>QLNU02015360.1:115407400-115420964 GCA_006491805.2 Dysdera silvatica | reverse complement strand
AACCTACACAACGAAAATCACCAAGTACCAAGATCTCAGACATGAAGTACGAGATATATGGGGTATGGAAAAGATCCTCATCATCCCGTTAGTCATCTCAGCAACAGGGATAGTACCAAAAACGCTTGCGACGAATTTGGAGATACTCAACATTGACCCAAACACCTACATTGAAATACAAAAAGCCACAATCCTAAACACGTGTCACATTGTCAGGAAGTTTCTAGACATGGCACATTAAGAAGTGATGTAAAAAGAGGCTTGGGAACATGGCGCTCTGCCCGTCCCAAAGCCTGTTTCCGCCAAGAATGGGCGAGGAAAACTTTTATATATATATATATATATATATATATATATATATATATATATATATAACAATAGCGGTATTCCCGGAGGGCAACCCTTTGCATAGGCGTTAGGTTGTCCTCAGGAAGTTTTGGACGCCGAAGGAGTCCTGCCACTCTGCAGCGGATATCAGCTGCAACGCGTTCGTCAGTGTGATTATTTTGTAGAGCATTTTCTATGGAAGCGAGAATCTGTGGTGTAGGAATTTTAAGTGGAGCAGGTGAGAAATTTAGGCCGAGTGATAGCACGAATTGCTGTTGTGGTGTGAGGTGAGTGAAGTTAAGAGGGAGTGAAATTTAAGTATTAGTGAAGTTAAGAGTGAATGTTGTTAAGTGTGAGTTAAGCGCGAGTGAAATTAAGTGCGAGTGAGATTTAAGTGTGAGCGAAGTTAAGTGTAAGTGAAATTTAAGAGTGAGTTAAATTTAAAAAGTGAGTGAAATTTAAGCGAGTGAAGTTAAGTTTAAGTGAAATTTAAGAGTGAGTTAAATTTAAAAAGTGAGTGAAATTTAAGTGTGAGTGAAGTTAAGTGTAAGTGAAATTTAAGAGTGAGTTAAATTTAAAAAGTGAGTGTAATTTAAGTGTGAGTGAAGTTAAGTGCACGTATAAGTGAATGCATGAAAGTAGTTTTCCAAAGTGCTTTTAGGCCAGGTGACATTTGCTTCCAACAAGTGTAATAGCAACCTTGCCTTCGAACTTTTTAGGGTTCAGCATGAAGATCGACACCGCGAATACTATGGAAGGAGTACAATGCACAGTACCGTTTGGAATAAATGAATACTTACTAAGGATCTCCGGCTGGATGATCCGTTACCACAGTCCAGAAACTGGAACGCAAAAAACCTGAAAGAGAAAGGATGAAGTGGAACTTCACCCGTGGTTAGTACAATAGAAATAAAATACAGGGTACCAGGGAGGAAATTTACATACAAAAGGTTAAACACTGGTAAAATAGCAATGAAAAAGATCACCCAAGCTTTCGGACGCGTCAGCAGCAGTCCTTCATCAGGAGTAATGACGATGTTATGTTTCTGTCTCTTTTTATACTTGAAATTTCTGGAAAACCCTTCATCAGAGTAGTCCCGCAGAATGGAAAAACCCAATGAGAACCAATAGAAGGTAAAACCAATGGGGATAAAAGTATGCTGACGCAAATGCTAAAATCACATATGCTGTAGAGTCTGTAGTTATTAAACTTTTATTTAAAAATATCAAAGAAACGTGCACATTTTCATCGATTTCTGTAAAAAATGATCTCTATATGACAAAAAAAAAAATAATAATTTCAATAGAACGGTATTTTTCCTGAAAATTTCGAATTCCATTTTTTTTTTCATTGTGAAAATACCTCTCTGTTAATTGTTCATATTTGATATTCCTAATATATTTGCTTATATTGATTTCAAATTGCAGATCTTCGCATACTTCCCCAGCCCCATCTTTGCTTTTATAACGTGTTTAACAAAGGAGTCTAGGATGCATTGTACATACGATTTTCGCTGAATTGAAGAGAATGTCATTCTCTTTTATATTTGGTTTCTGCCCGGTGAACCGTTTTCGACCAAAGCTCCCATCCCCACCCCCAGTGTGTTACAATTAAAATTGGCAATTTTAAGGTCAGATTGCAACTAATTTTTTTATGCCGTTCATTACGATCCTCCGCAAACTTGTGTGTTTAGCATGTAATTTTTAGAGGGGTGCGGATTGAAGTGACCTTCGATATTTTTTTCTTTGCTGTTAAAAATAGCTCCTGAAAATGCCAGTTTAATAAAGTTAAAACTTTTACGGAAATTGATTACCAAAATTGATTACAGATATTGATTACAGAAATTGGTTACAGAAATTGATTACAGAAAGTGATTACAGAAAGTGATTACAGAAATTGATACAGGCATGAAAGAGAAAGACGTTGCCAAAAACTTTCGGCATCGCAGTGAGCAGCTTGTCGAGAATTCTCAAAAATAGCCAATCAAATACCGAAAATAAATCAAGTATTGTTTCGGAAAGAAAAAGAACGAGGATGTGTTTGTATAAAACGGAAAGACGAAACAATACTTAAGTAGATCAATAAAATTCGAGATCTTAATTTACAGTTCTTGGAGCCTCTGGTTCTAAAAAAAGGACTCTGAAATTTGCTAAACTTCTTGGGTACTCAGAATTTAAAGCCAATGTCGGCTGACTTGACAAATTCAAAAAGAGACAGAGCATTTCGTAGGAAGTGGTTTGCGGTGAAACTGCAGACACATACCCAACGAAGAATACGAGATCTGGAAGAAAACATCCAGGGCAGTCTAAAAGAATTTGCTCCTAATGACATTTCAAATGCAGACGAAATTGAACACTTTTTCGAGTATCCCCGGAATAAAACTAGCATTTATGGACGACAAGTGTTATAAACTCGGCAAATAAAGGATAACTATTTTGTTACTCACTAATGTGACAGGTGACGATAAAATAAAGGTGCTGGTTATCGGAAAAAGTAAATCTTCCGAAAGCTTCAAAGGAATAAAATCGTTAGAGGTTAGCTATAAATTGGAAAGAAAAGCTTGGACGATTTCAGAGATTTTTGACAAATGGTTAAAAATTGTAGGCGAGTAAAGAGTAACAGCGTCGTCATAATGCTGCTTCGCTAATTAATAACTGTCCAGAACATTTACCAAGTTCTTGAAATAAGTTGAGGAATGATAAGACTATTTTTTTTTTAGTCTCACTACACATTAAAATTACAACCTGGGGATATGAGTGTGATTAGAAACTTCAAGGTACATTATCGCAAAAGCACTCTAAAAGTTACAAATCACTGATACATATATAGATATAAAAAATGTATTGCAAAGCACCACTGACTTACGTAGTTGTTGCGGGTAGTTGCTAAATTCTAAAGTATGTAAATTTGATGCCACTGAGAAAACGATTAAACATGGTCTTAAAAAGCCACGATTCGCTGATTTTGACGAAGAAATAAATTCAAATAACGTTGATTAAACTTTAACAGGTTTGAAAGGAGAATGGCGACTAGTTTAAACATCTCCTTTTTCTTTCACAAGAATAAAGTTTCTGATGTTTTGGACATTGACAAAGAGCCTTTCATCACTGAATATCCTTCAGATCAAGAGATTTTGAAGAGTGCATTGACGAAAGAGATGAAGATGAACAGAGTGCATTGACGAAAGAGATGAAGATGAACAGAGTGACAAGAATAGCGAAACTGAAGAAATTGACGTTCAAAGAAAGTGAACACGGAATGAAATGTTGCAATCCTTTGAAACTATAAGAAGGGGTTTACAAATGGAAGACAATATGTTCCTGATTTCATCTTTTGATTCGCTTTTCAAATGGAAACTACTTTACAAACACTTCTCTCACTTTTCTACATTCGAAAAAAAAACGTAAAACTAGAGCATTTTTACGTAAAATAAATGTAATTTTGCATCCAATGCTCTAGTCAAAGATTTTTTTCAAAAAGTCCGTAAAATTTAAAAAAGTTTGATAGTCATATCATTATAATTTCAAGATTTCAGAAATAACTTTACATTATCAAAGAGTTCTTGTTCTTATTGTAATGCGTAAGTTTTGTAATATACTTTTATAAAAAATATTACTTCAAGTTTTCCGAAATCTATATAACACATTTTAGTAAGGCGATTAAATTCTTGATACTCCATTTGTATATCGTTCATACTCCAGGTGTGCAATATTCGTCACTAATCGAATCGGTGTGGAGGTTTTGCCTCTCTTTTAGAGACGGGCATTATCATTTATTGTTTTGATCAATGAAAGATTTTGACCAACTCTAGTTCATACCAAAACCTACGTTTCGGGTACAGAGAAAATAAATGCCATGCAAATCAGAATGGATCCGTCTATTCCTTCCTTAATTTCTTGAAGTATTTTTCTTTCGACGATACCAAATTTTTTAGTGTAATCAGGTGACTTTGTTACATGGAGATGCTACTGTGTTTCCAATCTTTAGGCCGTTAAATGTGGCCGAATTCTGGCAAAACCACCGAAGATCCATCATTTTAATTTCCGCCTTTAAACATTGGTAAATATTCACTGACAGTAAGTTAACATGTAAATAGCTCTGATAAGTAAAAAACGCATTCTTGTATGTTTCTAATCTACTCTTTATTCTCATATAAAACTGATATTCTATGTTCTGTTGTAATTGATGTTAAAAACATTCATTTTCAACATTTTAATTTTTTATATTTCTGAAGCTCGAATCTTCGTAATCATGTATGCATGCCTGCAGTTACGGTATTGAACCCTGTTTCAGGTGATGATTTAGCGGTTAATTTGATGATACAAATACTTCAACATCAACAATCCACCCCATCTCCTTCCATTCGTCCATATTGAGAATCTCTGGGATTACTAAGAGGAATTATATTTATATTATATGCAGGTACTGAAAGAGCGTGAAATATTTTGTCGCAGACCAGGCGAATAAATATAAATATATAAATAATTATGCTTTGATGTTCGCGTGATATGAAGCTTGAGATTGTCGCGTGAAAATATTGCTTTTTCTAGTTTTCCATTTTTTATCATTATAAGAAATGTCAGTCGGTTAGCGTTGTTGTTATTTCTGATACTTAATTTTTTTCCTTTTTTAATTTTGAAGTTTGTTTTCTTTTGAGTGTGAATAAAAATTATTAAAAACACAAATGATAGCAGTGATTATATTTGATTACATTATTATACCGGCCATTGAGAAGGAAGCTGCCCCTTCACTGCTGACTACCTCATCGGCACCTTCTTCACTGTTGACAACTTCCATCGGTGATTGACTACCCTTCGATTGGTAACACTTTCCTGTCAGTTTCATATCAACAAACTTTCTTTCTACTGGATGGAGAAAGTACAGTTTTCTTACTTTTTGGATAACAGATATCTCTTCGAAATCTGACCGTGAAGGATTCAGGAAGTAACACACTTAGTAAATATACCAAAAAAACTGCGAAGCTTCATTCAGTTCAGGATAAAAATCATCTGCTCTGCTGATCTCAAATCTCATCATGTCTTCCCCGAAATTTAAAATGCAAATTTAATAAGTTGCAAGTGCATGAATATCAAATGTTGGGAAAGTTGGGTGGGCTTTCTCAGAGAGTGATGGGGTAAACTGCATTATACAGTTTTTATCTGCATTTTGAATATAAAAATGCACCATGTGTATACCAAATTACTCGACAAATCTTGAACATAAATAAATTATTTCCCTTCATAAACTTTCGCCATTACATTCATTCCCTAAGATATTTATAAAAAATTAAAATATATAATATTAAAAAAGTACATAGCATAAAGATCCAGTTTTGGGAAAATGATACTTACATTCGTATCGTATTTTTCAAGCGGAAAAATACGAAAGAAAATATTGTTTATCAAGAATGTGTCGCATACAGTACAATATGCAATTTACATATTCCGTAAGTGTTGATAAACCGACATTACTGATCCATTTCTCAAACTACTACAACTGCAAATTTAAAATGTATTAAAATTTTAAAAAAACACAGATTTTATAACCTAGCCTTGCAGTAATATTAAAAGCTAATTAATTACATGAATATTTTTGATTGCAATAATGAGAGTGGCAGACTACCGAGTACCTAGGAAAACCATGTTTAGCACATTTTTGCAAATGGCGAATTCTAGCGGACGAATCTTTAACTAATAAATCTGTTTCAAGTGATGTCGCTGAAATTTAGCCTATAAATTATTTCTGTATACAAGAATTAAATTGTTGTCAAATGTGTGTGTTGCAGACTTTCGCATCCGCATGAAGTGCGGACCTGTCCAGCGATGGCGTTGCAGCCTGGATTTAAATAAAGTGTGCGCCAGCTACTAACAACTTCGCTTAATTCCGAATCGTTCTAGTCTGTTTATGCTAGCGACCCCGAAACAATATGTTCATCCCTGTTTTGTATTTAGCCCCAAGTCATAAGCTCTTTTAATTAGGTTTTAATATGCTAAGATAAAAGATTCAAAATGATTCTGTTTTTGTTGATATAAACGTTAGGTTTTTACATCATGTTTTGTTACGATCGTGGACTACAAATAGCAACCTTCGACTATGCGATATCGTAACTAAAATGTCTGGATACAAACGGTCTAGCTGCTAATATCTGCAAGTTATGTATTATTTTTATAAACCGTAGGTATAATATGCTCTTAACTATGCTGCAACCTCTCTGTTTCTACACACGCATAATCACTAACCTAGGGCTGTCCCACTTTCTTCCACCAAGTGCCACAATATCAGTTATCGAGTATAATGCTGCCAGTTTTATGTATCCGTGCAATACAGTCTACCTAGATGAGAAAGTACCATTTCATTAAACAATGCAGTAATGTTTTTATGAAGACTTTTAAATTGTAAACAGTTTTCGAGTACAGACTGTGGGAAAATTATTAAATGAGTTTAATTACTCAAAGAAACTTGACGTTTCGGTTCGTCTTCGCGAACCTTCTTCTGAAATAATCTCAATCAAAGATGATAGTCGACTGCTGCCAACGTATTTCTTGTGAATGCAATATTATTTTTTTTTACGATCGCCAAGGAAATCGGTTCTTCCTCAGACACCGGCATAGAAGACGTTGGAGAGAAGGCTGAAATACAGAATAGTGAGAAATTAAAAATACAATAAAATACAAAAAACAATTTGCAATTTCGTTATTGGAAGTTCCTTCCATGCTATTGTCCATTATCCACTTAACGCCATTTTTTTTATTCACCCTTCCCAACAATCATCAATAAATTTCCATTTGTTTTTATTATCAATGTTTGACAAATTTTTCTATGAATCTTTCTTTATGGAGATCAATTTTCCTCACTATATCATTCCTTAGTTTTTTAAATCTATTCAAGTAAATTAACCTTTTGATTCTTGTAAATCTGTTGAATATACGATTGCTTTTCTTTATACTATTTTTTTTATGATTATTTATCCAACCTTCTTTGTTTATTTTTTCCTTTATGAGTTTCCATTTAAAATTCCTATCATATATTTCCTTGATTTTATTTATAAATACGTCATATTTATTAAAATAGCTAAATTCTACATTCCAGTATATAGCACTCAATTTCTCTATAAAACTTTCAAGATGTTTTGAACCAAAATCTCTGAGTTTAGTTTCCTCTTGAACTTCGATGAGTATAGCTTTGTGATCTCTTATTTGGTAATCCAAAATATTTTCATGAATTCCCAATACGTTCGTAAAACATAAATCAATCGTTGTAGTCGAATTATCGGTTATTCTTATATAGTCACTAATTATGTTTTTTAGTATCATCATTTTCATTGCATTTATCAAATAATTTTTATTACTAGATTCTTTACTTACATCAATATTTAGGCTACCTACTATAATTATATTTTTACTTTGTACTTCTTCAATTTTTAAGTATAGCCAATCTAGTAGCTTGTGAACATTTCTTCTTGGATCTCTATATACAATTTCTGTCCTAAGTTTACCTCTTTTTACGCCTATTATTTCCCAATCATCACATGTGTGATAATTCAGTCCATTTTTTCAAAATCCTCGTGAATATTCCTTATATATATACCGATACCCCTCCTTTTTTTTTTTGTTTCTCGTCAGATGATAACCATACCATCCATAGATTTCCATGTGATCATTTTCTCTAGACCATGTTTCACTTATTCCCACTATGTCTATTTGATATTCATTATTTTCCATCAGCATTTCTATTTTACCCATTTTGTTGTTTATGCTTCTAGCATTTATATGCATAATTTTTAATTTATTAAAATCACTATATTTTCCAGGTTCCCCTCTTTTCATAATTTTAGCTTTTTAATCTTTAACCTGCAATTTGCATTACTATCAATATCCATACTACCTTGTTAACTTCACACAAATTTTTCTCTATACTTATATTTTTCATATGATTTGTACCATTTATATCTCACACATTGTTATCTGTTATATCATCAAAAACATATATATTTCCATTTCCATCTCTTTTGTCTATGTTATAATGAATTTCAAAGTTTTCAATATTCTCAACAATTTTATTTTTTACATTATTTAATCCCTCACTCAAAACATCATTCTCATAATTTTGTCTAACTTCAAATGTTATATCATTTTTACAATCCTTTACATACAGAGCATCAATAACATTATTTACATAATTACACTTATTATTAATGAATTTTATATTCACCTTTTTTTCCATTTTCCTCCATCTTCACAATATCAATACCACTTTTTAAACACATTGTATTAGACAAAATCAATTTTTCATTTATATCTATATCATTGATTATGATATCATTCGTATTGTTTAAATTTAATCTATTATTTGTCATTTGAGTTGATCTCATTTAATTTGTTGGAAATTATTTTCCATTTTATTCTTTAACGATATGTGTTAGCAATAAAATTTTGAGCCTAAAATAAAAAAAGCTGCTTTAACACCCCTAAGTCCATAATTTCGTCCGACGTCTTAAAACTATTATGATAACCGTATATGGCAAGAAGTACTATTGTTTTGTATCTGTGCTCATACAGCAGAAGCAAGTCTCAAGTACCACATTTGGCACTTATGCGGGCTCAGCTTCAGCCCCGCTATAACCATATAGACCAGGGTAACCTTTTTGGGCAGCGGACCACTTAAAGAATTCTTCCACTTAAAGATCTCGTGGGCAGCGGTTTCTTCAAAACAAACCCATTTACTTAAACTTAAAAACCTCCCTTCAGAGTTTCTTCCAACTATTTGTTTGTTCACTAGCGGTATAGAAAGGGGTCACATACTGTTTCCATGGCTTTTCTCTATTTCTGAAACAAATCTACATTCTTTTAGACTTTTTTTTTTATTCCAAACAGTTGTTGGCGGGCCGGATTGTAGCCCGCGGGTCGTATGTTCTACAACCCTGATTTAGACCGTTGTGGCGTGTTGCTATGTATTGATACGTTATGCCATGAAAACTGTTGACATAAATATGATTCTATTCTATAACATTTAAATGAGGGTTAGCCTTATAACGACAGCTAGCAGTCATGCAGTAACACAGTGGCAACGTATTTAGCTATCATACTGTTATTATTTAGTTATAACAGAGAATCCAGTGCTCGCAGATTCTTTTTACGGATCCACAGACCGGGGACTGATTTCCTAGGTTGGAAGGTCCGAATTCGAACTTGACGTCTCGGCAATATACTCATTGCTGTAGTTGTGTCATTAAACCCAAACAACAATTGTTGAAGACCCCAACTATCTGTATGAAAGCGAAGGTCTATAATAGGATATGTGTAGTGAAATTTTGCATGTTATAAAAGCGATGAGATGATACTCCAATGCACGGTGGACGTCAATTCTAAATAGAAAAGCCCTATAAAGAAATCTTGGAATCGTAAAGGGCCATACAAAATCAAGGCAGAAAGAACGACTTCATAGATCAAGTCCACAGTGGGAAAATACAGACAAGAGACGATTAATGCGACAGCGATAACAAAAATAAATGTTATAGGAAGTCGCATTTATTTGTGTTTGCGCAATGCTACAGTAACCTGTTTGAATAGCCTACTGAAGATTAAAATCGTATGCCCAGCTCATTATTAAAAAACAAATAATTGAGAATTTGAACACTTTTAGTCTCCCTGTTTCACTCCGAATGCAACAATTTATTTTAGAGTGTATGGCATATTATATATTTCCTCTATATAGCACTAAGGTTTCTTCGATGAAAGAAGATAGTTTATTTTTTTGTCTTGTACAATGTTCTATCCACTTTTCTGATAAAAATAAATAAGGAACGCTAGCAATTTCGTTTGATATTTGTTCCAAGAGTTCTAATTAAGTCATATATTATAATCCATCATCATCAATTTTCTGGAATCAAAATTAAAGAAATACCCATTTTTATACGTTTCTTAAATACATAATTAGACTTTTCACCCATTTTCTTTTATTTACTTTTTTCTTTATATAATCAAACTACTTATAAACCGCGCTTACCTTTCGAAGTAGAACATTATTTGTATATCATGATTATAATTCACATTGCATAAACTAAGCGAGGGATATCTCGCGTCAGAGATTCTTTGTTCTAAGTAATATAATTTCCACTCCATTAGCAATTCACCAAGAACAAAAAGCCCTGGAAAATATCTATAAATATAAATAAAACAATCCTTGTATTCACTCAAGTGGAAACTTCATGCTTAAAATTTGCATCTAAGGCAAATCGTTTCCCGGAAAGTAATATTTCAGGTGCAGAGAAGAAAACAGTCGCTACTTGGTTCAAGATGTGGGATTAGGGTTGAAGGATGCTGGTATTAAATCGCTGCGAAAGATCATATGTGGCAGTGAGGTCTTTTGAATTTTGTTAATATTTTCTCTTTCCAAGCGTCATTGATCCATCCTGATTTTCCTTTTCTTAATGTGACTGAACCAAATATACGTAGTCATCTGCTCTGCGTTTTTGTACTCTAGGTGTTTACAATGGAAATAATGCCATGTATCTCACATACACACGAAACGAATTGATGCTTCCTATTTTTATGACTGTACTTTTTTCTTGAAGACTTTATAAACATGAAATTTTATGGATAATGGAGAAAATGACTAGAAGTATTGTTTACATCCAAAACTTTATTTTTATGTGCCTTTCTATACTCGCGAAAAGCTAATGTGGTACACTGTTAAGGCTACGGTGACCTATTCACGCCCGTGCAACAAGTATTCATTCGCAAATTGGCGAAAAATGAGGTAGCCCTCAATATTATTAGGCTATTTATCGCCTAATTTGGAATGCAGAAAAACGCGGTTGCCAAAATTCCAGGCGCCAAATTTCCCGCCAAGCAAACGAAGTCCTCTGAGTGGTCAGTTACTTGAATGACGTCATCGCTCGCTATAATGAGTCTTTTTCCTAAATTTAATAAATACCAGATTTTAATTGCACAAATATGCCTATGTTTTATGTATCTTCTATTAACTCTGTTAACGTAAGAAAGGGCGAACTATATTGCACTGGCGAAATCATACTGCTCTGCGCCTTGTCAGTGTACCAGGTTAGCTTTGCCGTGAGTATAGATTTGGAATTAGAAGCTGAGTAAACAGTTTCTTTCTGTGCAAGATGCTTGCCGTATTATTTGGTTATAGCACCGAAAGTTGTGATGCGGCGTTTCAGCACTCAACATCGTGCATTCGATTTTTTACAGTGGTCTATATCCCCTTTCTTCAAAGTCAGGTCTTTTAGTGCAAAGTATATAAACTTAAAATTGTTGTATAACATATGACAGGTTGGGAAAAGCATTAACTATCGCCGTTGTGCAACAGTTAAAAGATATACACGAATTTCCCAGTGGCTGGGTTTCGATTAGAGAGATTCATAATATTATTCCAGAATTTTGAGTAGCGCATTAAATATTAAAATTTATGCGGTGTTTGGGAGAAATATCTTGAAGAAAAACATTTAATTTTGAAGTATAAAAATATCGACTTTGTTTTTTTAGATAAATATTATTATTATTATCCAGTATTATGCTATATTATCCAATAGAAAATGCTATTCATTGCTACAAAGTGATGCATGAAAAGAAGATGAAATTGTTTAAGAAAATCCGTACAATAGTCTCTGTAACCTTTTTTTCAACCGATCCCGTTTTAATTGACCGCCACTTCAACCAGCCCTTTCGCTTACTCAGTTGAAACCTCAAAAAGCTATGACTGTTAAGAAAAAAAATGAAGTCACTTATTTTTTTAAATAATGAGCCTACCAGCAGCTACCCATCTAATACGTAGTGACTTGCCGAAGCTCATAATTTAATCGATGTGTAATTTCTTTTCAATTTACGCCATGGTTTTTAAACAGGGCTATAATATTCTATTTATGTATATCTTTACTTATATAATTACTAATTATATTATTCTAAAATAAATTAAAGAAATTGTCATAATAACAATTTTTTTTACCACTCTTCTATGAACAGGTCGTTTTCCGAATTAACCGGTTAAACCACTAACCAGCCAGATTCTCGGTCGCGTCATAACCAATTAAATTTTATTTACCGTATGTGTATATTTTTAAATATACAGGCCTGCACAAAAGTTTAGACACAACACAAATTTGAGTATAACAAAATACTATTAAAACTGAAGAAGTAGGAACTTTAATATTACGAAGTATGAACACATGTAATATGCAAATTAAAAATTTGAGAACAGAAATCACATCAGTAGCGAACTTGCTGCAATATATAACTTAAAATAAGTAAAATATGTGGCACAAAAGTTTAGGCACAAACATAAATTTTAGCACTTGCATAAGGAAATGAACAATTTTAATAATCAATGTAGCCACCATTACTTCGTATTAGATTAAATACGCGGTCGTTCATTGAAAGCACAAGATTTTGAAAGGTTTCTGGTTCAAAATTAAACCACGCTTCTTCTATAGCCTTTTTAAGTTCTAAAACGGAAGGCCATCGGGACCATCTAAGTTCCACTTTTTTTCATCACTAAATAACACCTGCAGCCATTCGTCACTGTATGATATGTGCTGCCTTGCCCATTGTAGTCGTGCTTGTTTATGATGTAATTGCAAGCAGGGCTTGCGGCGCATTTTTGCATATCTCAAATGCCTGCATTCTACAATCCTTCTACGTATGGTTTCTCTTGACACTCGCATTGCTAACGTGTTTTTTATTTGATTTGCAGACAGGCTTTCATTTGAAGCCAATCTTCGTATTTGTCTATCATCCCGAATGCTGGTCACTCGAGGCCTCCCAGATCGTGATTTTGGTTGATACTGATCACCCCGGGATAACACTCGATAAATGCCTCGCTTTGAACGGTTCAATGCAACAGAAATTTGAGTAACAGATTTACCTTTAGTTTTCAGCCTCCAAATCTTCAAAATCTCGTCATTCGTAAATTGCTTTGACTTCGGCATCGTTCTAAGCATTCTAAATTATTTCAGGCCTTATATAACAACTCTGGGAAACGCCCCTTCGATCACTTGGGAACTTCGCGCCGTTAATTTGCATAAATCTGACATATGTGCCTAAACATTTGTGGCATGCAGATTCCAATATTACGGTGTTGGGATATTTTGTTTCAGTACTTTTGGTAATCTTTTAAGTTGCACAATTTATTATTGGTTCTAGGATTATTTAGATACAATATCGGCGAAGTTCAATGCAAATTCTCGCTTTTATTTATAATTTGCCTCTGTGTCTAAACTTT
>QLNU02015360.1:115392779-115407300 GCA_006491805.2 Dysdera silvatica | reverse complement strand
TTTATCTCCTCGGGTTTCACATTGTATACCACGAGGCTTACAACAGTACTTTAAAACATCGACACATATTGAAAACAAATAAGGAATTAACTATGACAAAAAGAGAAGTTCGAAAAATAAAAAAATGATAATAATAGCGGAAAGAACATAAAATAAAAACAAGTTAAAACTCTTAAATATACACCAAAGACTGAAACGTAGAACGAGTCTCCTTCGTCTTCAATAATTTAGAAAAAAAATGGTGGCCAAGAAATAAACAGTTCCTTCAAGGTGGCCGGGAGAGTGTGCGTCGGATGAGGTTCCGAGCACAATTTGAGATGAGGTCTTCACCGTCGCAACAAGTGCAAATTTCTAAGGAATGTTTTTTAAACGAGCAGAGAGTTAAAAATGCTTAAGATGGCTTTCAAATTTCCGTATTCGATCAAAATTTGAGTTCATTTAAAGTTTGTTGGGAACGAATTTAATTCTAGTCTCTGGAAAATAGTAGGAAAAAAGATTTTGTCCACTTAGCCTAAGATGATTTAAGATATTCTACATCCCACGTGGAGATAGCATTTTTTAAGTATATATTGTGCATGTGCTTAATCCTTAGTTTTTCAGTAGATGCAATATTCAAAATATTAGGTAAAAAACAGAAGCATATTATACACAAAATCCCGTAGTCAAGTGTCTGAATAGTCATAATTTCTGTAAGCAAAACCAAAAATATAAGAATATGTGTGTGCTACCTTACACCCCCACTTCTGCCTCATGGGTCACCCTGAAGTTGACAGTTTGATGGTACCCCCAGAACCACAATATATTTGCGCTGAACCGAACTTACGGGCAACCAAATCCAACTCAGCGATCTGAAGGAGTCTTTGTTGTAGTCGTGAAGTCACTAGGGCGCATAGTCATAAAAAGTAGCAAGCTTGGTTGCCTTAGGTGTGTAAGCCTTAGCTTAACAGAGTAACGAACATAATCTTAGCGCTTCTTGTGCCATAAAACAAGAACTTACCAAGAACTCTTGTCCTTTGTCTCCAAAGAAGAAAGTACAAAGCCTTTGGTTTATTTTTCCACTAAATAGGGAGAAGATACAGCGACAACGAGAGATCAGACGTAATTAAACCGTAAGCGCCAGCTTCGCCACCGTATTAAACAAATACCTTGGAGGCAATACGAACATCTTGATATCTTCTTTTCCTTGTAAACATTGGTCCATCTCTAAATCTACTCAAAACTTCCACCAAGTATTGCACTTGATCTAAACGTCGTTGAATACAGAATGCTTTTACCTACGCTTATGCATCTTATTAAATTATTTATCTCAGAGTTTTTTTTTTTATAGCTTTAAATTATAATAAAAGATACCACTCTTTTAAAATATAGATTTCGCTTCAAGATGAAAAGAAATACTTAATAGATGTATAATTCTAATCTCGTTTTTTCAATATTTATTAGACATAAAATTTTAAAGTAATTAGTTTTCCGAAATTCAAAATTTTTACGACGATCTTTTTCTCTTTATATAGCATCACTTGGACATTGTTGAAACTGACCCCCAGAAACTTTATAATGCTATATTATACCTCTTTATATATCTTTGATTAGATTGCAGATGGTAGCTTGCGCCCTCTATAAGAATTCCAAAATGTGTTTTGAATGATTGAGCGTTATTGCATTGAGGCGTAAATCCAGCAAAATGGATCGCTTAAGTAGATTCTGCTATAGCGCCCACTGGATCAATGCTAATATTCATAGATTTCAATCCTATTAGTTTGTGTTCAAATAAAGTGCATATTAGGTCTGTCTAAATGTCTATCGTAGATTGGAAGTCAATTGAGCTCTGCGTTTTATTTTACATTAACTGCTGCAGTTACGGATAGCAAACCAGTAATCTTTCATTATTTTTAAAGTTTTCCATTCTTCGAATTTAACAATCTAATATGTATGATTTACATAAAATAATAAATTTTCATTTTTATGTTTAATTTATTTAAATTTTTAATTTATTTACTTTTGTATCTTTTTATATTTATAAATTTTAATTAAAATTAATAGATATAGCTGATTATTTAAAATGGAAGTTGAACATATTTTTATTTTGGAAAAAGATCAGCCAAAAGTTTTGAAAATAAATAAATATAAACTTTCAACTTTTTCTCTATATAATTTCAAATAACAACTTTTTGCAGTTCTTATATCTAAATTTTTAAAAAAATTGAAAGCGATGGAAGAATCAGGTATGGCGGTCAATTTCCTGAAATGTAGTAACTGCAGCAAAAGAAAGACATTTCCTTCAAAAAACACAACCGTCGTATAAGCAATAATAGCAATTTCTGCTGATAAATTGAGAAACAACAAACTCAGAATTTACACTGAAAACGAAAAGAACGAAGAAATAGACAGAAAACATACTTGGGCTAAAACCGTTTCTCTCGGAGTTTATTGAGTTTTTGAGGTCCGTAAACTTTTTATTTGTCTTTAGAGAAGGAAACGGCAGACGCAAAATATGCTTCAAATAGGGACTTTGAGATCTGCGAAGTGGCATTCATTTTTAAGATACATGGAACGCGCTCACGATATGCAGTTGCGTACCATATGAAAATAAAAGAAAGGAAATAGTTTTCATAATGTAAGTTTCAAAACTAACATAAGATAAATTTTTATCCAAATTTCACATCCACTCTTAACATTGTCAAGGATTCTAACATAACCGACATCATTCAAATAACCGATTTCGGCCAAATTTGCATTTTTATTATTTTTTCTACCCCTTTTCAATGTCCACGTCTTTAGCTATCAGAAGCCCTTCCTTCTTTCCTGATATGTTAATTAGAAGCTGAGATATGACAGATTTTACAATAGGCGAGAAACCAGAAATATCATTAAATTGAAAACTTCAATTGCGATATTTGAAGAATTGTATTTTGAATGATTTGCACTTACGCCGAACATGATAGCTGAAAAAGTTCTTAATACGAGGGCGAATCAGAAAGTCTTTGCTCCTATTTTTTATTAGCCAAAATAAGGTACATACAGGTAATTACAAATATACGTACTATTCTACGTACCTTACACTATTTTTCCACATAGTCCCCACACCGGTTCAGACATTTGTCCCATCGCAGCACTAAATTTGAGATGCCCCTGTGGTAGAATTCGTCCGGCTGACTGTGGAACCACCGTCGGACTGCTGTCTTGGCTTCATCGTTGCACGTGAATCGCTGTCCTGCCAGGAACTTCTTCAGCGGACCGAAAACGTGGAAATCACTAGGGGGCGAGGTCCGGACTGTATGCAATCAGAACCGCCGACAAGCTCCGGTCATTTCACTGGGAGAGTCTGGACCACCCACCATACAGTCCGGACCTCGCCCCTAGTGATTTCCACGTTTTCGGTCCGCTGAAGAAGTTCCTGGCAGGACAGCGATTCACGTGCAACGATGAAGCCAAGACAGCAGGCAGTGACGAATTCTACCACAGGGGCATCTTAAATTTAGTGCTGCGATGGGACAAATGCTTGAACCAGTGTGGGGACTATGTGGAAAAATAGTGTAAGGCACGTAGAATAGTACGTATATTTGTAATTACCTGTATGTACCTTATTTTGGCTAATAAAAAATAGGGGCAAAGACTTTCTGATTCGCCTTCGCAGAATCATGCGAAATTTTTCAAACAGATTTTGTACATTATTATGCTAGCAATAATCTAAAAGTTTAAAAAATTCGTAGAACTCAAGTTACACCCTTTTTTCTTTAACAGTATGTTGTTTTTCAGATTTCAGTGGCTGGCTAACACTCTTTGGTATATCTCACCAACTATTCAAATTTTTCTGATTATTCTAGTTCATGGTATGCATATTGCTTATATATATAAAATGAAACAAAAATAGTTCTTTATCGTAAGTGTTGTTTCTGTTATGATGTTTACATTACTAATTTCGGGCAAAAGTTTCTATTTTTTTGCATATATTTCTCGAAATAAATAATATTTTACATTTTATCAATGAATATATTTCAGCTACAATACAATCTATTACAAAATGCAATAAATTTAGAAATATATCCTCTTTTTAAAAAAATGCCCTCCGAACGATGTTGGTTACCTTAAATAGAATAAAAATGCTTTTCTGATGATGGGTTAACGATGGGATGTCTTAACAATCAAATAGCTGTAATTTATAATAAATGACAGCAATTTTGAAAGTAATTTTTGGAGAGAATTCGTTTAGCGGGTTATGAAAAGTGTATTTTATTTTTGTAGCATTTATATCTGCAGTCGTATCTGAATCTCACGCAAATAAACACGCTATGCGAAAAAACTAAAGTAACTTTGTGATTTAAGAAATAAATAAAATGAGTCCATTATTCGTTAATATATAACAAAGCAACCCAGATAGCAAAGATCGTCCTTAAGACGTCCTAAGGACGTGCTGGATATCCTGGAGATGTCTCTAGGACGTTCTTTACTATTTGTGAAGCTTTTTATACTAGATTAAATTTTATTGTACTGTAGTAGTTATAATCGATGCCATTAAAGGGTGGGTCCAGGCCGCAAGCCAAATAGAGACTCTAAATGGGTAAAATTTGCTTAAGTCATCTTTTTATGATAATCAGCTTTAGGAAATAAATTTTGCTATTGATTTAATTTCGGTGTGGCGCTATTATTATGCGAAAAATGTTTACTCTAGTTGTATTATTCAAATTTCCTTCTGAATTTTTATTCTGTGTATTTTCTTTCATTAACACATTATCCTTTGCTAACGCAGCATGTTTTTTCTTGCAAAAATTTGGAAATTTAAAAATTAGTTCAAAAACGATCCCTAAAGATGCAGTCATGTGTGTTTAGGGTCCCTTTGAAAACGTTAAAACATCCCCGATTTTAATACCACATAAATGTACATTGCAGACACGGTATATTGGAGAATGAAGTAAATAAACATTGAAATTTGATAATAATTATAATAACTGATATAATAATTAATTTTATATATTATCACATAAAAATCCACAGGACATTTGAAAGTCACTTAATTGTTAAAAAAATATTAAGACGTCCATCATTTAATGATAATTTTTTTCTGTTTTGAAGGATTTAAAAACTTTTTTCAAATTTGTAATTTTTTCTGAAAATAATATATGTACTTGCGCTCAAAATAACGGAAAGGTAGTCCTAACCTTCAATATGGGTTTTACTTTCCTTCACCACGCGAAAACTGGATATTAATGCTCTAACCTACAAAATAGTTAGAGTTCAATGTTCAACCTACAAAATCAATTCAAAATAATTTTTGCCTCCCACATGATATCATACTAGGGAAGTGCACGAGGTGTAAGTCGTCGATTTTTACAAAAATAGTATCGTTGGAATGGTCTCGTTACGTGTAGTAAACAATAAACAAGTTAAAGAACCACCAGTCTCAATCCAACAGTTGAGAAGATATCGCTAAAAGAAAACAAGTGAGTCAGCACTACTAGGAAAGCAAAATGCAGAGACACATCGTGAATACAAAAAACAAACACGCGTTAATACAAATTTTTAAATGTTTCATGTCAAATTTTTCATGTCGAGGATGCTCCGTGTCATAATCGTTTTCCCCATAATAGTGTTGTATACATTTAATTACTAAATAACGTCAGTACAGGACTAGAATATAGTATGCCATGATATGATGTCAGGAATTAATTCCTTGCGTGATCCTGTGAGACAAAAGAGGGCATGGGCAGGGCTTAAGAAGGCAGTTCCTCAGGCGCTCAACCATGAAGAATTTTATCAGTACATATGGCTCGCCTTCCAGGCACGCTGTTTCAGGGCAGGTGGCACGCTCTCCTGTGACAGGCGAAGTGAGGCCCAGTTATGTAAATCTAGTTGATGAACTCACATACTGTAATGCTATCATCGATAAATCTGTAATTACGCATCATCTAGCTCAACGTTTGATATCCCACCAGTTGGTCGAGAAATCCAAAAGGTAGGAGACGAGATTAGTCGACGACGTTTCAAAATCATGCAGAATTTATTAGAAAATAGCTACTTTGATGGTGATAACGTTGGAATTACTGCGATAGTGGATGGAAATGAATTAGAGGCGATCCCGACGGCGAGTTCCGAAAGAAAGTAAAATATAAGGACGTCCATGAGGTACCTCTAGAAATAATGACGATGGCTACTGAAGCGTATGGTTCTGCAAAAACAAATAAATTGAAAGCTACAAGGAAGTACTCCAGAAAGGTTATCCCATATAACGTTACCAGACGATGACGAGAGTATGTAGCAAATGGTGACAGTACACCCGCCAAGTACGAAGTAATTCGCTCTTACTTGTGGTCGCAATTCATTTATCATCGTAAAAACCTCAAAGTCATAGTCCATAACAGAGACCTTACAATATGTGCAATGCATAAGGTCATGGAAATTGGATTGGAATCTTGTCAGTAGCATTTAATCAGTTTATAGTATTGTTAATCGGAAGTTAGTTGGCCTAGTGTTAATAATCACCTAGGAATCTCAAGGCAAATGTGTACCCGTTGGGACTCTAAAAGGTTAGAAAATATGAAATACTACAATGTTCTCGTCATGTATTCCAAATCTGGTAAGATCAGCAAGCAATTAAATGCAAAATACTTTAAAATATCAAAAAGAGAAAATCATCATACAGCATGCCGTTTTGATCCTGGATCAGCGGAGTTGCCAAACAGATGATAGTGAAATATTAAAAAAAATGGAAAATAATGTAGAAATCATATGTCTAGCTCTTAATATAATAAAATACTTACAGCTACTAGATGTTCAAATCTTCCACGATTATAAATACATGGTAAAAAAATTATGAAATATTCTTATACTCATCAGGTAATCTGCGGAGAAATTGATTTAACAAGAAGGAAAGGCATTATCAACATGCATCACTTACTTCATAATAAAATATCAGGTCAGACATTTCACGACATGCGACGATATGCATTTCAAAAAGCGTTATTGCAATCACACATCCCAAGCTTCCAGTCTGTAAAGTAGATTTTCTTTAGGTTAACAGAAAAAACATGTAGTGAATGGAAGAGTTTGCTGTTCTTGAAGTGTGCTTAGTGTACACATTTGTTCTTTTCACACTTCTATACCGCACAACATTATCATGAGGGTAACGGGTGATGTCACGGAGTACCCTTTACATGAACATTAAGCACTTAAACTATTGTATTAACCCTCTGACTGCTTATCCCGCGATTTCCACGGGCAACATGAAAGTAACAAAATTTTCTTTTCAAGCGATTTTCGCGGGTATGAAATTTTTCCATCTTTCATCTCTCATCATCTTTGGTTACAAAAATGTGCTACATATTTTAACTCTCAATTACATGTAGATTTGAAATATTGAATAAAAAGAAATATGCAGTTTTTGAAGAGATTGTTATAAAAAGAAAAAAAAAAAAAAAGAGCAGTCAGAGGGTTAACACGTGTGCTTTGTATCCACGATATGCCCCTGCATTTTGCTTTCCCAGCAGTGCTGACTTCCTTGTTTTCTTTTAGCGAAATCTTCTCAACTGTCGAATTGAAGCGGGTAGTTCAACCTTTTTTTTTTCCTACTCGTAACGAGTCCTTTCCAACGATACCACTTTTGTCAAAATCGACGCCTTACATCTCGTGCACTTCTCTAGTTAGAGTATATTTCCAATCCACGATCGATTTGCGAGAAAATCAGCAACACGAGATTTATCTAAATTTAATGCACAAAATGATGATCTACTCTTCGTCTAATCTTAATCTCATATAATCTTAAAGATCTTTGAAGATTCGGAAGAGAAAAGCTATTTTCATACTGTTATAAATTTAAAAACACCATTTTTAAAACAATAGAATTTTCGATTGAAAGCAAAAAAAGGGATGAATTTAGTAATAAGTTTCAATTGTGTTAATCATCGTGGTATTTTACGAGCAATACGATCATAAAAGTCGTGAGCTAAAAAGATATTCCTATTTATTATGGGGACATTTAGACATATCTACAGAAATAGAAGTTAATAGAAGAAGAAATCACTTTAGTGTCTATGTTTATAGCAAAGTGTAAATGATATCCTCATTTAATAAATGAATCATTACAAATCATCAATTTTCTAAAGGAGGTTATCATCAGTTTTGGCAAAGATGATTACCCCAATCTCGAAAATTGATGATTAGAGAGGTATTTTTTTAGTTAAAGAGGGTAATCAATAAAGTTATAATATGTTCGTGACGTGAAATAAAATTAGGTGTGTATCGAGCATGTCATCATCATATAGTTTTAAATTATATGCAGTTCAGTTTAATAAACCAAATTTGATATCTATAGTAAACTCCCTAAATAACGTCTTTCTAATTGAAGACGATTATCATTTAGTTACGCTAATTTGTGATCCCAGCATTTGCTTCATATTATAGCGCACATTCTGATTAACGTCGTTTCCTGTCTAGCGACGTTTTTTCTCCTCCCACTGAAAAACCATTGGGCGATGCTATGGCTTTTATCGATTTTATCAAATACGAGTATGAAAGTGGTGAAAACGCATAATATCAGGAAATGCTTTTTCTCGTCAACACAGCATAGAGCTATGACGATAAGTGTAATAAAATCTATAATGCGACAATACTGAAGCATTAATGAATCTTACCTCTTTCAACAAGGTCTATTTGAGAACAGTTTTAGGAAAAGGTGGTAATATGAATCCCCCACTTTGTTTTTTGTAAAGTGAGCGTACATTTTAAATTAATTTCTCTTATTTTGGGAATTATTGGTCGCGTATGCTAATAAGCTATGACCACAACAGGAGGAATAATTTTTAGAATATTTACAGTAACTTCCATAATGCGATTACCAGAAAAAGTGAAATCACCTTTTTTTTAAAATGCGGGTATTATGGACCTCCATAAAATAGTCACAGTATTTGTCAGAAATGAACTTGATTTTTGAAAAAATATAAATTATTTACAAAAGTTGCAAATGTAAATTACTTTCCCGGCTCCAGCACATTCACTCTGTGCTTATAATTGACACATCATGCACATGACCTATAGTTCTCCATATCAGTCATCAGTAATAGCTTAAAAAGTATTTTTCGTTTCACACACCTGGTTTGTCCTCTTGAAGAAGAGTGTGTTGGAGTGAAGTGAAGGCGGATTGTTCATTTTCAGCTTGATTTGGGCATCACGTGCTGCAATGTAGTCCGAATCTGGAAAAATACGACCGTTACAGGGCGTCCATCTTGCACGCACTTTAGGGATCCATATGACCAGCAACACCATGTTGAAATTATTATCACATCACTACTCACAAACCTAACCAAAAACTTGAAGTCTGATTTCGACACATTATCGTCTAACTAGTGTAGTTCCAGGTATAACATCGATCGAAACGTGCGCATTGTGCAAACATAAATACCCATAAAACTTGCATATCCCTTGCTTTGATAAACGTTTGTGACTATGATGAAACTGACAACACAAATGTTCTTTCAATAATGCATGACAATGTCAATCTCTTATCTAAGGCGGAGTAATTAGAGTTGATTTACCACTCCGCCACTAGAGTTACCCTCGTTCCGGTCGAGAAACCGAGGCGGATCCATAATACCTACAGGGTCCAGGTTACCACCTTCTCCTCTACTTGTATATCCATATACCCTTGGTGAATGTTACAAATAGGCATGGGTCTCAATTCTTAAATCAAAAAAAATATATATATAGGCCCTTTTCCTTGTAATCAGTTACTTTGATGACATGAATAATCGCAACAGAGTATTTAATATTTTTTTTACATAAACAGCTTGTTCTGTTAAATTGGCTTTAATTTCTGCAGTGACGAGGGTGGTGTCATGAGTATGAGTTGCTGATTCTGACAAATGTGGTATCATTCGAAAGGTGTTATAGTATAGAGTCAAACGATTAATACAACTGCCCGTCGCAATGCAACCGTTTACGAGATACGGACGAATTTCCGCGAATATAAAGGAGTAAAAGAAGAAAAAGAGTTCACCTAATGCTCCTAACCGATAAAGAGAGGTAAACATACGATTATAATGAAATGGATAACGTTCTAATAATAGGAATATGAGTAACTCCGAAAAAAAAGTAGAGGTTGTGTTCCTTGTTCCAATACTTCCAAGTATCTCCAACCACTCAATGTGAAGACTTACCATGATTGTACTCGCGCCATAAAACTACAATTAACCATTGCATGACTACAAACACGTATTCTAGAGTATGCTCGAGTATTCTTCCACTCACCGGACCACATACGGTGAATAAAACTTGACAACAAGGAAATACATTGTAAAAATTCCTCACCTAATTTATAACCAAATTATCTGTATTTTACACCATGCGCCAATATGCCACCTGAAAGGCGGTGATTAAAACACATCATCACGACTTTAGATCTGTGAAACAGGTGTGCTACATAATGATAGATAAGATGGACAAAATTTATTAAATATATATATAATTTAACTTAAAAAAAAAATATTTTATATATGTGTGTATGTACTGACGAAAGTCGTCATGTGCTGGTGGCTGGTGAAAGTAGCCGCATAATAAATGAAAGTAATAGAATATGTCTTTTTTGATACAGTTGCTGGTTTAAGCATCTTCTCAATAGGCTCAGTCAAGCTTTACATATAAAAACAGACAGCCACGATGGGAAACAATTAAAAAAAAGTTTTCTTACGCTAGAACAACATGCATATAATTAATAATGAATGATTAGATGATCAGATTAGATTTGGTCTCGTTCACATGTGAGTGCCATTGGCCTTTTGGCACCGTCTTTTGCCTTGGCCGCCCTGTGCAGGACAAAATTCTCTCTGCCCTAAATCGTACTCTACGCGAATGCAAATTAAAAATTTGTCGGTTTCAGCTTCCATTCGGAGCATGGATATATTCAGAAATTTTCTTCCGAAAGACCATATAATCTGTTTTTATCCTTTCATACATTTCTCGTTCTTACTTTCTGCAGAAATATATTTCACGATGTTTACCACATCTTCACGTGTTCCTACGAGACTCCGTGTCATCTTTTAGGAAATACATTTATAATACCCGCGCCTTTTCAATTTAAATATAGTGTTCATATGAAGTTATATTATTTATGAAATGTAGAAATCATAATTTCAATAATTAATCTTTCCGTTATAAGCAACCAATCGTTTACGATAGTACCTGCTAGCTGATTTAGGAAATCCACTTGTAAAATAGCTAACAAATTTTGGCATATTCACGAAAGGCGTCGAAATTTCCGTGCAACGTACCTCTATTTACAACTCAGATTCTATAAGCGAAGCTTGCAGACTAGACACTATAAATAAAACTTACAGATCAGATCCTATAAGAGAAATTTACAGACTAAATTCTATATGCAAAACTTTGAAACCAGATCTAAAACGCAAAATCTATAGCTTAACATAAATCCTATTAACGCTGAATATTTTTTTGATATTCAAACAAAAGCCGAGTAAGTCAACCGTACATAAACTACCCTTTAAAAAATACAAAACTTTTCTTATGCAGGTTCTATATCAACTTTTGCTGAGTGATACTATCACACTGATCATATTTATTTATGTATATATATATATATGTATATATATAATAATTTTACTTAATAAACATAAAGAAAAGAAACTAAGAGGTATAGGCAATTTAGTTAAATTGGAATCACTCTGGCGCCAATGTCTGGAGTAAAACCAATTAAATATAATAAGTAAGATTAAAGTAGTGCAAAACCATTTTTAGCATTAGATAAAACAATTATGTTACACGATAGCAGAATCAGCATTTCAAGGAATATATTTACAAAGTGAAAATTATCTTTTTGCAATGCAAAATAATTCATAAACAATTAATATATTAAGTAAGGTTAAATTATTGCAAAACCATTTTTCGCGTTATATAAAACTATTTATGCTACAAGATAGCAGCACCAACATTTCAAAAATAATATTTACAAAGTGTAAAATACCTTTTTTGCAATGCAAAATAATTCATAAACAAACAACAAATATACTTACAATATTTTAAATACAAACCTTTCTCGAAAAATTAGGAAACATTGTTATAATTCAGATAGTAATATATTAAAATTATAAATAAATGAACCAAAAGTGTAATAAAGGATTTAAAGGAGGAATGTAATAATAAATGAACTATGAGAAACCCATAGGACAGCACTTTTTTAAGGGAGACACCTGTCGCAATGAGTTCGGTATTGGATGTTTCTGTTTGAGTCCTAGCATACGCTAGAATAGATTAGAGACTTGAGATCCCAAGTTTAGCATGTGCTAGGAATATATATATGTGTATATATGTATTTAAATATAGTGTATTTATGTATATTACATTAGAAGGTACTACATGTCACAATCATACTACAATTTTGCTATTGATAATAATGGTTTCATTAAGCTGCATTAATTAGCGCTGGAGGACTAATTATTGTTTGTTTTGACTATTAAGTACCTCTTTTCTCTTAATTCCTTTCTGTAAGTAATAGCTCGCTAACTATTCATTTTAATCTTTCAATACATGTCTATATTAATTGCTGCATAAAGTTGCGCATTAATGTGATTTTGTTTTGGCTGTTATTTACTCATTGCTAATTTATCATTTACTGCTTATCTTTCTGTCCGTTAGTACTTCATCTTTATCTTTGGTTATAAAATTTTTCTATTCATCTCTATTAAATATTTTCAATATTTTCCATACTGTCCCCTTGCATTTCATCTTAACTTTTTTACTCTTGTTTTCTATTTTATTTTATTTTCATTTTAATTTTTTCACACCAACTACCCTTCTTCACATCACATCTTCCTTTACACTAAAAATATTACGTCTGTTACAACTGGTTTATCTTTCTGGGTTTACCACAAAAAACTTTTTTACTTTTCCATCATCTTTGTACATTCCTTTGGTGTTTTACCAGGCTTGTTTGCATATATATATACGCTAACCTAATTTATATTACAAGATGTTAACCAAGTTAAACTACACAATTTATGTGTACTTGTGTTTAAGCCTATTATTTTTGTATTTCTAGTATTTGTAATTGATTTCATATCGTTTAAGCTGATTCTAACTAATAACGTTTGTTACAACTAAAGAAATTTCAATGCAGCGTCATCCATCGCGCTGTATAAAAAGGGACGCGTATTGTCCTACAGGCAAGGGGGTAATACGTTAAATGTGTTACCGCCTACTTCTAACAATGCAAGCCATGCTTTTATTAAACTTTCACCTGACTTAAAA
The DNA here is from genome assembly GCA_006491805.2 of Dysdera silvatica. NCBI lineage: Eukaryota > Metazoa > Arthropoda > Arachnida > Araneae > Dysderidae > Dysdera > Dysdera silvatica. The sequence goes on along the minus strand of QLNU02015360.1, from coordinate 115,394,052 downwards.
GATGTGTTCCCAAATTTCAAAAAGTGCTCGACAGTAGATGCAAAACCTGTCCATCCATGAGTTCTGTGCATGACTCAAACCACCAAGATGATTCCCTACACATTTTTTATAAAGTGTTTAGTTGCATCTATATGATTATATGTAAAACTTGTCAACAAAAGTATATTGGACAAATTGGTAGTTGCCTAAGTATACGTCTGAACCTGTATAGGTCTAATGTAAAAAAATGTTCACCCAAGACGGATTTAGAAATGAAGCATTTGCAAGAACCAGACTTCAAAAACATTGAAATTAAAATCCTTAACATTACACCAGGCATAAAGCACAGACTTTATTTAGAAAATTATCTAATCTGCAAAGAAAAGACCATTTACCCAATTGAAATGAACGATATGTTAACAACATTAGAATATCAAGTTTGGTTTTTCTTACATTTTTATTTATTATACTAACAAGTTTATCTCTGTAATGTAGGTAAGTGTTTTGATATCAGGTTTGAGAATTATAGTAAGCTTTTTCTAGCTGTTGTATGCATATTTATTGAGTTCTCTATGTTCAAAAACGTTTTTGTATTTAATATTGTTCAAATTATATTTCTGTATATATATATATATATATTTGGTTTATGTGTTTATATATATTGTGCATATTTTGTTTAATTTGTGTGTATATGTATATATATATATATATATATATATACATATGTGTGTGCATGTTTATGCATATGAGCATATATATGTCTTTATTCTGATTGCTTTACATCGTGTCATTACAGTGCAAAGAAAAATGTGTTTATTTTATTTGCGGCCCACAACGCATAATGATGTCCTCTACTCTAGTTTGCTCTCTCACCCAAGTGTTCCTTTTCCGATCTCTCCTAGTTATTCCAAGCATGCACCTCTCCATGCTCCTTTGTGTTGTCTGTAACTTTCGTATTGCTCCAACAGTTAGACTCCATGTCTCTGATCCATAAGAGAGGACTGGCAATACACACTGGTTGAAGACCTTTCTTTTTAGACACAAAGGCAATTTCCCCTTCAGGATAAAACTGTTTCTTCCAAATGCACTCCAGCCAAGTTTAATACGTCTGTTGAGTTCTTTCATAATGTTGCCATCCATTGAAATCAGCTGGCCAAGGTAAATATATGAATCAGCAATTTCTAGCTCAATGTTGTCAACTTGTATTTTTGTTTCCTCTACGAAATTATTGAACATGATCTTAGTTTTTTGTAGGTTCATCTTGAGTCCAACTTCTTTACTTCTAGTTGAGAGC
>QLNU02015360.1:115359382-115391710 GCA_006491805.2 Dysdera silvatica | reverse complement strand
AGAGATTCATCCATAAACGCCTCAAAATACAAATCTACGGGGCGGGTTAGACAAGCGAAGGTCCCTGATGTATCATCCACACACCTTCTGGAGACACGAATATGCTCACAGCTAAGACAGCGGGTACAATCCCAGTTGACTACAATTGATTACTTACTTTCTTTGTTTAAACTTCTGTGTTTCGAGATTTAGATAAGCGATGTATTCAAGTAACTAAAATAGATTAACAAATTGCTAATTATAAGAGGACAAAAGCAAGGTCATCTTTTGTTTATTCGCTTAAAGAACTGAACCAGAAATATCAGTTCCCTATGCACTTTCACAATGCAGTTTAGAGTGCTCTTAAATTTAAAAGTTTCAGTAGATTTTTAACAAGAATTTAAACAAAAGGTATTGTTTTTTCTGCCTGTAAAAAAATGATCTCATTACCTTTAATTTCTTTTATTTGGAGCTAAAAACAGGAGAAGAAACCAAGCATCGTTTGTTGCGTACTGAACATGATAATCAACAATTAAATTCTAGAATTTCTCGTTTACAAGCTTGTAATTTCTTTCTAAAAAATAATCTTATTCACTCAGGTGAAAGAAGTAAGAAATAAAAAAGGTGGTCTTATCTTCCTTTTTGTCCTTCTTATCTCTTCCAACCTTCATCGAAAACTGCCAAAGAAGTTCTCTTATCATTTACTAGACTTATCCTGGGAGAAAGAATACCTTTTTTTACCTCTTCCGCGCGAACACTTCATTGTATTTAGTTGTTTTTTGGTTACTATGTTATTGCTGTAAAAGAAGCTTATTCCTTGCTGACTTTACAAAAGAATGAAGGGGAGAAGAGTCAAAATTATTAATTTGTATTAACTAAAAATATTTCACACTGGGATGAAGTATGACTTGGTAGTAAGAATTCCAAAGGATTAGTTTTTAATAACAGAAAGTCAATTGTAAGCTTTCTCATCCTTCAATATCATCAAAATTGCGCTTTTATATATCTTTTTTTTTTACTATAATTAGAAAATACCTCTATATATAATCACATCCTTTCTACAACTAAAAAAAATATCTTTTCTACTAATTCCGACAAAACAATTTATTCCCTTCAATTTTCTGAATTTAGTTCTAAAACACATTATTTTAAAAATAAAAAAATAGATTTCTGTGAGTCGTTTTAAATTAATATTAGAAAGTATACATGCTATGACAAATGAAGTAGACGCACCCCCTCTTGAAACAATAATAATAATAATAATATTTATTTATCACATGGTTTAAATATTGCATCCAATCCTGGGATTCAATATAAATGCAACAACAAATTTCACAAAGTATAGTCAAGATAATACAACTTGTATTTCCCCGTGTTCGGTCTCCAGCAACAATTATGGAAGTTAACCGGCTGAGGACCCTATTAATCCGCTGGCGCACAAACTCCGTTTAATAAGTATACAATTAATTTCTTTTTAAACAATTTTATATTATTACTGTCTTTAATATATTTGGTAATTCATTCCATGGCTTTATTCCCGTATATTCTAGTCCCTTTCATATATATCTATTCTAATCTCTCGTAGCTTAATTTGGTTGCTTCTTCTTAAATTTCTGTTGTTTTCGTGATACTGGATATCAATATTATCCAAAATGTTTTCCTTCTATTATCCTTTCATACATTAGATTTAGCGTACAATATTCATTGATTTTATCAATTGGTAATATACCATATTTTACAAAACAATAATCAATCGTTAGTTATCGTAATCGTTGATTAGCAATGATCAATCGTTAATTATCGTATTCTTCGATTATTAATAATAATCAATCGTTATAAAGCACATGAAGAGTGTGTATGCAGAGATAATAAAAGCATTTTTAACAGAGTAAAGAAAACACATTAAATATAAAATTATATTATATTAATATACACATTATATTAATTATGTATAATATATAATTATGTATATTATATTACCATGCATATTATACAATTATGTATATTATATTAACTATATAAGTAACACATATTGTGACAGGAAACCATTGGTAGAATATTGCAATATGTGTAGCCATGTTGAAATATAAAAGCGTTGGGACCATTTGGTATGAAATCCTTTATAAAAATAATTTAATACAAAATAGTTGCGGCGAGCTCCCAGGAACCTGTTCGCGACCCCCTTGGCGATCGTGATCCCCAGGTTGCGAACCACTAATTTAGCTTATTGATGCCCAAGAAAAATAAAACTTTTTTCAAAACTTTTGTTTACACTTTTGGACGTAATGTGAATGCTAAAAAAATGTTTTTATGTTATTATTATTTTTTTTGCTATTATTTAATCCATAATTTCATGTAGAATATTCTCTACATTGGGCAACGACTTTTCCTTCTAGTAACAGCTGAATGGATATAGAGCCCTCTCTGCGCGGGGCATTAGGAGTTTAGAGGGTAACGCTTTTAGACTGAGCTGCATCAGTAAATTCGTAGTTGCCACGGACATAAAAATTGTGTTCCAATTTCCAAAGTTAATTATAAAACGCCACACATATGTCCTAATGAATGTTAGAAAAATCAAACTTTTTGTTATTTCACTCTTGCAGGTGGATTTTAACCCGTTTAGTTTCTACATTCTGTTCATCAATAAATTTTTAATTGGAAAGATAGCTTCGTCAATTTGAGGTTACCAACATACAGAATGCCTTTATTAGTGATTTCATCGTATACTTTACGCGGAATAAAACAAAAGAAATACTGATAAGGGAATAAACGGAGGACAAATCTCTTGTCCATGTCCGGTTGCTTAATACTGGTTTAAATAACAAAGAGTACGAAACTTTTTAATAAGAAATATAAATAATGAATACCTTTGTTGTCACATGCCGCTTGGTGAAAAAAATATCCTGTGATAGTATCGATACCCTGTGAAGGGTAATAATATCTTACAACTTAATATACGAAGAAAAAAGCGTTTGTTCTTGTTCTCATTCGTCTAGTAGGTCAAGACACCGCGGGCTCAACGCGGGGACCCTGGTTCGAATCTGGGATGAGGACGGCGTCTCTTTTTCTTCTAAACAAAAATAGCTCTAGTTTGAGCTACTAATACGTGGGTGTCAAATTTATTTGTAATAAAACGATATCTTTCGAAACGTTGATAAACTTTTCATGTACTTTTACTTTTCCTTGTTCCTTCTTCCCATTTTAAATTTTCATTATCTTTATTTTCTTTAATTCACATTCTTTTTCCTATTTCCACTTTTCATTTTTCATTTTCTTTAATCCTTCACTTCTCTTTCTATTTATGATTTTATTTTTACTTCAGTCTGTATATCGGCCAGCGACGACAATTAGCAATTTATAGTAGCCATCTAATTAATATTAAACTCGTTTTAATAATACTAATTTGGAAAAAAACTTTTAAACAAAATCATAAAAATGCATACGTAACAGATATTTATGTATAATTAATTCTTCCACGATGCTATACCGCATTAAGTTCGAACTATATATTTTAAATTTAAAAACGTGATCCCTTTTGAAATTACGTGAGGGATATTGCAGTATAAGTGGGGATTCGAATTATATCTGTGGGAACTTGATTGCGATTCTTTATCTTCTCGCATATTTTGATAATGAAATGTATTAGAAATAATTAACGCAATCAGCTATTTTTAAACACACATTTATTCCAAAGAGAAATGGTACGAAGTGATACATTTTATTTACACACTGTTTTCAAAACGTTCGATATGAAATCACTTGCTGACTTGTTTTATTGTTGCTTGAATACTGCGAGTCAAAGATCTTCATTAGAGAGGGCACTTTTACCATCCAGGTTTATTTTTCAAATAAATTATTGTACAAAGTTTTATATGATTTCACTACATGCATAATATTTCAAAAACTACCATTTTGGTTGGTATGAAAACTCTTGCAATATACGAAAAAGGCGAGCAATTAATCATTAAAAATTATTTTGCAAATCTTTGTTAGTAATCGGACAAAGGACAATAAAAATCAAAATACTTCGATTAAAAAGAAAAAAGTTGATTCTTTAAAAATAATATTTCTGGACTTACATATATTTGTGTGTGTGCGTGTGTGTGTGTGTGTGTGTGTGTATGTGTATAAAAATTTGTGAGAGCTGGACCTGCATTTCTAGGAGAGAAATTTCGTCAGAAGAGAAATGTGAAATGTTTTATCTTTCTCCATTCTATGTGAAATGTTCCTTTGAAAATATAGGCCACGATAAGCTGCAGTATCCGAAGTTGCCGATTTAGAGGCCTTTATTTTGCTTTCAAGTTCGCAATAGCTTACGATAGTTTAAAATGGGCTGCCACGCTACGAGACACACATGTCAGAAAAGACGAGATGTCAGTTTTAGAAAGTACGCGACTTCCATTGTCGAGCATAGCACCACCGATTTGTTTCGTGGGTAGGACTTGGAGAAAAAGTAAAAGGCATCTTGGGAAAAAGTCCTCTAGACAATTTAAACGAAAGGAGGCGAATAACAGTCTTCTACGCGTCGTCAAAAGGGAAAATTTTTGAAAACGAAAAAGTGCTCGGGAAAAAATATTGAGATGGCATTTTTCAAAAAGTTTCTGAGAACAGAGTATTCCGTGGTTTGCGCATCTATTGAAGGAAAATTCGTCCCTAGTTAAGACTATAAAATGTCCAGAAAGCAGCATGTAACGGCTGATATCCTTTAGGCTATATCATTCATTATGTGAGTACCAATTATTATAGTTAAAGTTTAGATGATATCACAACAATACATACATATTGATGATATTGATATCTTTTTGTGGAGGACTCTCAGTCCAAATGTGAAGAAAGCTGAAGCGAAACCTTAGTCCAAGTTTTATGCAGTTATAAAATGCATTTAAGGGGTATTAAAATCGAAGCCATTTTATCAAAACGATAAACCTTTGCTGTGTTCTTTTATAACTCTTCCCTCCGCAACAGCACTTTCGGTATAAGGAAAAATTGTTCGGTTCCGAAATCTTTTAAGAGTTTAAGTTGCAGATTTTAATGGTTCGGGTCTTCGGTTGTAAAACTGAGACGTGCTTTCAACCTAGGGCTTTTATTTCAACCTATCTTTGCCTTTCGGTAAAGCCTTGCTCGCTTTCATTGCGGACAAAAGTACAGTTTTATTCTCCCGTGATATATTTTTAACCCGACTTCTGAGATTTCCTAATTCGAGACTTTAGCTATTCACCTATTTACGAAAAAGCTTTAAACTGCCATAAGTATTCGTTATTTTCGTTGCAAATTGAATCGAGTTCAACTTATTTCCTTTGCCGCTGTTTGTTTTTATACAAATGCTTAACCCCGACGAAAAAACCAAACAGACGACACATTACTCGAGTTCTCCCACAATTTGAAAATTTATTTATTTTTACAACTGTTTTAAATTTTATTCGACAATTTAGTTTACCCATAATTTAACACCTATAGCCGACCATAAATTGACGTAACTCTGGAAGTAATCCCATTCTAAAGAATACCAACCCGAGCTCTAAATTTGCTTTATTTTCTTTCCCAATTAACAACTAGCGCTTTCAGCCTTTCCTAATTCACTATACGAAGGAAAACAAACTTGCTAATTCAGCTTTCTCACTTGACTGATGAAAGAAATGGCTTCATTAGGGGGCGAAACTAATTAATTAATCCGAATGACTAATTAAGCCGCCTATCTCTTTATTTGGGCGGCATTTGTCTTTCTTGCACCTTATCAACCACCCGGAAGGTAAGAAGTTTTGCATTTCACCAATTGTTCAGAAAATAGAACCTTCGCAAATGAACTTCAAACTGAAATTGTTTATTTTGGAGAGTTCGCTCTAATGATGAAAAAGGCTTTATTTGAGAGGGTGGACTAAATTATTTTTATTAGATTTGCAGTTGAATAAACGTTCAGTTTGATTGCTTTATCAGATCGAGGCTGCCTTTACCACTGCATAGTGGAAGGAGGAATAAGCTTCTGAATAATTAAATACACAAACGAAGAAATGGAAGGTATACGGGAATAACAGAATAAATACAATAAATAGAATAATTCTGTCTATAAAACAGATATATGGATTCCGTTTCATATTAGCCATTACCCGAACTTTCCATGTCGTTGGCTTGCAAAAACTCATAATCTGGGTCTGTTATTAATCTTCATGTTCTAATGATAACCCCAATTTTTATAAAGATGAGTGGTACGAAATCAAGTTTCTACAATTATAGAATGCTTGTATTCTAAACGAAAAAATTTAACGTTGTAAAATATGGTTTATATTTAAAGACAATATTTTGAAGAAAAAAATACGTTAATAAATAAGGAGCCCCTAAAGTAAAGGTTACAATTTATTTAGAATTTAATGAAATTTTGTGCCACTTTTGGGGATGAAAACTATTTCAGGAATTATTTGATCAATTTCGTGATCTAGTTCCCAACTGATCCCTCTACCATTCACGACTCTTTAATTTTTCCAGAGGACATTTTGAAATTAATGTTCGAGTTAATGGATTTTCGTTCATTGCTTTTCCATTTTCTCAAGAATTTATTTACACTTTTGTTTCATATTTTTACCCAAGTCTGATAAAAATAGCTGAAAAACGAAACTGATGTGACTACAAATTAAAAAAAGGGCCAATAAAATATAAAATTCTAAATTTGATGAAGAAAATAAACAATGGAATTCTGACTATATATATATACAGGGTGTCTGAGCACCAGGGTTGCAAACATCTAGGAGGGGTAGGGTACACCTAGACGAACAATATTTGTCATAGAACCTAGGGTCGCAAACCACTCACAGCGCCAGTTCTAAAACCGTCCAGCATGCACAAATAGTGACAACCAGTGCATGAGAAGCGCAAAATGCGATGTCCTAATCATCTATGCACTTGAGCAGCTGACCTGAGTTTTATCTGGCGCTTTTCACGCACTGGTTGTAAATATTTGTGCATGCTGGACGGTTTTAGAACTAGCTCTGTGAGTGGTTTGGAACTGGCGCTGTGAGTGGTTTGCGACCCTAGGTTCTATGACAAATATTGTTCTTCTAAGTGTACCCTACCCCTCCTAGATTTTTTTTAATCCTAGTACTGAGGCATTCTGTATTTAAAGGAGAGCATGGGGTAAACTTATTTTAAAAATACCCTGCTCATTGATGTGATTATAACCGTGTGTATATGACGGCATTCAATGCGTTTTATAGCTATTTAAAAATATACCCTGTTACAAATTTTGAACATTTGCACATTTATAAAACATTAACATTTTGTTGAATTGGCTACAATCTTTTATCTTGACGACTACCTCACAACAAAGGTAACGCATCAAAAAGAGAAACCAAATAGTAAATTCGAGGACATTTTATTAGCTTACAAATATCATGTATTGTTAGTGATACGATATGTTTAAAATTTCTTTCAAACTGCGTCTGCAAAACGCTTATCCGAGCTTTGTCTCTATATCAATGTATCATAGTTTACTCACGATAAGGAATTCGAATAAGAAATTTAGAAATTTATTCTTTCTATGAGTTACGAGCTGGAAACGAAATTTCGTTTTTGCCCGACCTTTTCCATGATAAACTTGTATTTAAGAATGCGAAAGTGAATGAGTTTTGTTTTGGAAGACTTATTTTTTCTCTCTTTTAACAAAAATTCTTATTTTAATATACACAATGAGTCTTCTGCATTATGAGAATAATAATTCTTTATAAGAGAAATACAAATAATGGAACAAAAACTCGATAAAACTGTTGTCTTTTCGAAAAAAAAACTATTCGAGGAGGATTCGTGGTTATTCCTTTCCCCCTAGGGCGAAGTACCATATCGTTCTCATCTTGAAGCAAACTCCTTTGTTAGTGTGAACACGATATTCCTTAAATAGAGCCGATAAATGGAGAAGTGGTTTCATGAGAGGAAATGATTTCTTAACCATTTCATCCATTTCCTCTATATTATTGTAGCTGGATGGAAGCGATCAGAAACCTTGCCCCGATCACTTTGTTTGTTGTAAGGGCTAAGCCAGAATTGATCGCCAACTTTATCTTGCCTCGTTTTCTGAAGAAATCGTGCTACATTACCGGAGACCATCGAACCGTTTAGAATGTAACAAAACGATGGCTCCTTTTGTGTTATAGAAATCACAATTAACCCAATTTTCAAGAGTGTTTTCATAAAGTCCTACGAGGAGAAAAATCTACAATAGTAATGGCGAATATTTCTAGTATTTAAACTGCGATTTTTTCAGGCGTAATTGCGCACGAACCTTAAAAGCCGGTACTTGTTTATCACAAATGCTGCAATAAAATTATTGGTGCTTGCTGTCATTATGAGCAGGTTATTGCTCTGAAGTGTATTCGGAAAGAGGGAACCAATAGGGATTCTGTGAACTTATTCTTCAGGGATATTTTCTTCCTGCCTTTTATCCTTTCCTATTCATTCTTATCTCATATTTCCCTTCTTATTTGTTCATTTGATATTTATTTTGCTCCAATCAGAACATGAACAAGAATGTTCCTAGCACATGTGCAGAGAATATATTGAAGCCAGTAAATTAAATACTCTATTTCTCGCACTGCTCACTGTAGTCCGGGGTTTGGTTCCCTGGGCCTTAAGAGGTTCGGATTCCTCGGAAAATAGTAGGTCCCGGCGCAGCATGACCACTGTAGTCTTTGAGCCGTAAAACCAAAAAGAAAGAGTAAATACTCTATTTGTCAAAAAACTGCTGCAGCTAAAAGTGCAACAATATTTACTAGCGGCGCAAAAAACGTTTAATAACTGAATTACTAAACGAGTCTGTTTGTTCATGAGAAATGGACAAAACCGTTCATTGGTTAATTCAGTGAACGAGTTGACACACCTGTAGTGTTTACTCCTATGGATACAAGATGGGCAAAACCTTTCACTGGTTAATTCAGTGAACGAGTTGACATACCTGTAGTGTTTACTCCTGTGAGTGCAAGATGGACAAAACCGTTCATTTGTTAATTCAATAAGCAAGTTGACACAACTGTAGTGTTTACTCCTGTGAGTGCAAGATGGAGGAAACCGTTCATTTGTTAATTCAATAAACAAGTTGACACAACTGTAGTGTTTACCCCTGTGGATGCGAAATTTTTTACCAAAGAACCCTCTGTGGAAAAGCATTCCATTCAGAAACAAATTACTACGTATGGGTGCAACAATTTTTTTTCCTATAGGATTTTTCTATAAAAACTACTACATCCATAAGGTTATTCCGTGTCTACTGGGTGTAACAGTTTATTATGTAAAGAGTGAATCCGCTACGTTATCTAGGAATAATACGTATATTGAAATCTGGAACTTGTTTATTTTTGGCAAGAATTCCATGCAAAGTAAATATTAAATAACAGTACAGATGATTACACATTATAAAATTTAAAAATAATAATAGTGAATATAACTAAGTAGACAAAACAGGGTTGAAATCAATCTGCAACAATATTTTGCCACTTTCCATTTCCTTCACTTTTATTTATTTTTCAATCAAATTGAAACTTCTCATGCAATGTTAATCACCAAATCACTGCTATTGCAATAACATAACTTTAAAAGAAAAAGAAAACATTAATATAAACTACATATCAATAATTGTCCTGACGCAGCTATAAATTAGGCTAAATAATGCATACATTAATGTAGCGCAGCAAATTATTATACATAATAATAATAATAATAATACAATAAAAATACATCTTAAACAATACATCTCACACCCGCATATCTATTCCATATATTCACGGCATTTCCGAAACAATCTCTCGCATCCTCAAGGAAGCAAATATCCATACATTCTATTCCCCTGTCACAACACTTCGCAAACAACTTACAAAAGTTAAAGACCCAGTTCCACCAGAAGATCTCACAGGCGCCATATACCAAATACCATGCAAAGACTGCAACAAACATTACATAGGACAAACAAAAAGAATGATCAAAACAAGAAAAAAAGAACACAAACAAGCACTCGCGAAAGGAGACATAGCCTCACGTCTGGCAGAACACGCTTTACAACACGGACACGAACCCGACTGGGACTCAACAAAAATACTACACCGTCACATCACAAACAAGAATAGTAGACTCTTCTTAGAATCTTGGGAAACTTACAAACTACACGGGAAAGCCATTAATACATCACAACCACTTCCAGAAACTTATAAACAACTCTTACTCTGAAATGTATGAGACATCCCCAAATTAGGTAACCCGCAGTGTGGGTTTCTCATTGGTCCCTATTGGGGTTCTTCCATGATTCTATTGGAGGCCTCCCATTGGTTCTCATTGGGTTTTCCCATTCTGCGGGACTACTCTGATGAAGGGTTTTCCAGAAATTTCAAGTATAAAAAAGAGACAGAAACATAACATCGTCATTACTCCTGATGAAGGACTGCTGCTGATGCGTCCGAAAGCTTGAGTGATCTTTTTCATTGCTATTTTACCAGTGTTTAACCTTTTTATGTAATTTCCTCCCTGGTACCCTGTATTTTATTTCATGTAAACAATTCTTGTTCTTGCCGCAGTATTATGATTTTAAAAAGTAGTTTCCTAGTAATTTTTTGTAAATTGCTGTCCTCTTCCCTGCTAAACTAATTACTGCCTTTTCCCTTATTGAGATTCTCTTTGCATTTTTCCAGGCTAACTTAGTGATAGTGAAGACGTGACATGTTGCTCTCAAATTTTGAGTAATTTTCAAAACCAGATTTAAGGCAATTTTTCCCGAAAGAATTGCTGATTTAACACCTTGCTCTTGTCAATATTTCTCATTAGTCATTCAAACTTTTTCTAGCCATCCAAATGAGGAATCAATACGCAGATGAGTTCATCGATAACGCTTTATTCCTGATCAATTGAATCTTAAATTATCGGAAGATCGGCAGGCAAGACGAAAGCAAAATTTTTTCACTTCGATATTTCGAACGACACCAGAAGATTCTGCACTTCGGTAGCATGCCCTGCTATTTGTACTTCACCAAAGTTTTATCACGTACTTATCGGAGGTTGCGCCTATCACTAAACACCAAAGGAGTGTCATAAAGTTCTAATCTCCCGTCGTAAGAGAGGCGCCAAACTGAAAGCAGGTCTGTAATTTGCCTTCGCCAAAGTTTGTGGCATCTTAGAATCAGTACATTACTCCTTCTGAATGAGTGTATTATCCTAAAAGAGTTATGCACATTTCATTACTAGCTTTAGATTATTGAATTCTCCTAACGTACAATTTATTACTACTTTTAGATTATTGGATTCTTCTAATCTACAATTCATTACAATCTTTAGATCGTTGTGTTAATTTTTTAAACGTAGCGAAGTGTTGCCTCACTCGTAGCAGTTCGATTTCCATCAAGCGCCCTATTGAAGTTTAAACAGAACTAACTGATCATGAATCTCTTATCGCATATAATTTTTCAACTGCAATAAATATTATGAACGTATAATTTATTTGACATTATAAAAACTTATTAAAAACTAATTTCTTTATATTTTTAAAAGTCAGTATACAATGCACCTTAAAATCTAATAATAAACTGTGTATCTGAGAGAAAGAATATCTTGCGCAGTATAGCCCAGATGCTCTTGCGCCATAAAAAATCCAAACAAACAGAAAGAATATCACTAATAAATACTTTGATCATTCGACTAATTTTTCCTCCATTTTTGATTATATAATCATGGAATCAAGAAAATGCTTGAAACTCGTTCCAGCATCCTTGCTTCAAATCAGATCTTTAGATATCAAACTCAAACGAATGTTTATTGAAAACGCTTGTAACTTTTTGGTTTAAAAAATTATTAATTCATATAAGGAATGGAAACCACATTTGTTTTATGTTAATTTAGGCACGCAAAAATACACTCATATATGCAAAGATAACTAATTCAAAAATAACTTTTTTATGCAGTTTCATGTGTAGAAGCAGGGGCACCAGTAGCGTTTGGCGCATGTGTACAGAACTTTAGTTGGTGCCATGGGCGCCCATACGAGTACTTCTAGAGGGGGGGAAGGTTGAGAAACATTAAGAGTACTTCTAGGGGGAGATGTGAGAAAAATTATTACCTCCTTCTCATAGCTGTCAAGAATTTTAGTGAATGTACAAGATACCAAAACGCTACAAAAATAATTGATACTGCTTGACAATTAGTAATGAGCTAAAAAGTACCTTATTTTAAAATGTGAATGTAAAACTTTTGAAAGTAAATGCATAGCAGGTTCGGGCGAATCAAATTTTTAAACGGCTAGGTGGGGGTGGGGAGGGCCTCGAGCCTCTCCTACTCCCTATATGGGCGCCCATGGTTGTCGCCCCTATTGCCTCCCCCACAATAAAAAATCACTAAAAACGTATAAATATAAAATAATAACGTATTAATAACGTAATAATAACGTATCAGTGAGAACAAATGAAGTACGAAATATATTAATTATAAGTTTATTGGACAAAAACAAAGAACCACAAAAAAAATGTAAAATATAATAAATATACAAGAAGGGTACAAAACATCATAATTAATTTGGAAAAAAAATAAAGTAATATATATTATTTTTCAGAGAAGCATTTGCCAATTACACCTTACATAGTTTCACGTAAATTAAGAGATAAACTTACAGTTTTATAAAAAGAAAAACAATTAAGTTTTTGATACATCATTAAAGTTACTCTATTCTGTTTGCAAGAAAATCACTTTGACATTTATACTCCGTACAGATATCATGCAAATAAGAAACAGAGAAACTTACAAACATATAAAATCGGAATATATTACAAACATTATTTGTGAAGAAATAGGTAAATAAATATTTAAACAGAAAGAAAAAAAACCACTTAGAATTTGTGTAGCTTTCATTAACGAAAATTCCTGAATAATATCGTATATATCAAGTTGATTCAAAATATCTGATTCTATTGTTACAATGGCAAGATTTGAAAGTCTGTCTTGTACCATAGTTGAGCGCAAGTACTTCTTAATAATTTTAAATTTAGAAAAGAGTCGTTCCACAAATGCTACAGTTATCTATAAGGACAAAAGTTTCTGAGGAGCAATTATAAAGTTTTGATAAACTGTGATTAAGTCGTTTGAAAAAATATACTGAATTGTCTTTTGTAAATCGTTTCTAAAATTGGAAAAATTGGGTGACAGCTTAAAATTCTTCGCATAAATGAAAATCCAAGCAAAACCTTAAAGATATGCTATAAAGCCCACCAAAACTTAAGGATAATTCTCCGTATATAGGACAATTCTGGAAAATTTTCTCTTATATAATCAATTTTTTTAAAGATCATTGAATTTTTTTTATGTTCGAATAAAATATAAAAAAGATATTTAAAATATTTCCTATGTTGACCGATTTTTTTAAACCTAATTTCCTTATGCTTTACACAGTGGCATAATAATTCAAAAACTGTAAGGCCCTCACGTAGCTTTAATAATTTAAACAGCTTTAAAAAAAGGTAATGTCATTCACCGTTAAAGGGAAAGATGGCCAAAGGCCCAATCACAGCCGAGGGCGAATTCGGGGGTAGGGGTGCGTCCCCCGGACATAACATTTCTGCTTATATTATTTAACCAAACCTGTTTATATTGGTTTTCAAGTTTTACGCCCCACGCCCGAAACTCTGTCTAAATTAGTTATCGAGTTTTGCGCCTCCCCGAAAAAATGTCTGGACCCGCTCTTGCTCACAGCCATTGGATTAAAGGCATTAAACAATGCAGGATGCTGTTTGTGTTTTATGGAACAAGGACATCTAAGATTATGCTGCGCCAAAACCTAAAGTTTTCCAAGGAAATCAAAACGCTTTCGTCTAGGCTTGGGGCAAACGCGTGTCATCCTGCAAACAGCAAACTCATGCAAATTTTATTTTTTACTTTCTCTTTCTCTAAACTACTTGTTAGGTTTGAACTTGTTAAACGGACTTGTAACTAGAACCAGAATGAAATTTAAATTTTTAAAGAATAATAACGTAAGAGCGATTATAAATAATTTGAAAATAAATTATAAAATACAATTAGAATTTTAAAAAAATTGTTTCATTTTAATAACAACTAAACTAATGAATAATATTTCTTTTGCGAAATATTTCCTCTTCGCCTAAAATTTTTGGCGCCTTTACAATCTTGGCGATTTATTAATCTTGGATTGTAAAGGCGCCAAAAATTTCGTAGAGTCATCAACGTAGAGTTCTCAAAATTATTGTGGGGGCCCAAGCGCATTTTATGTACGTTTATACATTATAGTATATGTAAAATCTCAATTTATTTCAGATTATTGCGGGGGCTTGAGCCCCACGGGCCCACATAACTCTACGCCTATACTGGCGCCTGTGTGCGCAACACACTTTGAACTCTGGGTCGGCGAGCCCCTGTCTAAAGGGAACATTTACATTTGTTATCGAATATTAGAAAAGGTTAAACCGAGATTCTGTAAACTTCATGCATAATTAAAAAGGCATTTAACCACAGATATGTTTGTGGATATACTGCGAAATCTCGATGTTTACCTAGTTGTGATGCAAATAAATTGGTTAACCATACATTTAATGTATTTCATTTTATACAAATAATATTATTTTAAATTCACGCAAAAACAATATAAACTCGTCCTTTCTTTTAATTTTATAAACGGGCCATCCATCTTAATGGTTCAGCTTTTAAACTGGTGGCGATTGAACAGTTTAACAAACAGTTCTCAAAACTGTTTCTTTGATGGCAGTCGTGACATTGCATTCGAATATTGTACTTTCGTTATTGGCTACTCTAGAAAAACAGAAGTATTTATGGTGGTACCGTGCGATGATAAATGCTCTTCTTTTGATCATTTGGGAGCTCTGTTTGCACCAATGTGTAATTGCACGAAAAGAAAATATTGGTAACAATGCTATATACACTTACGAATGTTACAGGATGGGCTGCTCGGCATGTGTCAGTCGACGAAACGGTCTCACAAGCCATTCTTTCTTAATCAAAGTATAGGGGCGAGTAATTCAAACCTGAGGGTGTGTAACAACTCGAAAATCCGACATCGGAAATCGCGTTATTACATCGTGTTTGGGAACCTAGCAAAGAATTATCGCATTGTGTTTTCATTCCAAAGCAATCAGCTGCAACGAGAAGCAGTTAGCAGTGTGAAAAATGTAGAACAATAAGCGGAAGAAACAGCTTTTTGGAATTGCTACGGCAATAAACACCCGAGGAATTTGTCGAACAACGGAGTAATAATAGAGTAGGTGTTAGCCCGGCGAAAACGGAAGAATATCCGAAAATCGAAGAAAAAGAAATCAAGAAATAGCCCCTGAGCCCGTTAAAAGTTATTTATGTCTTATTTCGATTCCGAAATTGTCAATGTTCCTTTTTTTTTTTTTCTTTTTTCCTCTTCTAGTTTTCTCTTCCATAAGGTCGTGGTAAAGGAGTCTGTATGGGAGAAGAAACGCTTAAATTAAAATTACTAAAATTGAAGAAACATAAGCCAAGTTCTTAGCTGCGAAATATTGTCAGTGAATCGGTCTTAAGATTATAGGGGGAAAAGTTCAACTCTTCTTTCTGTAACAAATTCTTAACAACGTTTTTGTCTGAAGGTGAGAGGGCAATTCAATTTTATTTCTATGGAAGTTTGGTAGAACGTACAGTCTAAAGTATTTGGTTTTTGTGAATGCTGCATTACTATGCGCTAATGAGTAAAATGAGCTTTGAAAATTGTTCATGGAACTATCTGTAATTGCTAGAAAGACAATTTACATCTTGTAATGCAAAATAATATAAAATAACACACTTGAAACGACTTTATTTTGGTTTCAGGAATAAAGTTAATCATTTATAAGAAAACTACATTTCATCAATTATTTTTAAGTTTCACGTTTCAACACTTTTCAAAAATTGTCTGAAACATAATCAAGGATTTAAATTAACTTTAAAACTACTGTTAAACTAACTATTATTTGGCGACCAAGCTATCCCGTGACTGGTTTCACTCCAAATACTCAAGTATTTACTATAAAGCACAAACTAGAATTTTTTTTAAGAATTTCGACAAAGAATTATTCAGAAGATTTATTTGGATGAAAAGTGTTTAGAGTCTGTTTCGTGTTACATAACGACGGGGTGTGCTGTCACGTCACATATACCATATTTACAAAATATTTGCAAAACTATACCTCATTTGCCATATGATTGATTAATAATTGAAAATTATTTAAACATAATAATTGCTACTTTGGAAACGTTATTAATCACAACGTTATCCTTTTAGCATCACGTATTCTACACAGGGAATTGTGATTCAAGGGCAAATAAGATAAGTTTGAAACACATCTCTAATTTCGTTTGTTATTATGTATAATTAGATCGCAATCTATAAGACGATGCAGAGATTACAGATCTCAAACCTTTTAAAACACCATCGAAATTTTTAACTTCATAGGAAAATGAAATAAATAAGTAGATGATTTTTGCTGCGTGTTTGCATGTAGAAGATCCAATGTTGATAAGGTATCAAAAAATAATCGTTCTGCATTTTTGCATTTACGTTTTAAATTATTTTGTACAGGATTACTCGTTAAAAAATTAGTAGATGTACTTCAATGGTGCGTTAGGTCTAATAAGTTGTTATATTTTATTTTTCAAGAAATAAAGTTAAAGGTGGAAGTATCAGTCATATGAGAAATACTTCCATGGATTCTGCTTTACATTGATTTATCGTTTATTCAAATAAATTATAATAATTATAAATAATAATAGTAACAGAAGAAAACTTAGAAACCTGTATTTCGCTATGTAAATTCGTTAATTTTCGTTTAGTCGAAACGGAGCTCCAGGGCCGTAGCCGGACTGAGGCTATAGGGGGATTAGCCCCCCCCCCTGGAAATGTAGTCAGCCCCAACCTGGAAAATATTTTTTCTCAAAAATCAAGTATTGTAGAATTTTTATTTTAAATTTTTGTTTTGTACGAAATTGTACATAACAATGAATCAAACAACAAAGTCAATTAATCAACGTTTATTGGCGTAGTGATACCAGCGCCGATGTTATGGCGTGATTGTACGGTGAAACGTTCGAAAGAAAATAAATATTTCTGCCTTCGGTGGGGCCTGAATCCACGACCTTCCACTTGCCGGGCGGAGTACCATCCACTGAGCGCTACTGCTGATAATATTATATACTTTACGAACGTATATATATATACTGCTGCCAGTTATTTTCGCAGAATGGTGTAGTACATGGACTACTATTTAAACCAAATTGCAAAGAGACTGGTATTAAATTGGATCGGAAAGCCTGCCAGCAGCATATGCATTGCTGTAATAGTAAACGAACACTAAATCAAACAACAATGTCAATCAATCAACGTTTATTGGCGTAGTGATACCAACGCCGATGGTATGGCGTGATTAGATGGTGAAACGTTCGAAAGAAAATAAATATTTCTGCCTTCGGTGGGACCTGAACCCACGACCTTCCACTTGCCGGGCGGAGGCTCTACCCACTGAGCTACGAAGGACAATATATAATCTCTTTACGAACGTATATATATTGTTGCCAGTTCGTTGTTGTCAGCCGGGTTCAGGCCCCACCGAAGGCAGAAATATTTATTTTCTTTCTGAACGTTTCAATTACCCAATCACGCCAATAAACGTTGATTAATCATTGGACTTTGTTGTTTGATTTCCATAGTGTTCGATTTATATTAAATAAATAACAATGAATATTTTCTTGATCTTAAAAATGTATTCAAAATAGCTTTCTACGGTAGATCTTGTTTACATAATGTTTTTTACAGAGGTTTGAGTCCTCATATGCTTTATATTTATAATAAAGATAGGGGAAATTATAGAGAGGTATACTAAAATTTATAAGTTTTTAATGCAAAATTTATTTTAAGAAATTTATTTATTAATTTTAAATATATTAGTCTACTTATATATTTAGTATTATTAAATATATTAATAAAATATATCAAAACATTTACGAATTTTAAACCCACCTGTAGCTCTCTGAGCCCTCCCCCCGTAATAAGCGTCTAGCTACAGGCCTTCTGAGCCCTTCAACGTATTTTTAATTACATATCACAATGAAGTTCGATTTAATAAAATAAATTTGTAAGTTGTAGTGTCATTCTATTACCTCGGACTCGATTCCTGGGTTAGAAAGGACTGGTTTAAGTTTAGATTTCTCTTAAAAAAATGGTTGCTCGTGCTACTAAAGTAAATGAGGTACACATAACTGTGTATTTAAAGTGAAAATATATATATATGCATGTAATTTCTCTCTGATCGAAATAAGCCTTCAGATGCCTCTGCTAACGGAAGTTAAGCTTTAATTCTTCAGCATTTCTGCAACTAACAGTAAACCTTTCTAGACAGACGGTTAAATACAACAACGAAGATAAATAATTCCTTTTCTATTTTTTCATAGAAATATGCGCAGTTGGCCGTAAATAAACGCGAACGCAGCGACGTGTCACCTAATGCTTGGGATATAAATTCTCCTTTTCAGATAAATTGCAGACGTGCCTATAGATGGTCAGTTCGTTACAGTTAGTGTGTAATGGCACGTAGATCCAGAAGTAACGAATTGAACAATTCCCACCAAAATACTCTGACAATGAACGCGATTTTTCCAAGTGTGACTCCATACTAAGATAAACCACCCAACTTCTACCTAAACTCAAAGAAAGATCCTTTATTTGACTTTAGGTAGTGGCTTCGTTCCGCCACTAATATACCATGATTTAAGCATATTATGTCCAAGGATTCAATTAAAAGAGTTCTTCCAACCGCATATACCTTCTTTCATGATATGACGTTTTAATTGGTTCAGAATAGGAAAGCGTACTAGTCTAAATTAATGTTCTTTTTTCAAAGAACTTAACTACACCAACGTGTTAACAGATTTATTTATACACTTACTATCAATCCAAAGATATTCTAGAATGAGGAAGTAATAATATACTTCCCGCAATATAAGATCGAAAATTCTGTAAATCTCAAAGCCAATTTACCATAAGCTCTAAAATATTTCTATGCATAATATGGGAAAGAAATGATTATTGTATTTATATAGTTAAAGCCTTGTAAACTTAACAGTGATATCTTTGAAGCTTTATGTATCTGTGTACGTATATTTCATCATCTTCTCTTTCAGATATCCGTGCAACCTACGGAATCTTCTTTTTGCTCGTAATCCTCCCATTAGAGAGGAGAACGGTCTCAACACTTCCCAGCAATGTGAGATTAACGTTTCCATTGCAAGATATTATTACCCTTCTCAGGGATAACACAATTGCCAAATAATGGTCAACACACAAAGCCACCAAGGCAAATTTTTTGTGAGTTTTTTCGTGGGGGATTTTTATTACGATTAATAAATTTGGCACCCACGTTTAAGCTCATACAAGAGCTTTTTTTTGGTATAAGAGAACAAGAGACATCGTCTCCGTCCTTGAGACGAACTAGGGTCCCTTCTTTGAGCCCCGAGTGCTTTAACCGCTAGAGCAAGGAGGACAGGAATAACGCTTTCTTTCTCCGTATGTAGGGATGAAAGTTATTATTGCCCTTTTCGGGGTAATATCCTTCCATTACTTCTCAGTAATAATACGTACCTTACATCCTTATAGACGGAGAAAGAAAGCTTTATTCCTGTCCTAGTTGGTCTAATGGTTAAGGCACTCCGGGCTCAACGGAGGGACCCTAGTTCGACTCCAAGACCGGTGCGATCTCTTTTTCTCCTATACCAATAAAGCTCTAGTATGAGCTTAAACGTGGGTGTCAAATTTATTAACCGTAACATTTCTATTCCTTTCTGTCTTTAACTCAGTACCCACAGGTAATTTCATTTTCGTTATTAACATTAGGTTTTCACTCTTATTGTTTAATTCACCACTTCTCAATCTTTTTAAAGCTCCTCTTGCCTCCTCAAAACGTTCTCCCGCCGTCCAAGTCAAATTTTTAGCATCCACAAAGATATGATAGTTGAGAAAATTAATTTCCTTGATTCATTGATTCTCAAATCCCTGATATCCTCTCCCAAGTCTCTTTCCATTGTTTAATCCAGTTTAATGCAGATTAAACACTGTTCTTCATGGTCGAATAGAGAACGTCTTTGCTGCCGATACTAAAGATGTTACATAGAACGGACATCTATGCATCAAAACATCACTTAGATATACGTCACTACGACGCCAACTGTTCTTACCAATGCGAATTTTCAACGACGTTACGCCATCGCTGTGTTATATGGGTAAAACGACGGAATACAATATTTATAAAGCAAAGGTTGATTCTAGAGGCTATTAAGTTGCCATATAATCACTCTTTCTATTATTTAATTGAAAACTTAATTTAACACACACATCAAGTCCACACTTTCATAAGCAATACTTATAATTACAATTTCGAAACGTCCTTTTTATCTGGCATGACATTTTGATGTATTATCGTCCAAAGAAATCTCAAGTATAGATTCATTCAACCCAAAAATCTACTTCAAATTATAGACACATAGTCTTTCCTTAAAACGAAAGAACGTACTAAAGCTTATTAAAACTTTTTTTGCGCAGTACATCCGACATAGCAGTTGCCATTAAATTGCTGTAGAATGCCGAGAAATGGCGTGGAAGTAACAAGCGAAATAACATGCTCAAATGGAACATTTTTGCTACAGATGTAAGGCAACTTGCCGAATTCTGTTCAGCCACTTTGAACAGAAGAGTGAATTATCTTATGCGAGCTCAGTTGTTTCAAAGAAATAAGACTTTTCGCTCTTTCTATTCTCAATTTTCTCTTTATTCCGGTTGGAAAGAATGGAACAGAAGTTTAGTCTTTTGTAGAGGCGTAAAGAAAGCAGCATTTGGACTTCATGCGTCGACATCCCTTAGTTTCGTGATCATTTAACTCAGACGATGTTGTTGTGTAGATATCCTCGCCACTGATCATAAAAACACTATTTTGTTAATTACATAGAGCGTTTTCTTTTACAGATGGCTACATTTAGGATTCTGAAATCAAAATTGGAAAAAATTTATTAAGTAAAATCATTTTAAACTGCTGAATAATCACATCCCAATTATGTATGCTTTTTATAATCTGATTTCGAAATTTGGTCAAAAATTCACCATTGGATAGGTCACATTATAGAAAATCTATCCATTTATGAGGAACGTCCCGACTCTCGCTTTCGTAATGAAATAATATAATTTTTTTTTATAATTTCTTTCTTGCGTCAGGGTTTTCATTAAACTGTTCAATGCAAGAAATTCAAAAGGATGAAATATCCATTTTATTTGAGGAATTTCTTGTGGAAGAAACATTTGGCTTAGTGAATCACATCAGTCCAATTCATAAAACACACAATCACACTATAGCATAACAAAAATAGCATTTTATGCATAGCTTAACAAAAATAGCATTTTATGCATAGCTTAATGGATGGCATAAATGGAACTTACAGTTGTAAAGAAAACATTAGTTCCTGTTCTAATGTAGGCAGAGAAAAGGAAAAAATTAAGCGACACGTAGAATTTATGTTGCAAAACATAAATCCTTTGATAATGAAAATTATAAAATTTATAAAAAAATGGAAAGAGGTGTCGCCAATGTCTTAATTTTGATTTTTTTTAATTTTTATAATTTGCACTATTAACGGATTTACATTTTGCATTCTGTCAACGTTTGGCTGACAAAGTTATCCAATAAATTTGTTTTGATCCTTCTGATGAAAATAGCCTACGTGCTATCGAAACAGCTGACAATGGTATTAAAATTCAACTGCGATAATTTTTATTCTTATGGTATTTATTTTTTTTACGCCGTCTATCACTATTTGACATACAGAAACTATACAGCTATTGTTTTTATTACTCTTTTAAAGATTTTCATTTATCTTTTGTTTCGGAAAAAATCAAGTTTAAAGGATGCACAGTTTAAATGTGAAGTATAAAAAAATTAAACACCTGAGAATTCTTAAACGGAATATTTACATAAAATAATAAGTATAAACGCCTCACAAGTCCCAAGACATTGAAATATTTAAAAGCCTGTGAATATTTTTCAAGAAGCTTTAACATAAAGAGAAATAACATAACGTGTAGTGGCGTACTGATAACCCCGCAACCCCTGTAAGGTGGGGGTCACTGGGCCACCTTTTGTCGTCGTTATTTTTCCATAAATTTATAATTAAAAAATAATATTATTATATTTTTTAGTTAATAAGGATTTTTTTTAATCTTTAGGTAAAATATAAAATAAAATAAACGGTTTCCAACTGTGGCAAACTCATTACGCATATTTACTTTAGCTGATTTTATTGCCTTTAAAATTGAACTCAACATCCGAAAATTATGAAGTCTGGACGAGTTTTGAAGCTATAGTATACGCTTTGCATCAGAATCTTACCTCACGAAACGGTGACTAATCGATATGTGTTCTGTTTAAAATATTGGAATGCGTCGCTGGTAAATTTCTTATAGAAGACACAACAATATTTTATATTATATCTATATGTTTGTTTATATATGCATATACAAATTAGTTTTCTTAAAAGGGGGCCCCAAAAATTAGTGAGGGGGCCACGAGATTTTCCTTTACGTCACTGATAACGGACATTAATTCCCGAATAGCAATGCAAAAGCTGTTATAACAGAATTCATGTTCCGGCTGATTCAATAATTGCTTATTCATTGCTATCGCCTCAGTTGAAATGAATGGAAAAAAGAGTTCAGAGCCAAGTAGGTATTAAATATTAATCTTAAATTTTGGTAACTCAGAAAATCTTGCTTCTGCGAAACAAAAAGAGATTGATCGGTTCCATTCGCTAAGGAGAAAAATTTTCTCTACTACATTGATTTATTACCTAAAATAAGCAAAGAACTACCTTGTCATGGTTCCATAAAAAAAACTTTGAAGAGGGATGGAAATGTTTTTAGTTTGTCATTGTTTTTGAAGGGATGTATGCGAAAGGGACAGCCTGCTAATTAAACATTATTTGGATCGTTTGTAAAAAAACAGGCGTCCAAATAAGCAGGAACAATTTAGTTCTTCCAATAAGCTTTGCTTTGTGAAACGGAATGACTAGAAACGTTTTCCGGAAAAAAATACAATAGAAGCTTCTGAAGTAAACATGAAATTACTTTTGCAATTCAAAAAAAGAGAACAGACTTTCCAAATACCATATTTTCCCAAATACTAAGTCTTTTTGTTAAATAATGAAAAACCTCTGGTTCTTTTCTTGTTGTTGTCTTGTTACATTTTAAGAAGGATTATTGTGCTTTCACATTATTGTCTATGAAAATATTTTGCATATTTTATTATGTCTATTTCACAAGTTGCCTTTTCTGCTGAAAAACAGTAAATGCATGTTTTTTGGCAATTTTATTTACAAGGGAAATGTCTTAAGTCAGAAAGTCTTCAATCCGCGGCCCGCCGACATGTTTTATGCGGCCCGCTAGCTCATGGAAAAAATGCAAATTATTTTACAAAAAATGACGTCCCTTGCTCCCTTTGAATTTTAAATTTATGTATTTTATTCCGTTTACATTTTCACATTTCGTAATAAATATCTTAAAATACACTGAAGTAACAGAAAAACTAATACACGTACCAAATATCATTTGTCCCCCTCCCCCCGCGCACGCAGAGGTGCCGCAACGCGACGTAACATGGACTCGACTAATGTCTGAAGGTATCCTGGAGACAATTCACACCAGGAATCCTGCAGGGCAGTCCACAAATCCATAGGAGTGCAAGGTGGTAGAGATCTCTTCTAAACAGCACGTTGCAGGGTATCCCAGATATGCTCGATAATGTTCATGTCTGGCGATTTAAGTGGACAATGGAAGTTCATAAAGTCAGAAGAGTGTTCCTGGAGCCACTCGGTAGCAACTCTTGATGTGTAGGGTGTCGCATTATCATGCTGAAATTGTCCAAGTCCATCGGAATGCACAATGGACATGAATGGGTGTAAGTGATTGGACATAATGCTTACATACCTGTCAGAGTTGTCTCTAAACATATAAGGGATCCCATATTACGCCAACTGCACACACCCCATACCATCACCGAAGCTCCATCAGCTTGAACAGACCCCTGTTAGCATGCGGAGTCCATGGATTCATCAGATTGTCTCCATACACGTACACCTGCCTGATGCAATTGGAGACGAGACTTATCAGACCAGGCAATGTGTTTCCAGTCATCAACAGTTCAATGGCAGTGTTGGCAGGCCCAGACGAGGTGTAAAGCTTTGTGCAGTGCAGTCAACAATGGTACACGAGTGGGCCTTCGGCTCCGAAAGCCCATATCAATGATGGTTCGTTGAACAGTTTGCACGCTGACACTTGTTGATGCCCCAGCATTGCAATCTGTGGCAATTTGAAGAAGTATTGCACGTCTATCTCGTTTAACGATTCTCATCAGTCGTCGAATGTCCCGTTCTTTCAAGGTCTTTTTTCAGCAGCACCGCTGTCGGAGATTTTATACTTTACTGGATTCCTGATATTCACGGTATACCTGTGAAATGGTCATATGTGAAAATCCAAATTTTGTTGCTATCTCGGAGATGCTATGTCCCATCTCTCTTGTGCCGTCTATAATGCCACGTTCAAAATCACTTAAATCTTGATAACCTGCCATTGTAGTGACAAGAACCAATCTAATAGCTTTGCCAGACATCTCTTGTCTTATATGGGCGCTGCCGACCGCATCACCTTACTCTGATTGGTTGCAAAGCTTCATTATTTGCATACGCACGTCCGTACCAGTTTTTTTAGCACTTCAATGTACAAAAGAACTGAAGTAATTCGCAATCTTCCCTTAATCGTGTTTTACTTTAGGTTTCTAGCGTACATAAGCATTAGGGGTAGTTTTATTGATTTGCTGAGCAATATTTATTTAAAGAAAAAATTCAGCTTAGGACTCATTGAATGCTATTCTAAATATGTCGATGACAACGTCTTCCCAACAATCTGACTGCATGCTCTGAAAGTGTTACTATTCGTAAGCACTTGCATCTATGTATAGGCGTGCGCACCCTGGCGGATTTTTAAGTAGGCACACAAAGCACAGGCCTAGGGGCGGCACTTATTAAGGGGCAGAATCAAAGTGTTTAAACATAAAATTGTCCAAACTCAACAATGTTGAAAAAATAATGTTTCTTTTAATTTTTACCCTGTTTCCCCAATAGCGATGACATATAAGCGATTACTTTAACTTGCCTGCAAATACAAACTACAGAATCGAAAGACAAAGGGCCCTAAAAATTTTGAGCCCCGGGCATTTGCCCAGAGTGACCATTTATAAATCCAGGCTTAACATGCTTTTTACATATTCTAATAACAAACGAATGAATAATAAAAAATTTGAACTGATAACGAAAAAATTCATACAAGGATGCGTACGTGTTTTTTTCCCAAATACACGCAAAAATATCAGAGGCTCCAGGATTCCAAACTAAAATTATTGTGGATTCAAAAAATGTCTCGAATCCACGAAGTCGGAGACTATGGTAGCAATAATTTCGAGTTGTATCTTATTAGTTTGAATAATTATATGAAAAATCTCCTTTACATATCAAATGTTAAGAGTATGATATGCGGTTGGTTTTTTTTTAACAAATATTCCTCTCTTTGTAAAGGAGGGAGGGGGCGGCAGTACAGGCTGTGCCTAAGGGCGGCAATTTTAAACACACGCCACTGCTTACGCAGAATGTACGTAAGGAGAGGGTTACAGGCTTACAATGGGGGGTTACAAAGCTACAACTCCACATATTCATATGTACATCCCGCCTTCAAGTGGTGCGGGCCGGGCTTTCTATTTATGAAGCAAATTAATATTTGCTGCACGAATAGAAAGGGGGAAGGTGAAGGCTAATTCACCAATCCGTCTAACCAGCGTGGTGAAATGATGGCTAATTCCTCCACTATGCTAACACACAAAAAACCATGGCCCCTGGTCTTCAGGTGCTAACACATAATAAGGGAATAAAAATAAATGATGAATATCTAAATTACCTGCTGTTTGCTGATGACATTGTTATTTTTTCATCGGATCCATCAGAACCCCAAGACATGGTACAAGAGCTCTCAACTAGAAGAGAAGAAGTTGGACTCAAGATGAAACTACACAAAACTAAAATCATGTTCAATAATTTCGTAGAGAAAACAAAAATACAGGTTGACAATATTCAGCTAGAAATTGCTGATTCATATATTTACCTTGGCCAACTGATTTCAATGAAAGACAACATTATGAAAGAACTCAACAGACGTATTAAACTTGGCTGGAGTGCATTCGGAAAAAACAGTTTTATCCTGAAGAGAAAATTGCCTTTGTGTCTAAAAAGAAAGGTCTTCAACCAGTGTGTATTGCCAGTCCTCTCTTATGGATCAGAGACATGGAGTCTAACAATTGCAGCAATACGAAAGTTACAGACAACCCAAAGGAGCATGGAGAGGTGCATGCTTGGAATAACTAGGAGAGATCGAAAAAGAAACACTTGGGTGAGAGAGCAAACTAGAGTAGAGGACATCATTGTTAAAGTAAAAAGACTGAAATGGCGATGGGCTGGGCATATCGCAAGAAGAACTGATCAACGACGGACAACGCAAATTCTCAACTGGATTCCAAGAGACCACCGAAGACCTAGAAAACGTCCTCAAACTAGATGGGTGGATGAAATAAGAAAACAGGTTGGGGTGACGTGGAAGCGAATTGCTCAGGATAGACGTGTGGAAATCATTTGGAGAGACCTTCATCCAGCGGTGGAAAGATATTGGTTGAATATGATGATATATATATACACACACACACAAAATTTCATCGCAATGGGGTGTTACAACCCCCATAAACTACCCCTGCACACGCCGGTGCGTCTGCAAACAGCCTTATCTTCAAAAACGAAGTTGGTGGAATCAAAGGTTAGGACAAAATAATTAATGTCCACCTTGAAAGGGCTATTATGGTTATAACATCAAAATTAACCCCCGGGATTAACAGGCTTGTTAAAAATAAGCAGTGGCAAAAATCTCACTAAAAGGTTTGATTTCGCTTTACATATTAATAACTAAAAGTATTGTAAATGTTTTTTTGCGTCCATACATATTTTACATTGTAATATATATATATATATATATATATATATATAAAATTTCTCGCCCATTCTTGGCGGAAACAGGCTTTAGAATTATAATCATTGAATTCACTGTGCTGAGTTTAGAGAGCAATGTTAGTGGACAAAAGATAGAATAGGACCCCAAGTAAATAAAGAAGGGATATACCAAGAGACAAATGGTGGATAACTTTAACAAACAAATTTGAGGAGAAAGAAAAACGCGGGGAGAAATTGCGACGCTTGCAATAAAACGTTGAAAATGCTGATCTTTTGTAAAAGCCCTACGTCACTAAGGGATTATAGGGAAAAGGAAGTGTTCAATTCGAAGCATGTTTGGCTAAGTGTACACATCGTAATTCAGAAGTCACACTAAGCTATAAGTCCCATATCAGATATTTTTCTATGAAGTCTTGGGAGTTAAATAAATGTATTGCTACGGGTATATTGGTATACGATGTATATATGTCTATTCGTTGCGATGTACTATCCAATTCATTCTGTCGAATGATCTATGTCTACTATTCGTGTATCTGTCAATACTGTATAAGCACGGTCAGACTGGCTTGTTGCTGACTGACAGTTATAGTCGCTTGGCTTGGCTGGTATAGGATTGTTGCTCAATTCGACCAACACATGATATCTCTGTACCAGTTATACCGTGTTGCTTTACATTCTCGTATATGTCTATACGTAAATAGTATTAATTAACAACCGAGATTTTGAACTTCTGAGGAACTTTCGTAGAAAGCATTTTTTTATTTAATTTAGCGCTTAGTTTCAGCGGTATTTAAAAAGTAAACTTCAATAAGGAAATTCATATGTATATAGACACACACACACACACACACACATATATATATATATATATGGCCTGCAAAAGGGTTGCTGGTATCTAACTGGAAGGAGACCCACACGCTGAACGTATGTGACGATGTGTGGAACCGGCCAGGCCAGTAACCTAGTGTCCTACCCCGCCTTCAAGTGGTGCAGGCTGAGCTTTCTATTTATGTGGCAAATTAATATTTGCTGCACGGATAGAAAGGCGGAAGGGGAGGGCTAATTCACCAACCCGTCTAGCCAGCGTGGTGAAATTATGGCTAATTCCTCCATTATGTTGACACACCAGAAACCATGGCCCCTAGTCTCCAGGTGCTGGAGTGCTCCTGATCAAGGCAGCGGTCAGTGTGGCATGAAAGCAGGGGGTGCTAAGAATCACTGGAATGGCCCAGGCTGCCGTTTGTTATTGACCTTGGCAACGTATAATGGACGATCCCTTGCTTCTGAAGCAAAACTTCAGGAATTGGAAGAGGAACTAGACAAGATCAAATGGGACATTGTAGGACTCAGTGAAGTTAGAAGAAAAGGTGAAGAGTTGGTGGAACTTAAAAGTGGACATTTGTTTTATTATAGAGGAACGGAAACTGGAAGAACAAGTGGTGTTGGCTTCTTAATCAACAAAAGAATTAAAGACTGTCTTCTG
Source organism: Dysdera silvatica (assembly GCA_006491805.2). Classification (NCBI taxonomy): domain Eukaryota; kingdom Metazoa; phylum Arthropoda; class Arachnida; order Araneae; family Dysderidae; genus Dysdera; species Dysdera silvatica. Next base: position 115,363,143 of record QLNU02015360.1, on the reverse strand, counting down.
GAAGTTGAAAGTACATCAGATCGAGCAGCGAGGCTCGTTGTTCAACTAACCCAGCGATACCAACTTCAAATAGTACAGGTATATGCACCAACATCAAGCCATACCGACGAAGAGGTTGAAGAATTTTATGAAGAAATCAAAGAGTTACACACCAAAGGGAAACAACATATCAAGCTCATCATGGGGGATTTCAATGCAAGAATTGGACAACAGGAACAAGGAGAGACATCGGTTGGTAAATACGGATATGGGGAAAGGAATGAACGTGGCGATCAACTCATCGAATTTGCAGAAGCTGAAAACCTTAGCATCATGAATTCATTTTTTAAGAAGAAACCGCAAAGAAAATGGACATGGAAACACCCAAATGGGGGAACTAGTGAAATTGACTATATCCTGGCAAACAAGAAATCAATTATTGAAGATTGCAGTGTACTGAACAGATTTAATACTGGAAGTGATCATCGAATGGTGAGATGTAAAGTGCACTTAAATACTAAATTAGAACGACAGAAGCTCATTAGGAAACAAGTAAGTAAGAGGGTGGATTTAAAGAAATTAAAAGAAAATACCGAGGCATTCAAGTTGGAATTAAAAAATCGCTTTTCTGCACTGGAAGGACTTATTGATGAAAGTGATATCTCAGAAGCAAATGAAAACATTGTTAAGACAATAGTTGAAACTGCTGGGGAAATTGGTGGTGTAACCTGTAAAAAGCACAATAGCAAATTATCTGAGAAGACGAAACAGCTCATGAAAAGGCGAAGAGATATGAAGGTGGACAATCGAAATACCAGTTCCAGGATTGAGTACATAGAACTTTGTAAAACTCTGCGCAAAAGCATGAAAGAAGACATAAGAAAATTCAATTGTGAGTTAGTAAGGAAGGCCATTGAAAATAACAAGAGCCTTAGGGTTGTTAAAGGAAGTTTATCTGTTGGGAAGAAACACATCATTGCATTAAAAGGAGAGGATGGCACCGTAACAAGAAATAGGGAAGAAATACTTAGAAGAGTTGAAGAATTCTACAAAAAACTATATGAAAGTAACAGTGGATTAAACGAAGACACTGAAATAGTCGAAGGAACAGCTCCTAAAATCTTAAAAGAAGAAGTTTCATTTGCAATAAAAAGTATGAAGAAAGGAAGAGCCCCTGGCGATGATGGTATTACATTAGATATCCTAAAAGAAGCTGGAGAATATGTAGAAGACATACTTGCAAAATTCTTTACCAAATGTCTTAACAGCGGTAACATACCAAACCAATGGGATTCTGCAACAGTAATTCTTTTGCATAAAAAAGGTGATAAAGAGGATTTGAAAAATTACCGACCAATTAGCTTGTTACCTGCTATTTATAAAATCTTCACAAAAGTGCTAACACATCGCCTGCAGAAAAAATTAGATGCAGCTCAACCAAGAGAACAAGCTGGATTTCGAAGTGGATTCAGTACAGTGGACCATATTCAAGTATTAAGAGAATTAATTGAAAGAACACATGAATATGAACTTCCATTGTGTGTTGCATTTATTGACTATGAGAAGGCCTTTGACTCTATTAAAACATCAGCAGTCATCAACTCTTTAAGATCAACAGACATTGAGGATGTGTACATTGACATGGTGAAACGTGTGTATAAAAATGCAAGTGCAAAATTTCGGTTACATAAAGATACCAAAACTATCAAAATTGGTAAAGGTGTGAGGCAGGGAGATACCATTTCTCCAAAACTTTTTACTTCAGCTTTACAGATGATTTTTCAGCTGATAAATTGGAATAACAAGGGAATAAAAATAAATGGTGAATATTTAAATCATTTGCGGTTTGCTGATGACATTGTTATTTTTTCAACGAACCCATCAGAACTCCAAGACATGGTACAGGAGCTCTCAACTAGAAGTAAAGAAGTTGGACTCAAGATGAACCTACAAAAAACTAAGATCATGTTCAATAATTTTGTAGAGGAAACAAAAATACAAGTTGACAACATTGAGCTAGAAATTGCTGATTCATATATTTACCTTGGCCAGCTGATTTCAATGGATGGCAACATTATGAAAGAACTCAACAGACGTATTAAACTTGGCTGGAGTGCATTTGGAAGAAACAGTTTTATCCTGAAGGGGAAATTGCCTTTATGTCTAAAAAGAAAAGTCTTCAACCAGTGTGTATTGCCAGTCCTCTCTTATGGATCAGAGACATGGAGTCTAACAGTTGGAGCAATACGAAAGTTACAGACAACGCAAAGGAGCATGGAGAGGTGCATGCTTGGAATAACTAGGAGAGATCGAAAAAGAAACACTTGGGTGAGAGAGCAAACTAGAGTAGAGGACATCATTGTTAAAGTAAAAGGGCTGAAATGGCGATGGGCTGGGCATATTGCAAGAAGAACTGATCAACGATGGACAACAGAAATTCTGAACTGGATTCCAAGAGACCACCGAAGAATTAAAAATTTATGTGAAAAAAATTTAATCAAGTAAATCGAACTTCAATGTTGATGTTTGTAATTTTGCCCCATATTTAAAAAAAAATCAAATATGATCAAGCATCACTCAAATAATAAATACAAAGAATTAAAAATAATAAATATTGGAAGCAAACGTAAACTAAAATAAAATAACCAATGCTTTAGTTAAAACTAAACTGGAAAATTATATTGTCATTTTTAAATATGAATGAGTATTCATGTCATGAAAATAAAAATTCATTAAAATGTGATCGAGAGCCCTGCTCACATAAACACACATGCAGTAAAATATAAAGAAATGTTCTACTCATGTAAATGGTGATTTATATAAAAACGTTCAAAACATAAATTTTTATTGCAATGTGTACACATTAGAAATGAAAAATCTGTTCAGTTCTGAATTGTATTCTTTTCCATAAACTTGAAATAATACACATGAAATATTGTCAAATGGTTGGGAAGAAACGGCAGTGTAGTTGCAAGATGACGATGTGTATAGTAGCGGAAGTTCGTATTCTTCCGATTGAAATTAATTATAAACTAGGGAAGTCATTTTTGTATTTCATATCTTTTAGTTAAATTGGTTAAAATTCCGTTTACATGCACGTTTATGTTTTTTTTAATAAAAGTTTTGCAGTGGCGACGAAATAAGCGTTTTAAGGCTATATGACAGCTATTGTACCTGTAGGAATGTAAAGTTTGCATCGCACAGTTGTCCACTAGGATATTTCGTTAGGAAATACCCTGTTTTTTTCGATAGCTAAAGTTAAAACTGAGTGAAAAATATTGATTATCTTTCGCATTACGTTATCAAGAAATTGCATAAATCGCACAATCATTTAAAAATCAACTAAAAACTCGAGAAATCACTAGCCTGCTTTTATATAACAAACTGTCACTCTTTTTTTTTTTCGTGACTGTCAACGCAAAGCAAAAATTCCGCATTCGCGCTAAATAACATTAATGAACTTTGCCTCATTAAAAGTTTTGCAGTATGACTCTTGCGTGTGCATCAACGTAGAATTCTTAAAATTATTGGGGGGCAAGCACATTTTATGTACGTTTATACATTACAGTATATGTAAAATCGCAATTTATTTCAGATTATTGGGGGCTTGGGCCCCACGGGCCCACGTAACTGTACGCCTATGTGCGTGTTTAATAGGAAAGTTGCATTTCAGTGTTAGTTTTAAAAATTCAGAAATTGATTTCCTCATAAAAATTCAGAAATTGATTTCCTCATAAAAATTCAGAAATTGATTTCCTCATAAAAGTTCAGAAATTGATTTC
>QLNU02015360.1:115338415-115359282 GCA_006491805.2 Dysdera silvatica | reverse complement strand
AAAAAACTCACAAATATACATATTTTTTCAATGTAGCCTATTTTACTTTTTGCGAATTGTTGTGAGCTTCTTTTATCTTGTTAAGTTTACCTTAAAAAGTTTACTTTATCTTTTTAACTAGGTGTGCAATAGCCATTGTATATTCTATTTATTTCTTGTTTACTCTCAAATTAAATATCTTTGAAGTGAAAGTAGCAGCAATTATAAATAGACCAGTCAGGGACTACGGAGTTTGTTTTCCTTGTATTTTTTTGTTTTAGTGTCCAGACTAATTATAGAACTGAATATTATGTTCAAAAATGAAAAAAATTGTATGTGTAAGCTAAAAATAAAATACTCAAATACTTGTATATTTCATAAATAATTTTTTTTAAATTCTCTATGATCTATAATGCTCTATGCTTATTGCAAAAAGATGTTCAGCAAACTTAATATCCGTGTGTAAAAACTGGGCTAATCTTAGTGAAGATGGTTTTTATAACTTCCAACATTTTATTATACAAAGTCCAACATTATATTATACAAAGTTTTGGAAAAGAATGGAATATTATAATCTTTAGAAGAACAAACAAACGTATCCACACTTATTTATTATCTTATGGTTGGCAATCTGCTAGTTCACAGTTCGAGTACGACCAGAAAACCATGTTTAAATACACACAGACCAAGAATAGACCTAAGAAATGTAGCATCGTTAAAAGCAAATCAAATCAATATAAAGCTACCTATTCACAAAGAAATTGCTGTACCAACACACCAGTATTTATTTATTTTAAAATAATTTTTTATTTTGAAACAAAAACAAAACAAAAATCCGCAGATATTCCTCCCCATAAGCTGCTTTTAAATAAAATAATTTATATTCTCATATACCTCGAATTTTTATCCTCTAAACTTAGCTTTATTAACGATTCATTTTCATCGACAGCCATAAATCAGTCAGTAAACTACACTAATATATTTTATTTTAAAAATAACTCATTTTTTATTTAATTTTAATTCACTTTTTCATTTGATAACTTTCAACATTTATCAAAATGCTGGAATCAAGTTTTCAAAAACAGCAGTTTAATATATCCATACTTAACTTTCAAATAATAATTACGTTTTTATAAGTTGCGAATAAATATTTCTGAAAAATATTTCATTTTTTTTTAGTTTGGTGTTTGGTTTTAATTAACCAAAACACTGGGAATTTTATTGTGTCACACGCATGGGAAAATGGTTGCATCTTCTAGACCCAGCTCTTGAATTTTCAGACTGACGTCAACTTTCAACAACTAATGAAAGAAAATTTCGTCCTTTCTGTTTCAAGTTTGGAACGCCCTCTCTTTTAATCGGGCAACATATTATTTGAAATATATTACTAAATATTGATTTCCGACTATTATAACCATTTGCAAATTTACCCGGTATGGTATAAAGATTACGGAAATGTACAGTTGGCTGAGTACCAGGGCGTTAACCGGAAGACTCTGGTTAGGGTGCAACCAAGGATATTATCATTTTCGTTTCTAAATTTATTAGGGTCCAACCTAAAACATGGCCACTCTTGAGTCAAAAGCGCGGATTCATATAGTACTAGTAATAACTCCCATCAATTTTATCCTCTCCACAACATATAGCAATTTACTGATGTCATAACACGTGCATTGTAAGCAATATTTATTCTTAAAATCTTGATTTCAGTTAGTGTAGCCTGCTTCTTAAAATTCGTCTTGCTTATACACAAACATACATGAAATAGCAGATCTAAAAACCTTTTTATTTATTTTGTATTTACAAAATAATGTGTGAAATGTATTATCATTATTATATACTCAATGGCTAACTTATATCGTCTTCCTTTATATGACGCTGTGCAACAACGAAAATGTTCCTTTTGATATTTTAATTATCTCTGGCTCAGTTTTTCGCATTGATTACAAATTTGTAATTATTTTTTACAAATGTTAAAGGTTCTTTAGTTATAACGATTTTTTAAATGTTTCAGTCCAAATCAATAGTAAAAGACTTGCCAATTGAACCACTAATAGTAAACTTTAAATGAGAACTAGTATTTCGTTTTAAAATTATAAATTATAACATTTCTTCGTTTTCAGTGCCAATGGCAAAATTAATGTTACCATGACGACATGTTTTACAACATTTTTAGTTAGTTTATTGTTTTTCGTCAATCTTATACGTAGTCTGTGTTTTTGGAACATTTTTTTAAGAACTTGTTTCGTTTTCTGAATATGTTTATTAATTTTGCATGTGCAATGAGTGGAAAGTAAGTTAACGCTATTTTATTTTAATAAAAAGTTCTTATTTCTAAATAAACATCCTCTGCCATACTTCTTGTAAATCAGTTTTGGAAAGATGGCTACGAGGATCTCGGAAATGCATGACTTTTGCAGTTCACAGAATTTGGAGAGAGCAAACGAACCACCATGTCAATTTCTACTTTTGCATTGTTGATTTGTCATTTTAAAGAATCGTAAAAGTCGAAGTAGGTTTCAGCATCCCCATATTCCATGCTCCTGTTCCACATGGGTCAGATTTGCCTATTACTGAGCTACCTGTCACTGACACCAGTGGATTTTTCTTTTCTGAAGCACTCATGGATGGAAGTGACCATGATTATGAGTATGGCGATTCCAGCAAAAAGTGTCATTTTCCGACTTAGGAGAGCCCGGATGACCTAGTACGTGATCTAGGATTACCAAAATCCAAAGAAGAGCTCCTAGCATCCCGTCTACAAGAATGGAATTTGTTGGATAGAAGCTAACAAAGTGACAGAAAAATAAAACAGAGTATGGACTGCATTCAAGAATGTTGTTTCTGATTTTCTTGGCAACAACAAGGTAGAGAACTACAAGAAACTTGTAGATGAACTACTCAACAATTACCGGGAATTGGGCTACAGAATGTCACTCAAGCTGCATTATTTACACTCATGTTGATTTCTTCTGTCTAAATCTAGGTGCTGCTAGTGAGAAGCATGGAGAACGGTTTCACCAGGATATCTAGGTTATTGAAAAGCGGTGCCAAGGAAGATGAGATGAAGCCTTTATGGATGAGTATATATGGAGTTTAGTCCGTTGTGATGCATCGTCTCACAAAAGACAAAAACGCTCCAGTGGACATTTCTGAAGTTTTGAATGATATTTTCAGTCATATTAAAATTTATGTACATGTGTGCTAATAACAGTGTATCATACTTATAACTATATTGTAAAAAAATAAAGGTACTGCATATTATATAATGGTGTTTGCAGTTTGTCAAGGTAAATATTTAGTATTTTCGTTCCCTATATGCCACATATGTAGAAACACACTGTATATACTTTATCTTCACAACCGTTACAGATAAAAAACCTCTGAAATGATATTCGGAATCAGCATGTAAAATTGGTTCTAGAAACATAAAAAAATCCAGCAAACAAAACAGAACGTTCATAAAAATTTGTTACCTAATGTTATTATCAGTTTTGTAGTTTTCCATGGTCATAGTAACAGCGATTTTAGAGTATTGCTTATTCTGAGAAAATCCACTTATTATGAGCAGCCAAGTGTCCATTTTTTCATTGTTAGAACCCAGAACATATTTATTTATATGTATCAGTAAAAAATAAAATCATATTGCAAGTAGAGTACGTCATTGAAAAATATAGAACGTGTTATATTCAAGGCACTGAAATATTCATAAATTTATAGAATGAATTTTGCGGTCCTCCACCATTCTTGCCTTATAATTTAGATGCTATTCAATGCGTCTATGTTATAGGTGAATCAGAATTGCCATGTAGACGATATAACAACATAACTTGGCATTGCACGCGTATGACAGTTTCCAGGTGATATATCTCCCTCCCCCTTTCATCAATAGATTGTCTGACAATTTCCAGTCATTTTTCCCTTAAAACATGTATAGGTGAGAAAAGCGAATAATGCAAATGAATAAAGACATTGCCAAGTGATTCCACATCGAGATAAGTACATCAGAATGTAATTGTATTCAGGAATATAGGAGCTAAAACGTACCGCATGATATGGCTAAATTTAATAGTAGTATACCTCTTATGCATTGGTTTACGCGGGGGTGTTGATGGGGGTTGTAACCCCCATTGCAATGAAATTTTGTATATTTAACATAGGAATATGTGAGTTGTAGCTCTGTAACCCTTCCCATTAAGCCTATAACCCCTCCCTTATGAACTTTCTGCCTACGCTTATGCTCTTGTGACTTTTGGAATAAGAAATAGAGATGTAGAAATCCATTGATTCACTCTGTCTACTCAATTTGAACCCGAATCTCTAGTTATTTTGATGCTTTTCGATATGGATTCTTGGGGACAAAAGTGATGTAAGTAAATAAAATATCGGTTTTCAGATAGTGTTAAAGAAGTGCTGTAATATTTCTAGATATAAATGATAGAACTTTTTTATAATTTATATAGCAAGAATTACGTTATTATTTGCAAGATAGAATGAAGAGAATACATTCCCTTATATGATGCTAATTCAAATTTGGGATAAACCGAATTTTACCACAGTTGCTTTCCCTGTTTCATATATATCTATAGCACGTTGAAATCCTTATTATTTTCAGTAATGAATCGACATTCTTAAAGTTTTGTATCGTAAGAGGAACTCATGGGCAATCTTTCAAACCAAGAGATTAAATTTACTATGGATGGTGCGCTATATTTTTATAGATTTATGAAACCCTCGCATTCAGTAAATAACGTCTTATTCTTCAGACTGCATTGCAAAATATGCGAATTGATTCTGTGAGAATATTTCTTATACTACATTTGGGATTTCGGGATTTTGGAATCTCCGCAATTTTCTATATGGCGAACGGCAACATGGAATGGAAAATTCAATGTTAGATGTGATAAATCTAAAAAATGTACTTGAAACGAAGCTTCAAAATGCAGTATTTACGCAAAAGTATTTCAGATTTTAAAACTCCCATAGCATTCGGAATCTAGATCAATCTAATAGTTATAATTTCAGAAAGTTTCTAAAAAAATCGATGTTTGAGGTTTATCATTCCAACATGAAACACAAAATATCCAGGTTCAAAAAGGCTATTTCTTCGGAGAATAAAACAGTTTAAAACATTATAATCAACTGAGCATTCTAATCTTTGTAAATGTAATATCCAAGAATATTTGAAGGGAATGAAATCTAAATTACTGGTTAATAATTATGGAGTACCTCAGGGTTCCAATTTGGGGCCATTATTGCATTCCTTATATGTTAGAGATACATTCAACGTGTCTGATATAGGAAACATCACATTATTTGCTGATGATACAAGTGGCATTATTGCTGATAAGGATTTAAATAAGGTAATGGAAACAGGTATTAATAAAATAAAAAAATATGAAAAATGGTTTGCTATTAATCAGCTGAAATTGAATGTGAACAAATCAAAGATAATATTTTTTCAGGTAAAAATAAAAAAATAGATGACGATATGATTAATAAATCTATAACAGTTAATAAAATAGAAATAGTGGATAAAATTGATTTCTTAGAAGTTCAACTTACAAATAAATTAAATTGGAATGGTCATATAAACAAAATAAGGAAAAATATATGTAAAAAGTATAGAAATTCTCAGGCGGATAAGTAAAACCCATCGCAAAATAAATATTAAATTCTATAATTCTCTGATTAATGATTAATTGCCATCTAGAATATTGCAATTGTGTTTGAGATAATTTGGGCATTGTTAACAATGATATTATATAGAACTTGCAAAATAAATCAATCAAACTGATTAATAGAGATAATAGAATAGACTTAAAGAATTTTTTAATGAATTCTAATATATTGCAAATTGAACAGATTCAATAACAAATTACACAAGCTTTTTTAATTATTTATTTATTATAATTATAGCTAGTGTATAATTATTTACTAATTAATTATTTTATTAATTAACAAATCCAAACAATGTATTAATTAAAATGTTTGAAAGGATGAGAGAAATAAACATACAGATCTTATAAAAATTCAATTAAACGAAAAAGAAGTAGATATCGAAACTATAACGAATTAATATTACCCAAAATAAGAACAGAATTGGGAAGATGCAACATAAATTACATAGGACCTAAATATTAGAATGGAATACCAGATAAACTAAAGCGGTTAAATAATATAGTAAAATTTAAAAAAAAACTAAAAGATACTTGATAGTCAGTAATGTCCAACAATTTATCGATAATTAAAAAAACCAATCAATTAAATACAAATTACAAAAACAATTCACATAAGAAGTGCATTACATATGCGTGATCTTTAGTAAAGAGTGAGGGGTGTTGAAATATGTGGAAATAGCCTGATGGCCGAATTTATTGTTTGGGTGAATTGTTATATTGAATCAGTCTGAGGTCCTCGAGCCTGTTATATTCATTGTAGATATTTTCTTGTGACCTTTCTTTGTGTGGTCATGTATTGTCACAACGACTGTTCCAAGAAGAATAAATAAAGTATTATTATTGTTATTATTATTATATCTTAGTAATGCACCCCAAGCTCAAGGCAAAATATAGTTGATCTGAAATTACATGTCAAATCTTTTCTTACAAAACGTTCACTTTCAAACTAGCGTTTCATACACCTGACTTAACAATAGTGGAAAAGAAGCAAACGTGGATCATAGATGTGGCTATACCTGGAGATTCTAGAATTGAAGAAAACAAACTTGATAAGATCACCAAATACAAAGGATTATAGACTGAAATGAAATGGTTATGGCAGGAAAACGCAGAAATTTCCTTTAATGTAATAAGAGCATTAAGTGATATGCCGACAAAGGTTGAACATCACCCTAGAATAATTGGAATGAAGATGATAACAATAAACCAAGTACGAAAGAAAGTCCGCTTTATTTGAACTTCTCACATAAGAAGGGAATACCTTTGATGTCTTACATCCTTGGGAAGAAATCATGGGATATCTTCCGTTTTAAGTTAGAACAAGATGGACTTTGCATATATATATAATAATAAAAATGTATTATAAGCCAGATGCCAACTTATATTGTTAAACGAAATAAATTTTCCATTTATACAATATAGAGATGTTGATTGATTTGAAACACAGTTTTCATAACTTTTTAGTTGGATGCTTTTATGACTAATGAAAAGAAAAATTTATTAAACACAAATTGTAGTTATTTATTTTAAGTTGTAGTTAAATTTTGAGTAAAGTTTAATAGCATAGTTTAGTTAAATGTCTTGGGAAGATTAAACAATTTTAATAAACATTATATCCAAAAATTAGCTGTCATATCATTTCGAGATAAATTGTAAATAATGATAACTTTTAACACTAACGTGCTAAAGGTCAGTGTGTTTAAATGCAATTACAGACATTTTTAACACCATAGTTCGAGCATAGTTTTATCAACATATTTTATGAAAAAATTCAATACAATATATGTACCGTTCGGACTCAGCGTACCAATGGACAATTAAGTTACATTTTTTTTAAACTCGATAAATTATTATTATTTCTATGGAAAATACATATACGTAGAAATTGCTGCTGTTTGGCATGGAAGTATGATTATAGATTATATTGGGTTTGGTTCAATGTTATAAATAATGATATTAAATTTAAACTATCATAGACATAATTTAAAAAAACAGAGGTGATCCATTCTATACGAACCTTCCTTATTTCTCTCATACAACAAATGTAACACGACAAGAAAATTTTCAGTTTTCAGGTTATATATCTACTTTATAGAAAGTATGCTATACACCCATTGTGTGTTGTACATTGAGTAAAATTGAAATTGCATCGCGAAAGAAACGATGTTTTAGACTCACCTGAAACTTACAGGCTAGACTAATAAGGTATATGTAAGACTTGAAGATATATCCAGAGCAAAATGACAAATTTTTTGTTCAAGAAAATTGCCTACACAGCCTTACTACTACTGGGTGGTTTCTTTGTTAGAGATACAGTTCGATAGCTGTTACGGAATTGAATAGTATAGATGTGTTAAATCTTGGAATGCTGACGGCCATGCTTGTTTAACCTTCTAAAAAGATTTGCTCTTCTTTGCCGTTGTTGTATCAGAGCTTGTAGGTGACTTCCCATGATGTCCCAGATATTTATTATTGGAGAAAAACATCGAGATGTGGCAAGTCATGGTAGTATGTTATTACCTCGCTAGCATTCCCGTGAGCTATTTACTGTAGGTGGAGAAAAGATTTTTCCTTGCTGAAATAAGCCTTTGCCCACACCAGTTTTAAAAGAGAGCTCTACCGTCTCCAAAACGTTAGCAACGTAATGGCGAGCTGTTGAATTGCTTACAGTGCAAACCAGACTAGACTGGCTATCATAATTCAAGCCATTAACATTGAACTCTCCTAAAATATAATTTGTCCACTGGGAAACCCTTTCAATGTCAAACAGTGTGTCTTGTATAACTGTTTAACTATATTATATTAAAAATGCCTAAATATTTCTGAAGCAAATAGAAAATGGCAATGTTAAAAATGCCAAAATTGCAACATTAAAGAGATAACATGGCCATCTAAGTTCTTATTGTGGAGAAATTGCGAATCTTCAAGACATTGCCGTTGACTGTTAAGTGGCATTAACTAGTTCTTGGTAATCATGCAAATTTCGGGTTGCATCGATTTTGTTGTAGTGCATTTATAGAATAACTGATGTATACGAAGTTACTGAGTCGGCAAATGGTAAGTAACTTTACTAATACAGTCAGCTAAATGTACGAGACATTACTGCACAAAACTAAATTAATGGACCGATAAGGTAGTGCAGTGAAACATGAATTGCAAAATGTAAAACCTACTTTGCATAACTAGTAACTGTAACTTCAGATGAGTTTATTCAGAAATAATAATGAGTTATGATCATAATAACAAAATTTAGTCCTGTGAATAATAATGCAAAAGTAATTCCGGTAAAATCTGTTATATTTTGATATAATCGAGACTATATATAAAAATGGTAAAGAACCGAAGAAGAAGAAAAAAGAGGTGTGGAGAGGATGATGTGATATCAGATAAGAGTGATAGGGGGAGGAAATTGTAAATGGAAGGAGATGGAAATGAAAGCATAGAAACAAGTCCAATAGATCTGGATCAAGGAGAATCGGGAATATGTGGAATAATAAGGAAATTGAGAGAGATAAAGAAAGGTATGAGGGAAAGTGAAGAAAAACAGACTCAAAGAGATACAGAATTGCATAACAGGATAGAGAAAATGAAAAATAAATATGTGGAAATGAGATTTACATTCATAGATAGTCCAGGGAATTTGGGAAAGTTTTGGAAGAAAATAGTGCTTTAAAAAAAGAGTCAAGAGAGTGGAGAAATGAAAGTGAAAATAGAGGAAGAGAAAGAGATAGAATAAACGATGAATTAATAGAAAGAGTACAATCATTAGAAAATGAGATTGATGAGTTCATAAACGGCCAAATCAAGATTGAACAATACAATAGGAGGAACAATGTGGAAGTTACTGGACTTACATATAAGGACAATGAAGATTTGGTATTAAAGTTATGTAAAAAATTGATATGAATATAAATTTAGATCAAATAGAAATAGCCCACAGAACAGGCATGGGACTGTACAAAAATAATAAAATTGTAGTGAGATTTTTAAACAGAAAAACAAAAAATGAATTGATGTTAAAAAAGAAAAGAATTAAAATAAGAGCACATGAAATTATCGAAATGAAACTGATGAAAATGTTAATAACATTATTATAGAAATAAAATACAGGGTACCAGGGAGGAAATTTACATAAAAAGGTTAAACACTGTTAAAATAGCAATGAAAAAGATCACCCAAGCTTTCAAACGCGTCAGCAGCAGTCCTTCATCAGGAGTAATGATGATGGTATGTTTTGTCTCTTTTTATGCTTGAAATTTCTGGAAAACCCTTCATCAGAGTAGTCCGCAGAATGGAAAACCCAATGAGAATCAATGGGGCACTCAATGGGGAGGCCAAGAATCATGGAAAGAACCCCACAATATAGGGATAATGAGAAACTACATAGGAATTTACCTAATTTCCAGGGATATCATACATTTCAAGTAAGAGTTGTTTATAAGTTTCTGGAAGTGGTTGTGATGTGTTAATGGCTAGTTTGTGATGAGGCGTCCGAAAGCTTGAGTGATCTTTTTCATTGCTATTTTACCAGTGTTTAACCTTTTTATGTAATAACATTATTTATAGTAATGAGCATCCTTGCCCCTTCACGAGAAGATTATGTACAAAGGTATGGATAAAGAAAAAGGAATACGATTGGAAATACCTCTGGACAATAAATGGCAAAATAAAGATAAGAAAAAATGATAACAGCGATGTTATCGTAATTAACAACTACTCTGATATCGACAAACTACAATGACAATTTATAACTGGAAATAATGGGACTATTATTGAGAGTGGTTTTGGGGTTGATACTGATGGTATTACTAATTTGTGATTTAAAAATATCGGTGATAAAAACATTGTTGATTGTATCGACTTCGAATCAAATAAAAGCAATTATGTAATGTTGTGAAATGATGTTAATAATATTGATAATGAACGTGCTAGTGATTTTGATAATAACGTTGTTAAAAATTTCGATTTGATGTTAAATTTTGTTAATGAATATTCCCATGATAATGACATTAACCGTAGAATAGATAAAATTAACGAGACACAAAGAAGTATGGAAAATTATGTAAATAATTTGTGTAATTCAATTAATAGCAATCAAAATAATGTGAGCACAATGGAAAATTTATTTAATGTGGATGAAAATATTGGATTTGATACTGCTTGCAAAATTATAGATATTCATGAAATGAAAGATGAATTAATTGATGTTGGTTTAACTAAAGGTCTGATAAATTATGAGATAGGTACAGAATACAATAATGTGAACACAAATGGTCAATCTGTAGACAGTATAAGTGATAGAGATAATTGGAGTGATGATATTGATGATGCTATTATACAGATGTTAGAAAATACAAAGTGTAATAAATGTAATAATGATAATGATGAATCAAATAATGCAAGCAATATATATGTAAAATGTGTTATATCTAAAAAATGTAATACGTGGGAAAAATGTAATATGTATAAAAAATTTAATAAGTGTAAAAAATGCAATAAGTGTCAGAAATGTAATATGTATAAAATATGTAATATATGTAAACAATGCTTTAATAGGGATGGAGTAAATAATATAAATAACATTTATAATAGTGGGAATATTGAGTGCCTAAATGATAAAGATTTACTAAGAATATTACACATCAATGCCAGGAGTATAAATAACAAAGTGGATGAAATAGAGTTACTAATGGATAACAAATATTACAAAATAGATTTATTAGCAATTACAGAAACTTGGTCAAAAGCACGTGATCATATGGAGTTTCCAGGTTGGTATGAGTATCATGTAATGCGAAAAAAAAAGAGGAGGTGGAGTACCCATTTACATTAATGACAAACCTGAAAATTTTGAAAAATTTTTCAATTTTTCAAAATTTGAACGAAATTAGTCAATTAACTGAGGATTGGGAAATAATAAGAGTAAAAAGAGGGAAACTAAGAACAAGAGTCATATACAGAAAACCTGGTAGTAATGTAAATAGTTTAACTAATTGGTTATACGAGAAATGGGAGAAATTGCAAAATGGAAACATTTTATTAATTGGAGATTTAAATATATTGACAAAGAATCAAGTATAAAAAACAATTTACTACATACAATGAAAATAATGGGACTAAAAAATGTAATAAAAGATTCCACGAGTGAATAACTACAAATTCATCTACAATAATTGATGTGTGTTTTACAAATATTAGGGAATATAAATCTTGTGTCTTAGATTATCAAATAAGCGATCATAGGGCTATTATAGTAGGGATATATGAAAAGTTTGTAAACAAATGATAATAAAATGAGAATTAGAAACCTGAGTACAAGAAATATTAATAAATTTAAGGAAGATTTGAGATCAATTGATTGGGACATAGAATTAAATCATAATAACAAATATGATATATTTTTAAGAAAAATTAAAGAATTATATGAAAAATTTTTTAATTGGAAATATATTAAAGGCAAAATAAATAATAAGGGCTGGATAAACAACAGAATCAAAAACATTATAAAGAAAAGGAATAATTTATTTAAGAGATTTATAAGAACAAAAAAATTGATTTATTTAGAAAGATTCAAAAAATTAAGAAACTGTATAACTAAATCAATTGTTTGGCACAAAAAAAGATATTTAGATGAAAACTTGATTAATGTAGATAATAAAAATAATTGAAAGTTTATAAATAAATTATTGTGTAGAGATAATAAAAATAAAGAAATAAAATTAATAAAAGATGATAATAGAATTATAACGGTAAAGGGGGAAATGGCAAATTGCTTCAAAAAAATTTTTATTGAAATATCTGAAAAAATAATAGATAGAGAAAGATATATTGAGAATGTCTTTAAAGAATATATGAGCAAAAATCATGATAAAACTATGTATGTTGAGCAAATAATGTATTTTGAATTATTAAATGAAATAAGAAAACTTAATAGTAAAAAAAGGAGAATGTGTTGATGAGATTCACCCAAAAATTGTGAAGGAAAGTGCGGAATTGTTGGTTGTGCCCTTATTGATTGTATTTAATAATATTATAGATAAGGAAGAAATTCCTGATGGAAAGAAGATATCTAAAATTATACTTATTTATAAAAAGGGTAAAATAGACTGTAAAGAAAATTATAGACCAATAGCAGTGGCATCAGTTTTTGCGAAACTATTTGAAAAACTACTTTACAATTGAATAAAAAAATTTATTTAAAAAATAATTTAATGGATACATATCAACATGGTTTTAGAAAAGGAAAATCAACAGAAGCAGCATTACTTAGAACAATTAATAAAATACAGGAAGTAAAGTAATCGAATATAGGGAATATAGTATAGGGATATTCTGTGATTTGAGTAAGGTGTTCAATGTATTAAATAGAAAGATATTAATAACAAAATTAAATAATTATGGATTAAGAGGTAAAATTAATAAATTATTATGCAGTTATTTAAATAATAGAAAACAAATAGTGTATGTTGGAGGCAAAACATCAAAAATGATGAGTAGCAATAACTATGGAGGCTGCAGGGGTCCAATTTGGGACCACTGTTGTACTCCATATATGTAAACGATATATTTAATGTTTCAGATATGGGTCATATAACATTTTTTGCAGATGACATAAGTATCATAGTTACAGGTAAAGACCTAAAAAGATTAATGGAAATACGTATCAGTGAAATAAAAAAAATATGAGAAATGGTTTTATTTAAATCAAATGAAATTAAATGTAGATATATCTAAAGTAATGATTTTCTGAAGTAGAAGCAAAAATATTAATATCGACATATACAATAATTCAATCTTAATTAGTAACAATAAACAAATTGAAGTGGTACAACAATTAGAATTTTTAGGAATTCAACTAACAGATAAATTGGAATGAATAAATAAATACTGTGTTAAAAAATGCAAGTAAAAGTATAGGAATACTAAGAAGAATAGGTAATATATTGACAGATAAAATTAATATTGACCTTTATTACCCCATGATATAGAATCATCTTATGTATTGCAACTGTATATGGCGAGATGTTGGCATAGTTAATGGAAATATATTGAAAAATATACAGAAAAAAGCAATGGAAATAATTAACAAGAATAATAGAATGAACTGGAAAAATATATTAATTAAATACAATATCGTACCATTTGAATTAATACATGAATACTGTATTTTGATTAAAATGTTTGAAATAATTAAGGAAAACAAGCACATGGAGTTAATAAAAATTAAATATAATGAAAGAGAAAGAAATATTTGCCGAAAATATAATGACTTAATCTTGCTAAAAATAAGAACTGAAACTGGGAGAAGTAACATTAATTTCAAGGGTCCTAACCTCTGGAATAAATTACCTGAGGATATAAAAAAATTAAACGGAATTAAAAAATTTAAAAATAAATTAAGAGAGTACTTGATCTCAACATTGGTCTCGTAACAAATTAAATTTATAATGTACTAACGACCTGGTGGATTGTGGTGAACTAATATCAAATAGATTAATTTTTGCTATTAACATGATTGTCTTTGACTAATCTACTAGAGGTCCTAGGTTTATTACATCCAAGAAGATATTTTCCTCGGAACTTTCCTTGTATGGTCAAATGGTTTGCATGTATTTAAAGTAGAAATAACGTAATGTATAATATTTGTACTGTACAAGTGAAAAATAAATAAAACTTATTATTATTATTGTTGTTATTGTTATTATTATATCTCAGTGACAATTGCATCTTTCATTAACATGCAATGTTTTAGACTGAAAATACGTTTTCCTTTTTCATGCATACGCTTTCGTAAAAGTTTTCCCATATGCGCTGGCATAAAACGAAATTTAAATACGGTACACAGATTTTATTCATTTCTTCGGAGAAGATTTTCCGAGGCTATGCCCAATTTTTGTTTACCGAAACTTCATTTGGCTGCATTATAGGCCCTTTTTTCCCAAGAAAATGCAAATATTGCCAACTTAATGGTTGTGCGGCGTCTAGTCTTCGGGGCATTATGGATACTCGATATTTGTTTTTCCCAGAACACGGAGAAAGTTTCAATATTGCTGTTTGTATGTAAATTTTGCATCTATATTAATGAACTTTCGATAACTGGGAATTTTTATATGGGTAATTAAATTTAAATATTTGGCAAGGCCCACCATAAATAAAAAAGCCCATTAACTCCAAACTTTCATGTCATTAGCATACAATTTGATACACAATATACGAACCACATTTAATGGACCAATGACAAACACGGGTCCCCCATTTTTCCAATACCAATAAAATTCCCATTAATTTTTAATAAAAATTTAAATTTTACATTAAACTCTTGTAGAATGCGACCAAATACGTATTTACTTTTCTCAAAAAGAAACTAATTTTTCTTGACTTGTATTTCATCGACCGAACGCTGTTGCTTTCTCTTAGAAACGAAACCAATTAAAAGCTAATGAATTTGTAAACTGTTCTAATTATGTGACTTACGCTATTATTTGCAAACTGTAGTTATCTCAAAAAACAAGCATAACGATATCTTTCGCATTTTCGTTTTCAATTGATCAAAAAAAAGTTCTCATTCCTTCAGTATCCATTAAATATCGATATAAATTTGTCACAATCAAACGAATAAATAATTAGTTTAAAGATTAGGTAATGCAGCTTCCTGTTTAATAGACAAATGATAATGAGAAGGGAAATTGACAAATACTCACAGTTATAAACTAAGACGTATGGTTTGCAAGTGACAAACGGTTCGTCATCATAAGAACGAACGTGTCTCTCATCACCAATCAAAGAAGGTAGTTTTCCATCAAAGCAATTGTAACCAATCCATCTTAGTTTATAACTGCTTATGAATTTTCCTGCTACATAAATATTACACAGTGTACTTCGCGTCCACACAATTACTTCACACAAATAAGTTTAGAAACATGCTATCTGCGGGGAATAAGGCTCATTTTATATACTCAGGATCAGTTTGAGTTGTTGGCCTTCCAGGTGCAGAAACAATATCGCCGTCTTTCAGCGAAATAGAAAAGGATGGCTCAAGCCACCCATTAGGTAACAAAATACATTATTCTTTTTTAACACCATATCACATGATCTGTTACAATACTATTTGTAACTCCCATTAATTTTTTTTAATTGTTACGGCCCTGCCGTTAAATTACGCTACGTGTATGCGTAGTAATAGAGAGACCCCCTTCATTCTGCAGTGAATTGAAAATGGTTGATGATGATATATGAAATAAATATTCGAGATGTTTGCATTTGTGTCACGAGGTTTGACACAGTGCAAATTAACTAAAATGCGTGTTTTGAAAGATTACTGGCGTCAAAAATATATTAATAAAAATTTTATATTTCAAATATTTTGTAGACGAAAGGTGGTGGAAATGATTTTTTGATGATTGTGATTTTTGAGTGACTGTTTGACGGATTTATCTGAAGATATAAGAGTAGTCTTTTTTATTTCCATTTGCGAAATTCCTAACTTGTAGCACAATGGAAATCTTATAAAGATCTGGGAGAGGTTTTGATGTATTTATGGCAATATTTATTGAACAATACGTCTCCCAAAATTCCAGAAAAGGTATACTACCTGGATTTGTAATGTTCTGGTGGAAAACTTTTGTAGAATTCCAGTCGGAAGCGTGACTCTCCTTAAAATCATGCTTAGCTGCAGTTGATTTGAAAGGTTTCCTCTTGTTATGGTACGTTTATGTTCCTTTCTGCCGTTGACGTATCAATCTTCCTCTCTGTCCGGTATGTACTTTATTGCAATTTTTACGCGTTATTCGGAAAATGGCGCCTTTTTTTCCCCTTCAAGTATATGTCTCTAAACATTAAGTAATATATCATGAATAGAGGTGTGTTACTATAAAGGAAGCTCTTGCAGGGGAATTTTTAATCTGACCGTGGAAAAGGAGTGTCCGTATCTCAAGGGTATCTTAAAAAGAGTTTCTCACTGTATTATTAAAACTGCAATCTATATTATCATCAGAATACCCTCATATTATTGCTAAAATTAAATTCCAGATCTATATCTAGAGTTTTAAATTAATATACAAACCTAAGCTATATTTACACCCGATAAATTTGTTTAAACATTGCGATATTGGTGATTTAGAAACCCATATTTCAATGAGATTGCTTTCCCAATTTACATTTTATTTCCGCAGTCAATGGCGCGAAACCTCTGCCTTTTGTATTTTTAAATACGCAATTGCTGGATTTCCAAGACAAACAAAAAGTTCGAAATTTGCGAAATGCTTCAAACGGCACTGCAGGGATAAAAAAAGGGAATTTTTATGGCACTGAGTCCCCACAGGACTCTAAGGAAACACTTTCCCGATCTGCATGATAGTTATGGCAAAAGGGGCCGGAAACTCATTTCCACCCTTTATTTTTCGATTCACCTTCATCCTATAATAAACATCAGAATACTACACCATCATATATCGTATGTGCTTTAATACATATAGTTGTTTTAATACTACCTTATTGTTGCTTATATTGCATGATAATTTTAAATTCTTAACATTTATATCTCTCTAATTCGATAAGAATAAATTTAGTTGAAGTTTGGAAACTTGTCACAGAAAATGGCAACGCGAATGCAGTAAACTCTTCCATTAGCGATTTTCAAGGGATAAGGATGAAACGTCATTAAAGGGGAAGAAGATAATTACCAGGATGTATGGGCGCCCCATAATTATATGCAAGGGGGGGGGTGCACCCAGGAAAAATTCCAATTGAATAATGTTGTTGGACTATAGTTTCTTGTGGATTCAGTCCTTTTTTCCCCCTTTTTCATAAGCCAAGAGGGTGCACCCCCTCGGGGCGCCCATGTAATTTTTGCATGTAATTTTTTGTAGCATTTGACAATAAAATAACGTCATTCAGCGGAACTAGTTGTTAAGCAGACCGATATTATTGAGAGAAATTGCTGTAAGTTGTAAGGAAAATAGTAAAGCGCTAACTTTTTCCTTGTTCATATGTTTAAATTCAATTGTTTTGCCTTTATTTTGGTGCAACATTAATTTAAATTTGCGATTAAAATATTGACCCTTTGCATATGCTTGTTCCAAATAAAAACTTTTTTATTAGACAGCAATTTTGTATGCATTTTTCTTATGTAAATGGAAACTTGCGTTTTAGCTTGCCAATTTTATTTATATTTATTTAATGAAGGTGTTTGTTTTATCTAAAATACTAATTATCAAGTTGCCTAACTAACTTTAAGTGTTGTTTTAGTGCAGAAATCTTGATGCATTTCCTAAAAATTGGAAATAACCTTATACACCTGCTTCATACATTTCTGTCTATTAATTTTGGGCCACGACATAGAACACTTAATATTAGTTTTATAAAGAAACAGCAAAATTCCGATAATTCGAACCCCGGTAATCTGGGTTTGGGGAAAATCGAGACTGCTCAAAATGAGGCATATATTTTACACATTTTAACACAGAGTAATTTTATAGAGTACATTTTATAATTAAATAGCACAATTAAAAAAAAAATTGTTTGTGTATGCGTGTGTGTGTGTACATATTTATTTTGAAGTAGCCGAATTTTACTGAATTGGTTTTATTATGCTTATTTATGCATTACGTTTTATCGGTTTCATTACGCTTACGTAAGTATTACGTTTTATCGGTTTTATTATTCTTAGGTACGCGTTACGTTTTATCGGTTTTATTGCGTATGCACGCTTTTTTTTTTAGTCCTTAACTCCATCCATTTATTCGATTGAATTCGTCAGTACTTCATTTCGTGAGATTTCTTATCAATACTGGGCACAACGATTTTTCGCCCCACCCACCATTGGCGTAATTAGGTGGCTAAGGGGCTAGCTTCCCTAGAAAAAAGTTTGTCCCCCTAAATTTCGAAGCTAGTTAAGCCCATGCTTTCTCCTCCCTCCGTACCAGCAGGAACAAATAAAATTCTGTCGTTCCGCACCCGCAAATGTGACGAAAAATCGCGGAGGATAAGGAAGAGGCGACATTTATGATTATCTTATGTGAATTATTATGATATAATAATGATATTTTTATAAATAAATTTAGTTTATTTAAGGACGAAATTTTTTATTTCTATTCCATATTTAATCGGGGCCGTGCCGTTCGAATGACTTTTTCAGAATTTCAAAAGAAGACAAAAGGTGTGAAGGGGCTCTTTCTCGGGGAATGCGGATGTACGCAATTTTACAGTTGACAGATTGTAATTGAAAGAAAAAACGGTTCGTCGCTTTTTGCCTCCCTAAAAATGTGGCACCTTTTCCCAACGTGCCTATTAAAAATTCCTGCCTTAACGTAGTAGGAGAAGTCCCTACTAGCGTCTGTTTGTGGGTCCTGATGAAATAGGAGCTCCCTAGGCTTTAATAATTTTTGTTATATTATGGTAACAACACTTTCGCAACACCCCCGGCTGCACTATATATATATATACAGTAGAACCTGCCTGAAGTGACCACCTTTGGGACTGTGTTGCGATTGTCACCATAGACAGGTGGTCATTATACAAGACAGCCGTTGGTATGGGAAAGACTAAGTCCCAACCAGTTCTCTCTTATAAAAGTGGTCACTTTATCAGGTCCTACTATATTTCGTAATTATGTGTTGTAACAAACTAGCGTTAGAGTTAATTGCACCTAACGGTGATTTACTTTTAACTTACTTACTTATTTTCTTTTATCTATCTGTCTGTCTGTCTATCTACGTGTCTGTCTATTTTTATTTATTTATTTATTTATTTACATCCACATTTATATTACTTTGCATTTAAATTGTATTACACTACAAAAAAAAAATATTTGAGAAATACACAGAAACAAATGCAGATGAGGGAAATATCTGAAAAAGACTACAAAGGTATGACAAGTCAGATGAACCCAAAATTAAATCACAAAAAAGAATACACAACAAACAATTAAATCAACTAGGCAGAGCATATATATATTCATTCCAAGTTCCCGAAATTAAACTATTACATCCGAGCTTAATAAATCAATGAGCCCACGTTTAAAATTGCGAAAAGAATCTTCAGAGACCAAATCTTCGGGCAGAGAGTTCCAGATTCTAGGACCAATATTAATAAAGTTAGACAAACCTAAATTGGTTCTAAATCGTGGAACAACAAATCTTCTGGTAATTCTGAGATCATATGGTGCATAATTTGCGCTCAAATGAACAAAATCCGCTATGTAACCATGTCTAATTCTTCTAAACATCATTATGCCAATACAGTAAGAATATAATTTATCAACTGGAATAATGCCGTTTCTGAACATCCATAAACGGCCATCTATACCATTAAACAATTGAGGGAAAAGATCCTAAAAAATCTAATTTGTAGTCTATACAATCTAGAAAGATTATGCTGAGTAGAGTTTCCATATATTAAGAAACAAAATCTAAGAATTGATTCAATAATGCATGACAAACCAGTGAAATAATATTTAAGGGCAACCTGAATCTAAATTTATAAAATATCCCAATACTTCTAGCGATTCTGGAACAGACCGAATCAAACTGATAATTCCAGCGAAGATCATGGGAAAAAATCACCCCCAAAAATTTTACTTTATCCACCATTTCCATAACATCCCTACCAATATAAATCGGACGAGTCGGAAGAAAGAGTCCCGTACTTCAAAGAAAATAATTACAGATGATTTCGAAGTATTAATTTTAAATTTATTTGCCAAAAACCAATTGTAAATCTGAATTAAAACAGAATTAGCACTTTGAAATAACTTATCCAGATTATCATCAAGAAAAAATAAGGATGTGTCATCAGCATAAAGAATCATAACTGAAGTTCCAAAAATATATAGGAGATCATCAACATAAAGAGTAAAAAGGATAGGGTCCAAGGCTGAGCCTTGTGGAACACCATAATTAGTAGAAAATAATAATGAAGAAGCATTCCCAACTTTGACAAATTGTGTACGATTCCGAAAATATGATCTGAACAAATCCAACGGAAAATTACGGACTCCAAAATTTTCAAATTTACTCAGTAATATGTCACGAGAAATGGTGTCAAATGCCTTTGTGATATCCAAAAAAATTTTCAATGCAAAAGATGTGCTATCAGTACCATTTAATAGCAAGTCAACAACATAAGACAATGCAGTCTCCACGGATACTCCACGTTGGAAACTAAATTGATGAGGATGAAGTAAATGGAACTCTTCCAACTAATCTGTTA
>QLNU02015360.1:115322973-115333187 GCA_006491805.2 Dysdera silvatica | reverse complement strand
CTTTTTTCACCATTTAAATAAATAGTACTCGAAAGTGAACATTCACAAACGTTTTGAAGAACCTAAAGCAAATAAACCTTAAAATAAACACATGGCGAGATTTTTACATAAAATCTTCTAGCAACAAATACATACCATATATACTTAAAACAGATTGGAAATTATAGGAATGGTAATAAAAAAAATTTCTCGATAAAAATCATCTTCTAATGTCTTAGAATTATATCAACAATTTTCGGGAAAGGATGGGGATTCACACATAGATTCTTTCTCCATAAGAACTTTCTCCAAGATACCAATATTAAATAACACACTTTCGGATACAAAACAATTCAGGTGCATATCGCTTTCAAATATAGTAGTTATTGATAACACTTGAAAAAATAATGAGCTTTCTCGTTAAAAAGCATCTCCCGAAGTCTTAGGATTATATAAACATTTTTCAGAAGAGGACGGGGATTTGCACATAGATTCTTTCTAAAATATCGATATTAAATAACATGCTTTCGGATGCAAAACAATTCAAGTGCATATTGCTCCCAAATACTGCGGTTATTGATAAAACTTGAAAAAAATTACGAGCTAAATCAGAGACATTAAAATTCAGTAATTCCCGATAAAACAAAATTTCAGGAATTTTATCATAACCGCCCTCCTCTTCATATAAATTGAACTTGGAATAAACAACCTCTTCCATTTGAGAAGAAAATACATTGCTGAAAACAGAAGTAACCTCTTTATCCATTCCGGAGTCGTAAAAATTCTCCTGCTTTGACTGATTCAGAGATTTTTCAATCCCGTGGTAAACAGATATAAAGGAAATGGTAAAAAACTTAGGTTCTACAATACAACGGGCAATCTCATCTTTCAGCTTTAACAGTTTCTTCCATCGGGAGGGATTCGGGTGTATTGACTTCTCATTTATTTCACCGTCGTTTAGGAATGTCAGGCGAGAAAGCTTTATATGATCCACAGAACATTGAACGGTAAGGTTACCTTTGAAATGGCTGGACGAAGAGGGGGGAATGCATCCTCGATGTTTAACTACTGCTTTTCATCACAGAGCATCTAGAAGAATTGATCAGATTTCAGAACAATGCCTTAACGAGTTTGGTAGCACCATAGATCGTAAATATTGTATTGCCGAACGTGGATGTAGACCTCTCAAAGAAAAGTTTACACCGTCACTAAAACATCATTTCCTATGTGAAACGCATCAGGTGGGAGACTGTCAAGGCAAAGGATCCCTTTTCAATTCTAGAACAAAATAAACAAATAAATAAAAAATAGCGAAAACTGGGAAGGAAAAATGTATGATGTATGATGCAACTTAAGGTAAAAATGAGTGGATGAATCGAGAAAAATTTACACTTACCGCAGTGTTTGGAGAAGGCTCGCAGAGGCATTTAGGAGCAGGACTCGATGAATCGCTCATTCGTTTGCAACCAGCATTATAGCGTCTCGAACCGATTCTTCTCGGATATATAAAAAATAAAGATAAATTGGAGAATTAGTAACTATAGGGGAGAATAAGAACCAACTATAAAAAACTCTTAAGGAAAAAACACTTTCAAGGAAATAGGGTACTTACTGAGATAGAAGGCTTGATGCGAGGAATTTGGGTTGAGAACATGCATAGCTGGGAAAGTTGACGTGTACTGTCTACATAGAGAAACTGCAGAAAAGTGGTTGAGAAATAGGGTCCGGAGGGCTGTTAGACGGAGAGGAGGGATAAATAAGGTAACCCGCATCCATTTCATGTTCAGACAGGAAAATATCAAAGATAACGATCAGACACTAAGGTGTCAACAAGGGAAACACCATGGCAACCCTATGATGAAAGCGCCCCCCTAGAAAATATTCGGTACAACGAGATTGATTTAATGAAAAATATGTAGCGCCCTCTAGGAGAAAAAAACATATGCTCTGCCCCCTGGTGGAGATGTATCACCATCAGATAGGTATATAGCGCCCCCTATAACACTCAATAGAAATGCTCCTCGAAACAGTAAAAATCGAAAAAAGATCCGAACTCTGCTGCTAGGGGGGGAGTTAGGAACGCTCTGAAAGGGATCACGTGACCACCCGATACAAATATGTGACAATCGGTAGCAATATCCATAGAAACCAAAAAAAAATTACCAAATCCGCCGCCAGGAGACCCCACATCCGTGCAACCCCATCTAGCGAAGCCCCGCTACCGCGCGCCATCTCCTTACAAATTTTTATATTATCGAAAGAAATCGATATCTAGCGGTTGTATGAGGGATGTTGCTTTTTTTGGGGTGGGGAGGTATTTGCAAGGATATACAATTTTCCGGAAAATCTTAATAAGTGTTTGGGTCTGTACTACCTGTCCATGAGTTTAGTAAAACACAGGAAGGAGGAGACATGATGGGTTTCATACAACATTCTACCCACTCTCTCATTTTGATTTTGTCCATTTTTTCCGACTTGGAGCATGTAATATATAAGTTTGGAGGTTGAAATAAATTCTTTTTGACATTCGGGCCAAATTTTTCGGCAGCTTCTCTTAAAGTAACATTTTCCCTGTCAGTTTCCCACTCGTTGATATTATTGGCGTTATTGTATATGAATGTGTTCTACCAAAATCAAACCCTATTAAAGAAAATGTCTGTTTTTCACCTTTATGCGATAGCTGCCTTTAATTTGGAAGAAAATAATTAAAACCACTTTGATCAGAGTTAAAAATTTGTTGGGGGATAATATTAGCAGTAATATTTCTCGTTATCAAAATAAATTCTATGGCACTATCTTCTATATTACCCATATTCTGGGTGTATATTTGAGTGATATATTTTGTTACTTTCCGCGCAACTATTTTGTTTTGGCTCTTAAAATTATCTATAAAATTATCGGAACATTTAAAATCCTCAAATCCTAACTCTTGGCATTTCAGGATCGCCCATCTTTTCAAATCTATATCATGAACAGGTAAATAATTTTCCCTAGCTTTTGTAAATCTGGCTAACATTTCATTTTTTATTATTTTATACTTTTCTATATTTGTGCCCATATTTGATATATATTTTCTAAACCTCGAAATATAAGTAGGGTATTTTACTGTTGGATATCTCCTGTTTGTTTTCTGGAATTTATTCTTCTGACAGCTGTCAAAATACTGAACAATTGTTTGCATATTTTCTAAACTGAATTTATTTGCCAATTGATCGCCCTTTACAGTACAGTTATAATATTCGTCACCGACTATACTAATATCACTTTCTTCGCCGATACGGAAATCACAATTGTCTTCAAAATCTAAACTGATATTTTCACTGACATTGTTATTAAAAATTATGTTTTCGATTTTCGACAATACTTCCCGACTTTCCTCAAGTTCTTGATCAGTTATTAACGACGGAAGCGTGTCGTATTTATTAACGACCAAATTCAAAACGGATTGAATTATGTTCACTATATTTTTCATTTTCTCACAATCGGAAACTCGTACAACTATATTGACGTTACACTTGCGGACGAGTTTATATAGCTTGCAGGGTCGGCAACCTGCGGCTCTTTGGATGTGAAGCTGCGGCTCTTTAGTTCCATACGCAAATATTATTTATTTTATCAAAAAAAAAACATTTAAAAATCGTTCTGAATCGATTAACGAGGATTAGGCACCGATTCTATCTCTCAGCCACTTGTACTCGCTTTTCACCGCACCCCTCCCCCGTGACACGCGTCGTCACTGTCGTCAGTCCGTCGGAAGCTCTCGAATGACGCCGTCGTCGGATGTTTCTATGTAGGTTTTAATTCGCTTTCGACGCAAGACAATTTGGCGTCTTCACCAGTGCTTTGGCTGTGACGTATAGTTATTTACTTAGGTATACGTTGACATAGTAAATAATTGCAAAACTTGTCATCTGCTGTTTTGGATACCTAAATAATAATTTTAAAAATTCTTTATTACAGCTTCACCGCAAGCATGGCATCTACAAAACAAAAAGAGAAGAACTGAAGAAGAGCATCGAGAATTCAATCGGGATTGGACGGAGTCGTTCGCTTTCATATGCAACTCAGATGGCCTTCCGACTTGTCTCATTTGCCACGAAAAACTCGCACACAATAAGAAATCAAATTTAGAGAGACACTTCACTAAAAAACATACTCAGTTTGCTAGTAAATATCCAGCCGGCGAAGAACGAAAAAAAGCTGTCGACGAGCTCCAAAAACAAAAACAGCAATCAAGTTCCATGTTAAGTAACTGGACGCAATCTACAAGTAATGTTAATCTGGCAAGCTTCGCGGTATCACTAGAAATTGCAAAAAAAGGCAAACCATTCACAGATAGTGAGTATGTCAAAGATTGCTTCATACGTGCATCTGAAGAACTGTTTCGTGATTTCAAAAACAAACCAGAAATCTTGAAAAAAATCAAAGATTTGCCACTATCCGCTAAAACAGTACAAGATAGAATAGCTAAAATGTCTTCAAATGTAACATATTTGCAGGTGGAAGATATTCAACTTTCTTCTGCCTTATCACTTGCTATAGATGAGTCTTGCGACATAAAAGACACGGCACAAGTTGCCCTTTTTGTCAGGTATATGTCTTCCCAAGGTCCAAAAGAAGAACTTCTAGGATTGCTACCGCTCTCGGGACAAACTAGAGGGGAAGATATAGCGAATGCCGTGCAAAAATGCCTTGAAGACAATAAGATCGATTTAAATAAAATCGTTTCAATAGCAACTGATGGGGCCAGAAGTATGACAGGGAAAAATAAAGGGGCAACAACGATTCTTCAGAGCAAAATAAACCACGAAATTCTTACGTTTCACTGCATAATACACCAAGATGCGCTTTGTGCCCAAACATTTCCGGCCGAAATAGTTGAGGTCATGAATTTGGTAATCAAGATTGTTAACAGCATCTTGTCAAAAGCACTCTACCATCGTCAGTTTAAAGAATTCTTAAACGAAATGGAGACTCAGTATTCCGGCCTCCTTCTTCACAATAAAGTGCGATGGCTTTCCAAAGGTAAGGTGTTGAAACGTTTTGCTTTGTGCTTGAATGAAATAAATACATTCCTAAATGAAAAAGGCATTAATCACCCTGAATTAGAGAACGACAAATGGTTGCAAAAATTTTACTTTATGGTGGATATCACAGAGAAATTAAATGAGCTGAATCTAAAACTGCAAGGAAAGGGAAACCCAGCCTATGTTTTGGTAGAAGAATTGGTTTGTTTTGAAGAAAAATAAATTATTTTTGCAGAAGATATTCAGAGCGGTAAATTACTTCATTTTCAATTTCTAAAGCAATATCGCGATAAAACCAGTGCAACTGTTGACACGAATTACTTCAGCACAGTTATAAAAAAATTAAAGATGAATTTGCTGACAGATTTGAGCAATTCAAAACCAACAAAACCACTCTAGCATTCATAGTAAATCCTCTCAACACAAATAGTAACGAAATCCACATTGAGCCATTTGGAATTGATACTGGATCTCTAGAAATGCAATTGATCGATTTAAAAAGTAAAGCTTTGTGGAGTGGAAAATTTACAGATTTGAAAAGAAAGTTGGAAGAGTTGGAGGTCCAGAAATGTATGTACGTAACGCAACAAAAGTGGACAGCTTTAAAAGAAATGCCGCGAGTTGAGGCACTTATATTCGACGCATGGAATAGTCTTCCAGATTGCTACAGTGAGGTGAAGAAGTTGGCATTTGGAGTGCTGACTATCTTCGGATCGACATATTCGTGCGAGCAAGCGTTCTCTTGCATGAATATAATTAAAAGTAAAGTAAGAAGCCAACTAACAAATGAAAATTTAGAGTCGT
This sequence comes from Dysdera silvatica, assembly GCA_006491805.2. Taxonomy (NCBI): domain Eukaryota; kingdom Metazoa; phylum Arthropoda; class Arachnida; order Araneae; family Dysderidae; genus Dysdera; species Dysdera silvatica. Next base: position 115,327,377 of record QLNU02015360.1, on the reverse strand, counting down.
GTTTGAAACTTAAAACAACAAGTTATGAGCCAAATTTATCCAAACTTTCTAAAACCATGCAAAGCCAACGCTCCCATTGAATTTGTTTGCTCAAATGTATGTTATTGTTTTTTTTATTTTAAGTACAAGTTACATTGTTTAGTAAAGTTTAAATTTTCTACTTGAATAACCATGCAAAGCCATCGCTCCCATTGAATTTGTTTGCTCAATTGTTTGTTATTGAAGTACAAGTTAGTGTTGTAAGTAAATGTTTAATTGTTTTAATTTTTTACTTAAATAATAAGTAATTATCTAATAATGCCATATATATATATTATCTAATTTGTTGTGAAAAACACTACTTATATATAAATAAATAGATATTTTTTCTTATGAATAAATAGATATTTTTTCTTATGAATAAATAGATATTTTTTCTTATGAATAAATAGATATTTTTTCTTATGAATAAATAGATATTTTTTCTTATGAATAAATAGATATTTTTTCTTATGAATAAATAGATATTTTTTCTTATGAATAAATAGATATTTTTTCTTATGAATAAATAGATTAGTTTTTTTTTATCAAAAAACTTTATTTATGCGAGTACTATTTATTGTTGGCAAGAAAAAATTTTGTGGCTCTTTAAAAACTTTGAAATTTTGTAAATTGTAATTTTTGACTCTTCCGACTCAAAAGGTTGCCGACCCCTGAGCTAGTGGAATGCGAAACTTAAATGTCCCGCCAACTCTCCAAAATTGTCGCCAAATTCGCCAAATATCTATGCTAAAAGTTCATTTTTCATATTAATTTTTTTATACTGTTTAAATTAGCTGAGACATAATTTTTTATTTTTATCCGTTAAATACGATGATCCTTCATAATCTTACCGACTTCAAACCTGTTTTTGCTCACATACAGTGCGATTAAAAAATATCAAACCTGGCGTAAAAATGTCATTTTTGGACTTCAAATATTCATAAAAAATTGTGATATTATTTTAGCAGACAAATGATTACATATTCGTGATCAGAAAGTCAAGCACTATCATCTTCCATAGGTCTGATATCAAAGTGCAGTGAACAGCGAAAGGGGTTCCCTTGCCAACAAGCTTCCTTGTGAGCAAGCTTTCTTGTGAGCAAGCTTTCTTCTTTTTATATTGTGACTCAGAACTCACATTTCGCCTTCATAGTCAAATTCCCTATCCGATCCCACGCTGAAAATCTGTCACGCTGCGTTGGAATATAGAAATACAAATAAACAAAATGGAATTTAAAAATAAAACCATATAGGATTCATAAATATAAATAAGCGATAGATATTTATAATATCAATATATCTAAAAGTAAACCATGAGAGATTTACGAATAAACACATACGTTTTATCAAAGAGGAAACTCTGATCAGAAAAGGGTGTTTGTAGGGAATTGATGGTGTTTTATGTCTTAAAGCAAGCTACGGCCATCCTGCTTCAGGGTCTATTGTATTCCAAGGAATACAAAAGTCTGGCTGCTATGTTGCAATCCTGAGCACGGCGGCGTAAAAGAACGGCAAACATTTATCGTCTTTTAGATTCGCTTGGATGTTAAGAAAATTCCAAATATTTGGACCCACACTTGACTTTAGTGTACGCAAATCCAAGGATTTTTCATTGGCTCACATATTTTCAAAATATTCATCGCGGCTGCCTTGGGCATCACATTTTTCAGCCAGAGCCATCGTGAAGGTTTTGCCACGATGTTATTGCAGTGACACATTAAGCGTAATTAAAATTATTATCTTCAAAATTACAGCCTTCTTCCCACATATTTTGTTTTTAAACATTTACATGTAATGTTGCCAGTTTTGTATCGTTTCCAGAAACAAAATGAAATGTCGTTTTTAACAGCAATTTTTTTTTTGGCACAGAGAGTCGTTAAAACTTATTTGGAAGTTAAGGAACCCGTGAGGCCCAATTTTGAAAGTGACTGCACCATGTCATTATGATGTACGATTTTTTTTGTCTGTGAGTTTTAGTCCTTTTCTTACGTTGATTAACCACTAGTTTGGATATTGTTGCTAATTTTATTCCTTCATTTTCTTAAGCGAATATTTGGATTAAAAAAAAATTTTTTTTAGTGTGTTTACGTGGCTTATTTTGCTAATCCTCATTCGCAGTAATGGAGAAGATTACTTTTAGCGCCAGGGAGATCCTCAAACGGAATGCCATTTCGGAAGCGAAACAGAGGAGATGCAAAAACAGCAAATATGCCGGAAATTTATCACAAATGTACGGATGAAATTAATGAAGCAGACTGGAACTCTTAGCTGGGAAAAAACTGACGTAATATTTAAAATACGAACAAAATAGTGTATCTTTCAGTTGAAGATCAAATGGGAAATTGGGAAAACGAAAAACGTTTGACTTAAGTAGTGATTTATCTACGCATACAGATCCGGAATTCAATAGAGGAATTTCTGATCAGAAACTCGCATCTTCGAAAGTGACAGATGATATTTTGCGCTATTTAATGGGAACGAAACGCCATTGAAAAACGTTTTTAGAATGCAAGAACTTCTAAACCAACATTCGAGGTTTCTCTGATTCAAATAATGAAAGAAACCTGAATAGGAATATTTGAAGACGTAAAGTTTGAAAATGATTAAGGAAGATGGGAGGTTTTTAAGATGCAATATTTATCTTTATATCGTAAGCAAATTGAAAATGAACACTTCCTTTAAAAGTGATAATAAATCGCTCTATTTACCTTTGAAAAGACCCATTTTTGACGTCATAAAACTACACATACACAAATCTTCACATGTTAATTAAACATCATGCTAAGTGATCCCATCAAACACCTCATTAGTTTATTGTGCATGAGCTACAGAGCTGCAGCAGGACATGGTGTGCTTCATTCATTAAACATGAGGGCATTTGTCGTTTCGATTGATGAAGCGAGAAACACATTTCGAAACTTTGCAAAATCCTCTTAATTATGTTTTTATTTGTTTTTTCATTTCTCAATTTCCGTTGAAAATGCTGTTTTGTTTATTGCAGTTTTGTCTCTTTTCCATCATGTATACTTTTTTCTCCCTTCTATGTCTTCTTTCTTTATATCTGTTTATTTCCTTCTTCTCTTGGCTTCTTTTGTTCTTTTTTTTCTTTTGCTACTAACGATCGGCATGCTTGATGATTTTAGATTTTATTAGATAATTCAAGAACCAAAATTTGTGTTTTAAATCGGTAATTCAAAATTTTCTCTAAAGGCGAAGAGAAAGTTTACAGTTTCTCTCTTTGCAAACAGCACTCACAGAATAAATATTAAACAATTCCTTGAAAAATGTGTTTAGATTTGAAAATTACTGAAAAAAAAGATTCTCCAAACATGTTGAAGGAATGCATTAAATACATCATTCCGGTATATAAATTGTTCATAAATGTCTGGAAATAGGGGCAATATTATGTTAAAAGAACCATATCAATCGTGAAACCTAACAGAAAGGAGAGGAAATAGATTAGCAAAGTGGCCGAATGCTCAGAACGCAGCTGTTTTCATGGGAATGAAATACAAGGAATAAAACAAAGCATCAGCTTTCCCATTTTTTCCTGCTGTTTGATATTAAAATGAGACGATTTTAATCTTAAGGGACCGTTAGACGTATGCTCGCGAAAATTTATGACAATATTTCAAAAACGTCATCTTAGATTTGCAACAGAAACATATGTTCAAAACGAATAGATGGCGAGAGGATGGCAATAAATATTTTTGAATTTTTTTGAAAAAGACATCAAAATAAAATTGAATCTTTCCTTTGTTTGCAAAATGTAAAAAGCTTTAAAAATTCCTTCTGTGACAAAAAAAAAAAAAAAAAGGTAGATAAATACATTGGCAGACACGAAAGTTAATATGTAAATAACTTTTTGCCAGATATGCAAATGATTAAAAATTCACAGCCAATAATCATTCAGAGAAATTCTAATACGCCTAGAAACTGCACATTCTAAAAAGTATTTCAAGAAGGTTTCTCGCTTACATTGGCATTTTTGATCACCATTATGATATATACTTTCAGGATGCTCCGAAAACGTATTCTCTGATTGCATAAGCAATTTATTGCGCTCTAAAAGAAGGCGCATTGTCGGAGTAAGAAAACTGATTTGTCATGTCCGAATATTATCTGGCATGTAGGTCGAAAAGATGCCATAGTGCTGTCAGTCGTGGGTTCAACAAGGCACCCATAGCTTTAACGTGTGTATTCGGCGGTCTAGGATGAAAAATGAATGGGAAGATCTTTCGCCAGCAAGAACAACCATAAGGATACAGAGAACTCCGCTATCTACTATCTAAAGGTATTTAACTTCGTTAGTAGACCATGTAGTACAGTAGAATATATACAAAGTAGTGACATAGCACACTACTATGTATATGTGTGTGTGGC
>QLNU02015360.1:115300015-115322873 GCA_006491805.2 Dysdera silvatica | reverse complement strand
CAATATATTTCAAGAAACTTGAGAGTGCTTTTGAAGTCTCTACATGCAGATTAAGTTGCGAGCTGTCAGAAATGAACTATTTTAGCAATCTGAAAGTTTCTGCATCTTTCAGATAATCAAATCAATTGCTAATAATTCCGGAGCTCTCTATTTTATGGAGACTCGTTAAAATGCAGTTATATGTTCGCTTTAAACAGTATGTCATTTTGATCGTTTGCAGCGGATTTAATTTTCTTATATTTTATTAATATGATGAATAAAATATGAGATTTCGAAAGGTTGATAGGAGAAAATAAAGTTACGATAATAGGATAAGAGGTGATAAAAATAAGCGATGAAGGATAGTGCGATGAATAAAAACGAGGATATGAAATCTCGAGGTTTCTGTTATTCTTTTATAAAACAATTCATTAAGTGTTACAAGCGGTTTATATGAATTTAATTGTTTATCTTGTACATATTTGTATATTACGTATATATTTCTTACATTCTTACATTTTTGTAAATGTGTCATACAAGCTGTAAAATGAGAACATCGAAATATGTAATATTTAATGGTGCATGTTGAATAAATACTTTTTCCTCTGAAAATAAACTTACACTAGGGGTAATGGCTGTGTTCCTTTGTAAAACAAAGGGTGGTTGGGACCGCTGGCCCTGTCACCTCCACACATTTATCCGATGGTCATCTGCTCCAAGACTGAAGCGGGATTCATCTCTGAACACCATGCGATGCTAATCTGCTGGCAGCAATGATGATCGGCTACGACACCACTCCAGACGACTCTGTCGATGGTGTGGGGTTAAAAGCAGATATCTTAAAGGCCGCTGTGAGCGTAACCCCACCTCAGCCAAGTGTTGTAAGATGGTGGAAGGTGCCACGGGTGGTATGGAATAGACTGTAGCACGTTGGATGGCGGACAATGATGCTGTTGTATCAGCTCGGGCCTGTCGCACAACCAACTGATCTTACCTGGCATTCGCTCACCTTAGCCTTTCAGTACCTGCATTCCGCCAATGGGTTCCTCGACGAGCCTTTATGGACACCACCGTTATTAGATGAACCACCATTATGCGCATGCGAGTGGACTCGTATTCCTTCGCTTCCAATAACTACAAAGTGTTTTTGTCAAGAACTAAAATTTAGGGTTTGTGAAATTCAATAAATCACAACCAACTTAATTATTAGCATTTAGTTGGCTGTGAATAAACAAGCGTTTTAATATAAAAAAGGCAGATATTTACATGCATTACTCATTTGAACCATAGGCGTAGAGTTATATTGGCATGTGTAGTCTGAGCCTCCACCAATATATTGAAATTCGTCATTGTAGTATAGTTATGTACACATATTATGTGCTTGCCCCCTCTTCTACCCAATAATTTCATAACTCTACATTTACGATTTGAACGATGTTTCATTACAAGATTATTTAAAGCAAATAGACTATTTTTGAAAAGCATAAAATGCGACTTCTCTACTCCTCACTCTGCGAAATTATATTTATATTTAAAGCTTCTTACGTTAAAAGTATATTTTTAGTTTGTTTTGCATAACATTGCAAGTTGCAAAACATTTGCAATAAAAAAATTATTAAATAAATTCTTCACAATTTTTTTAATCAACCGTATTGTAAAATATTATTTTAACTTATACTACAATCTAATCTTAAATGGGACCTTTATATCCAGACATTATGTTCTAAGTTAAGCAGATATATTGGTATAATAAAAAGTATTCGTGTTTTTCTCCCCATAAATATTCTTATTAACTTATATTATACTTTATTTTTTTTCTCATATCTATTACTGTCTTCTCGTTTGGGGCAAAACTACTGCATATAAGCTTCATCGTTCACTTTAACTTCAAAAAAAAAAATTTTGTTAGATTGCTTGATAATTGTAACAACCCTTCTTTTGCTGATACTTTTCAACATTTCGGAATACTAACAATCGATAAACTTCTAGATTTTAAAATTGCATTATATATGTATCACTTTGTTAGCAATAATACTAATATTGTCATTACGCTGCCGCATCGGCCGGGACACAGATATTAATCTCGTAGTGAACTTTATTATCGACCCATTTGGGCAAGAACAAATATCGGTTTGGCCCGCTTGGGCTCACAGGGTCCTGAAGTGTGGAATTCCCTTCCTAATTACTTAAAACATATACATTCATTTTCTTTATTTAAAAAGCTTTTATATTTATATTTAATTAATCTATGATTATTATCGTGAACAGTTATTCACGATATGACAGTGGGAAGCGATAAAATGGAAATGAATACAGAAATAAAATTCATGTTAAAGGAATCTTGGATAAAAATGACCGTTGGATGCTGGAGGATGAATTAGGCTTGGGTATAGGGACTAGGATGGTGGTGAAGGTCAGCTTGCGGTCCAGACAGAAGTTATTTCAAAAAAGGTGCCAGGGAAAAAAGTTATAGAACAATAACGTGGCAATATAAATGTCGACGGTGCGCCGGAGTCATATATCGTTAGGCCGTAAAAATCGAAGAGGAAATTTAGGGAAGGCGGGACGAAGAAGGAGGCTCCGTAGGGTCGAACGGGCAAATGAAACCGCAGGTCGAGTGGTCGGTGAGATAGGAGGAAAGGACGTGATTGGAAGGGAGAATTGATCAAACCTGAGATTGGCTAGAAGTGGGTTGATGGGCGTGAGAGTCGTTTATGGATGAGGAAGGTGATGGGAGATTTTTAGAGAGGATAAGAGATCTGATCCCTATTGAGAAAGATCAGAGGGAGAAGAGATCTGATCCACGTTGAGAAAGGTCAGAGGGGGAAGAGATCTGATCCCGGTTGAGAAAGGTCAGAGGGAGAAGAGGGTCTGATCTCCATTAGAGGTGGTCGGAAAAGGAGCGGATCTGCACTTCGAGGTGAAGGGTCGTGATAGAAGCCGTCGATGAGAGAGAATTGGTCGGTTACGAGTAAGATTGTTTAAACGAGCGAGGGCCCTAAAGTCGCAGTTAGAAGTGGGGAAACGTTGTTCCCAGACCCAGCGTACGAAGGTTTGTGCATATTTGTCTTTGGCTGCCAAAGCTGGAGCAGTAGCATCCGAGCCGTTTTTTCGGGTCCATAGGAGCGAGCAGACGATTGCCTGGAGTCACATTTGCCGGACCAGTTCCCGAGACGATTTCCTGGAGTTACATTTGCCGGGCCAGTTTTCTGGAGGAGATTTCCTGGAGTCACATTTACCGGACCAGCTCGAGGCGATTTTTTCCGGAGCCACGTCGTCCCGGACCGGCCACCCACACGTTTCGCTGAGCGTCGGATGGACGTAGATAGATTGTGGATGGAACCCGTGTAACGTGAGTTCGTTTCTCTCTTTACCCTTGATATGAGGTGAACCGCGGTTCTGTAGGAAAGGGATAGGTTGTAGAATCAGGCCTCATGTAAGATAGGCGCAAATCAAGGAAGATAAGGTTAGGGTGCTTTTTTATATTTAAAAAAGCGGTAAATCCTTTTATTTGTGTAAATATTTGTATTGCATTTTGATATTGCAAAAATATTCGTATTGCATTTTGATATTGCATATATCCATTAAGTGAAATTGGTGTTTTACAGTAGGTGTTTATCTTAACTGTATCGATTTTAACGAGCAATCACGGCTCAAACCCATAAGAATGGTGCTGCCATGCTATGAGCGTGAAAGCCTTCGTATATTGTAATTACAGCTCCTAATACATAGAATGTATCAGATGCAGTTCATTATTGTGTCCCAACGTTTATTTGTATACTATATGATCATGCTGGCCTTTCGATAGTAAGATTACATTAAAGAATGTTATTGTTTTCAAGTAGCCTTATGTCTATCTTAGCGCCTGGTTATTCACTGGTTGTTTACAGGTAAAACGCCAGCTAATAGTATAATCGTTTATACCACAGTCGTTTAATGACTAGAGTGAACTAGTCATTCGCGATATTATTATTATATTTATAATTGTGATCAAGATAATAGAAATTGATTTTGGAAATTAATCATTATGTAAATATCATTGTTGACTGGGCATATATTTATTTTTTATATATTGTTATTTGTATTTGTATTTTGCGGGATGCCATGTGGTGAAGGAAGTATGTGTGTGTGGGGGGGTGATGCAGATAAAGAAAGTTTAATATGCAATTTGGGAAAACCTAGGCAACTTGGGCTTCTTTAGACGTAAAAGTCTTTTCCCAATGCTGCCGGGATAGAATGCACATCATATGTATATACTATGTGTGATTATTTTTTCCCTTGCATTTTATTTTCTTTTTGTATATCTCATTTTACATAATTTAATTTTATATATTTTCCTTTGTATTTTTCACTTTGTATGTTTTCATTTGTATTTGTCACTTTGTATGGATTCTGCCTAAAATAAAGTTTACCTAATCTAAACTCGCCACCCTCTGGGTCAATGAGAGACAACCTTCATCCAACAACCAACGAATCAGCCAATCAGGGGATAGCCAGGGAAATAGTACTACAAATACGTCTCATATTTTTTACTCACTCATTTTCTGCCAAGCAACCAAGCGAAAGTCTTGCATTTTACAGAGGGAAACTTGGTCGGTATTATTTCTGAGGATGCCCCGCATAGCACGGAGTGAAACGTTAAGTGTTTTTAATAAACAGACGCGGCGGAATATCCAGAAAAGCTCTATGATGTATATTAATAGACGCCGTGAAAGTCTTCGTGAATGTGGCTATAAGGTCTTCGACAACGTCCCAACGTCATTACTGGTTGCGTCTCCAGGGAACTGCAACGCCGATAACGAAAAAAAATAAACCGTTCGCAATTTTTACCTCTTTTATACGATGCCAGTTGCGCAGTAGAAATGCGCGCTATGATCGAAGTTAACACTCATTGGCTTTGAAAATTTAATCATTTGCATACTTGATTTAAAGGAATTTGCATGCGAAATTTTGAGATGATCGGATAATTTTTTAGTGCTTCTTCTTCTTTTTTCAAAATAGAGTATATATATATATATAGCATTATCTATTTTCGGCGAGCTGTACGATTTGTGATCTGTACCTTTCGCATTTTTTTTTATTTAACTTTAAGACTTCCTTAATTGTCTAAGACGGGACTTTAGCCTAACGTAACTTTCAACAACACGACCATCCAACTACCGCCAAACCAGCTTCTTTAAGGCTACAAACGATACAAAAGGATTAAGGCCACAAATAAGACGGGAGTAAAAATAGCTTGATAATAGATAAGGCTTTATAAAGATGAATGCATATTAAAGTGAAGATGTGCAATTTCAAATGACAAATCATGGTAATTTTAATTTTCAAAATATTCAGCTTTTGCAGTGGTCTGTCTATTGATACTTCCTGCTCATAACATCTGATTAGCAAATGCAAAATAGCTGCTTCCACTCACGGTAACGAGATAACTTTAAATTTTTTTGTTAGTGGGTTCTAACAGATTATGGTCTTTATTATTCAAACACTAAATAAATGATAGCGGAATCTGAGTTTTTTAATATTCAAATAAAATAATATTGAAAAATAATAATGGGATATTTTCATGAAATTTAAAATGCTTTTGCAAATTCAGCTTCAAAATAAAAGGAGTTTTTAAGAGAGAGTTTTTAAGAGAAGCAATAATTTTGAAATAATTATAATATTATACGGTTTTTCTTCTCTATATTTTTTCTAAATAATTAAGATTTATATAAAACTATAAAATAATAAATATATATATATACATATAATCCATTTACATCTCCAATACTATCTTCTTTTAAATTTACCATTTGTGCGATGCAGAAACCTAAAGCCCTGATTTTGCGGTGAAAATGGTGGCTTTCATGCTAGGAGATGGATTGAAATGAAACTACGTAGCGCTGATACCAATTTATGGAATGAAAATCTAATCGTTCTAAGGATATCGAGGAGAATTCGTGAAATGATATTCATAGTTTTACGCAATGTAATACTTTATTAGGTTTCTCTATCCAGCATCCTCTGAAGTATTCTGCAATTTCATCTTTCAACAGAATTTCCGAATACCCAACACTATCTGCCAAACAGATGTAATTGCAGCTCGCAAGAACTCCCGGATTTAAATCCACTACCGAGCCTTCAATTGTTATCCGAGAAATAAAGTTCCCTAAAATTTAATTTACATGTGGAACTAAGTCATCGAATTTATTAGATTTGCGTAAATATGTATTCAAATTGAATTGGAAAATGATATTTCGTTTTACCGCTTACAGAAACGAGAACCTTCCCCATTGAATTATTTTAGCCAAATCCAAATATAATCCGATACAAATGTAAGCAGCAATAGCAAAACTTCAGGAAGAAATTTGAGTACAAGATGAAAAATAATTTATATATTTTCGTTTGTTGGTTACTATAAACGTGTACTTCAAAAATACTTTTTAGTCATTTTAAGACACGTACAAAAACATCAATGGTTTCTTAAAGGTTATGTTTATTATGAAAATCCACCCAAAGATATGGTAAGATGTATCTTTAATAGTGAAAATGATACCGGTACCAATACTACCATTTACAAAATATTTTCTTCAGCATGTTTTCATTTCTTTCGCTTTGCTTAGCATTGTAGTATTTGTTTATTAAATTATTGTGAATAGAACATTGTAGAAGTTTGGCTTCGTATGATTTTTATATACAAGTCTAAGTGAAAATTTTAAGTGCTGAAAGTTATCATTTAATGCAAGGCGCGTTCTGCAAACTTGTGTTTATGATAGTTATTTAAAAATGCTTTGTATTTGGAAGTATGGCCTTGCACATCTTTCGGAATTTAATTGGAGTTCGTGTTACAGCATGCAAACTACATACATGCAGTTGTTGCACAGAACGTAGTTGGAAATACTTGTTTTCATACATAAAATACTTCTTACAGAATGTCATTATTCTTCACCAGCAACTAAAGTAACACATTGTTAGACACATTTTCAAAGCTAAATACATCCAATGTACTAAATACAGAATACTATTAAAGCGCCCAAAATTAATGAGTATTTTGCTCTTACATTTAAGTTTTTTCGGAATTTAAGAAACGACAGAAATTCTTATAACGGAACTGATCAAGAAATAGTATTTAGATAGGTATATATGTCTACACTGATTCGTTATATATGCTCATTCATGATATTACATGTATAAATATAATTTTATCATACAACAAGAGTTCTAAACATATCGTAACGAAATCGTTCCTACTCAAAAATACCTTTAAGTATCTAGAAGCAATTTAACCTAACGTTTACTAATCAGTAAAGTATGTTACATAAATTTGTCGTGGGTATGAGGTCTGCAGTTGGCTACGAATAAAAACAAGATTTAGACACAAGCGTTTATTGATCACTCGAATTACAGTCGTCCATTCAAATTCAACAAAACAGAGTTCTCGCACACAAACAAGCACTCGCGAAAGGAGACATAGCCTCACGTCTGGCAGAACACGCTTTACAACACGGACACGAACCCGACTGGGACTCAACAAAAATACTACACCGTCACATCACAAACAAGAATAGTAGACTCTTCTTAGAATCTTGGGAAACTTACAAACTACACGGGAAAGCCATTAATACATCACAACCACTTCCAGAAACTTATAAACAACTCTTACTCTGAAATGTATGAGACATCCCCAACATTAGGTAACCCGCAGTGTAGGTTTCTCATTGGTTCCCATTGGGGTTTTCCATGATTCTATTGGAGGCCTCCCATTGGTTCTCATTGGGTTTTTCCATTCTGCGGGACTACTCTGATGAAGGGTTTTCCAGAAATTTCAAGTATAAAAAAGAGACAGAAACATAACATCGTCATTACTCCTGATGAAGGACTGCTGCTGATGCGTCCGAAAGCTTGAGTGATCTTTTTCATTGCTATTTTACCAGTGTTTAACCTTTTTATGTAATTTCCTCCCTGGTACCCTGTATTTTATTTCTAATACATAACAGAGTTCATTAAATAACGATTCAAATCGTCCAGTATGAGTATCATCAGTTTCCACCCGGGCAGCTTGCAGTATTTCTAAAACGTATGCGATTCATTACTAAACTATTAAGTATAATAACTAATCTAGAACACTAACTTATATAAACTATCAACAATTAACCTTAACCTGGATTTTTGAATCCATAGCTTCCGACGAAACTGTGAAGACTAGAAATGACTAGAGAATTATGCTGTTTCAGCATCGGGCCAACCACTGTTAACATCAGGCTTCTAAAATACTCCAAACATATTGCACAAATAAAAGTTAACTCAACGTAGAATAACTTAAAAGTATACCGCCTTCCTTCTCGTTAATTCTGTTTAACTATTGGACTTGTACCTATCCTTGCCCCGTAATTACGTTAACATTGCCACGGATTAAATCACAGTCTTAACTAAACCTATTACGTGTTAATAATTCATCCAAATCTATTACTAGGATAATACATAATTCTATAATCAACTAATAAAGAAACATAACATGAAAATACATCACCGCCCACGAAGTCCTCAACGCAAGTAAGTCTCCAAAAGATAGTAAGCGGGATGTGCCACTCGCCTCCTATGGCAAAGTTCGTGAAGTACGGGTTCAGCTTCTGCACATGCAACCGATAACTATCGTCTTCGGATTCTATCCTCAATGAGCATAAACGCTAGGTTCACATCTAAGGTACAGCCGCTATACATCAGAACACCTTCGGTCTCGGAACATCGGTGTTCTCAGCGTAGACCATCAAGACGTCGATTCAATATAATACTTAGAAAATCAAATAACTAAATAAGATTAACCAGGACTCCGCCGAGCTCATCAAAAACATACTGGCTCCACGGCCTATTTACGATTTCTATTGCGCTATTAACATTATACTATTCCTACACGAAATCGCCAGGTATCCATGATCTGCCGCCCTTAGTGCTGCCTTTCGGCCGTTTTCATAGTACGTTTCAATCAGCATAAGAACACATTGGTGACGTCACGCTGACCAGCTGCGACTCCCTAGGTAAATTAGGCATAGTCAACGACCCAGTTGGTTTCGAATTTAGCTACACATGTTCACAACATGTTACGATATAAATGATGAAAACTCAAGCAGCTCCAGAGATAATCAGCGATGACACTTGTGTGTACTCAACTTTCTTGTCTCTCTCGTTGGTTCTTTAGTTGCTTTCAGTCCCAATGGTTAAGACCACCACCATCGAAAGCCCTGGGTTGTGTTTGATTTCCATTTAACTTGGTTACACAGTCAAATCCCGCTATAGCGAACCTGGCTTATAACGAACCCCCGTATACAACAAACATTTTCTTTTGGTCCCATCCAATTTCCTATACTTATAATGTTAACGGATATAACAAACCCCCAGATAAACCCGGATATAACCTTGAGGTTCGCTATAGCGGGTTTGACTGAATATAAATTCTTGATGTTTCAAGAGACATGTCAGGCCTCCAATCTCATCCTAAGTGACCCAAAGCGAAACACTGGAATGTAAAATATGCAAATTTTAATATAAAAATCTATTTGCCCTATTTTTAAATATAGATTTCGTAATATAAGCTAATTTATATGAACACATGATCTTTTTTTTATTTCGGGCATGATGTTACAAATAAGCTATCAATTTTATTCACTGATCATAAATTCATTCATTGTTAGTGCAAATTTTAGTCTACAAGCTACTTAGAATCCTGAATTAAAAAAAAATGTCATTTATCTACTTTACATACTTTTATTTACCTTCACATACATATGTATCTCTGATACTTCATTATTATTAATTAGGACGCACATAAATGTAATGCATTTAATTCTTTTGGAAATGGCACTCCTAAAAATGTAATATTAATATATTATGATAATGATTTTGACTTTGCAGATATACGTATTGAAGATATACAGCAAATCAATACAGTTAAAATAATATTTATTAAGGATTTAAATGTTTAGAATAATTCATTAATGCAGTGTAATAAATAAATGAATTCGAATATGTAGTGAAAAAAATTCAGTAGTAGTTTTTTTTTTTTTTCAGTGGAGCCTTCGTGGTACGTGTGCACATATCAAGGGTAAATTGAAGACTGATTTGATTTTAGAATTCGGAAAACAATTACACGTACTGTTGCCAAATATAAAAAGTGAAATTATAATTATACAAAATATGTTGCCAAATGCGGGAAGATGAAATTATGTACATATCGAAAACATCTTATAAAAGGAAACAATTTGGCATTTTGCCAATTTTAGAAATTGAACTTATTAAGGGTCCGTCCCCTATAGAAAAAAAAATATTTATTAAAATTATGATTTAATTTTTTGAGTGTACGTTTATAGGGCATACAGTATTGACATTAGGAGAAAATATAATTTGCAACTAACTTACTTTTTAAGAAAAAATTTACAACGTGCTGAAAAAGGACCTTGACCATTTTTGTTACTTGTCGTTATGTTTTCCACATTTTTTATTTTTAATATTTTATCTTGTTAAAAATGAAGTAAAGAACATCTGTCTGAAAGGTTTTTGTTTCTTAAACAGAACCAGAGAAAAAAAATTGATATTTTAACAATATTTCATAGTGAGAAACATAAAACAAGATAAAATGTGTACTTAAAATTAAAATATCAAAATTCTGTTCAGAAAGTTTGTTTATAACTACATAATATATCTGCGCAATTTCAAGGTAATAACTGGAACTGTTTAAAACATTAGCATTTCGAAACTGAAAAAATGGAATTCTAATAAAATCGAACTTAAAGTTAAAAATGCTCTCTTTTTATTGTTATATACCATTAGTAAAAATTTCTACATGATGGTATTCCGCTCGACTTAGAAACAAAATTTTGGTCTTATTAGATTTATAAAGATTCATATTTTTTAAGCAAATAATTTTTTCAAGTTTGGTCATTTTTGGGGGGACGGACCCCCCTTAAGTTTGCTTTTCTTGCTATTCTAAGCGGCAACAGTTAAGAAAGCAAGCGAAGCGAACTAGAATTTCTATTGTGGAAGCCCACAACTTTATAATTGACCTTTTTTTTCAGATCTCGATTTATTTTTTATGTATAAAGAAAAATTGTCTTTAAATTTAATCGAGATGCTATAATTTTTTATTTATCATATTTTTTATTTATTTGTGTTCAATACAGTGTGTTCAAAAAACGCCACCATAACTATATATTTTCCTAATCCTTACGCCACACCAAGCAATGGTGACAAGGGTTACTATAGTCGAAAATCAATATTTAGTAACATATTTCAGATGATATATTGTGCTCTTTTATCCAATAGACGAAGAAAGCCGTTCTGAAAGCCGAATAAAAAAAAGACGACTTCCGTCCTTGAAACGGAAGGCCGAACTTTTCTTTCATTAGCTGTCTAAAGTTAATGCCGTCTAAAAATTAAAAAAAATTGAATTTAAAGCAAGCAACTTTAGTTTTTCCGTGGGTGTGATGCAATAAATCCGCCAATTTTTTCTGAAAGTCAAATACCACATTTACTGTAAAAAAAATCGTTGAAATATTTTTTAGCAAAATTTATTCACAACTTTATAAAAACGTAATTATTATTTGAAAGTTGAGTATGAATATTAGATTACTATCGATTTCACTTGTTCTACAAAGGAAGCCTAATATTAATTAATAAACTTTTTACTTTGGCGTCGTTTAGGGTTTTTTGAAAACTCGATTCCAACATTTTAATAAATGTTATAAATTATCAAATTAAAAAGGGATATAAAAATAAAAAACGAGATATCTTTAAAATAAAAATATCAGTGCAGTTTACTTGTTGATTTATGGCTATTAAAGAAAATGAATTGTTAATTACGCTAGTTCAGTTTAGAAGGTAAAAATTCTAGGTATATGTGGATATAAATTGCTTTATTTAAGATTTGAAAGTAACATACAATGGAAGAATATCTGCAGAATTTTTGTTTTTCTTGAAAAAACAAAAAATAAGTTTTAAAATAAATAAAAATATTGCGTGTTATTAATAGCAATTTCTTGTGAATAGATAGCTTATATTCGGTTTGATTTTGTTTTTAAAGATGCTATAATTCTTAAATATATTCTTAGTCTGAGAGTATTTAAACAAAGTTTGCTGGTCGTATTCAAATGGTGAACTCGTGAATTGCCTACCATAAAGTACTAAATAAGTGTGAACACGTTTGTTTGCTTCTAGAGATTATCATTTTCAATTCTTTTCACATAGGCGTAACTAGGTGGGGGCCGGGGAAGGCCGGCACCCCCCAGAAATCTGATTTCTCCCCCCAGAAAATTCCCCACAGTTTAAATTTTTGTATTGTGTTTGAATGTAAGGCGCTTTAGCGCTAAAGCTCTAGCTATCCCGTCAATCAAAATTTCTTAAAAATGCAAATATCAGTTGTATGTGTGTGTGATTTTAGGAGAATTGTCCTTCTGTTTAAAATTCGAGTTAAATATTCACAAGGTTTGAAGAAAAAGTGCTAAAGAGAGTGTGCGTTTTTCTTTAAATTATTAGGGGAGAATAAGGACTTGAGTGGTAAATTCTGTTACTTTTAAAAATGGGTTTAAAATGAATATTCTTCTAAAAACCGTGAAAAATATGCAACGTTTCAGAAAAAATAAGACATATTTAATGTAATTTACAGTTTGGAGAGCGAATGAAGTTTAAAAAAAAAGTGGTTTGTGCGCACAAGGAATTGAACACAAAACTTGTTAGTTCGAACGGGGTTAAACTCATCCAATGGTAGAGATTTCCTAAGAGATGAATGAAAAAATAACTATTGGTTTATGGGAGATAAACCTTTCTTCTTGATTCTAGAATAGTTGCCCCCCATGTATAAAAATAAAGTTAAACATTTATAAGATGTATAAAATATTGCTTTATTTTTTGACGCTCAAAAAAAAAAAAGATATATTTTCCTTAAATTAATTAATTAATTAATTAATTAATTGCACTTTTATGGCGCAAGGACAGCGAGGATCATTCTGCGCCGACCAAGTTGAGACCGTGCATACGATTTTTTCCTTAAATTATTAGGGGGGAGTAAGCACTTCGAAGTCGTGAATTTCGGGTACCCTTTAAAGTGGATTTAAACATGAAATATTCTTTTTAAAAATGTGAATAAATATGCATTGCATTCAGAACAATACGATCTACTTAATGCAATTTACGGCTTGGAAAACCGATGAAATTTGAAAAAAAGAGTGGCTTATCCGTACCCGGAGAATGGAAAAAAAAGTCCAGGATTAAAGACCGCTGCAATGCTACAGATTTCTTAAAAAGATGAATGAGAAATTAACTCTGAGCTTAAAGGAGATTGTTTTGAATGCATAGGCTGTAGAAGAATGTAGTTTAATTTATTAATTTGGCATAAAAGACCGAGGTTTAACGTCGAATTTCTTAAGACGGGAAAATAGATTTCAAATGTTATGAAGAAAGGCCCTTTTTCAAGATTTAAGGATAGTTGACAGGGACACGAACCCGGGACCTGGTGATCCGAATGGGGTTAAAGATCGCTTCAATGCTAGATATTTCTTAAAAGGGTGGATGCGTAGTTCTATTGGTTTAAGGGAGAACGTTTATGGTGCGTAAACTGTATACAATTATAATTTAATTTATGCAAATGACATAAAAGGCAGAGGTTTGAAGTGAACTTCCTTACGAGTGAAAAATGGATTTGAAACGTTATTAAGAATGGCCTTTCTTTCAAGATTTAAAATAGTTGTCCTGTTTAAAATTCTAGTTAAATGTTCACAACGTTTGAGAAAAGTGCTTTATTTATTACCGTTGACTAATGAGAGAGAGCTTTTTCTCTAAATTATGAAAAAAGGATAGGTAATTAAATCTTGAATTTCAGATGCCCTTAAAATGAATTTTAAATTGAAATGTCCTTCTTAAAAATGTGAAAAAATATGCATTGCATTCAGAAAAATACGATGTAGGCTTATTTAATGCAATTTACGGCTTGAAAAGCTGGTGAAATTTGAAAAAAAAAAGTGAATATTGCGTACAAGGGGATTCAAACCTGGGCCTTTGTGCTCCGAATGTAGTTGAATTTTGCTGCAATGCTCGATATTTCGTTAAAAAAAATGAATGAGAAATTCTGTATTGGCGTAAGAGAGATTGTTTTGGTACGTAGGCTGTAGAAGAATGTTTTTTAATTTATGCATAGCATATGGAATAAAAGATTTGATGTGGAATATCATACGATAGAAAAATTGATTTGAAACGTTATTAAGAAAAGCTCTTTTTCAAGATTTAGGATAGTTGTCTTTTTGCTTAAAATTCGAGTTTAATATTCAAAAAGTTTAAAAATAAATTCTTTACAAGTGCTTACTTATACAAGTGCAAGAAAAACTTATAAAACAATATGAAGAGGAATTAATGCCAAATAGTGAACATTTTATGAAGCTGATTGGCGTCACTTTGTACCTCCTACTTCAGGACGTTTCTATGAGGGGGCGTCGGCTACCTCCTTTCACCTACACTCATGCTTAGAAATAAAACTATATGAGAGACTAAAACTAAATAGGCTTTTACAACTTATTCTCATATAAAAAGGTCATGCTCCCCCTCCCAGAAGAATGTCACAGTTACGTCTATGTACCTGCATTCATTCTTTTCTTTTTGAACATTTAATCAATTAATACAAATGTCAACTTCTGTCATACGCTAATATGTTAATGAATAGATCATAACTCTACTAGGAAAGGGGAAAGTTATGTGTTCCCTCGTATAGTTCAAGAAAAAGGTACTTAAAAATTGATTCTTTGAAATTAGGGACGTTTGGAAGCAGCAGGTTTATCGATACGTTTTTTTAGGAATAGGGATTATCAATATGTTTTTTGAAAATGTCAATTAGAAAACCTATAAGCTTTTATGGGGGCCATGGCCCTCCCAGAAAAATGTCGTAGTTATGCCTGTGTTCTTTTCCAAATCTTTATATAAAAGACGTTGAAAAAAGTTATAAAAATCGTCTTCACTAAGACTAGTCCAGTTTTTGTAGACGGGTATTAAGTTTGCTGAATATCGTTTTTGCAATGAGCATAGAGTATTTTAAAAATTCCATTTATGAAATCTACAAATATCTGAACATTTTCTTTTCAGCCTACAAATATAAATTTTTTCATTCTTGAATATAACAGAGTTAATTCCAAAATCATTCTCACACGCGAAAGAAATATAAGAAAAAATAACTCGTCATTCCCGAATGGTTCATTCATAAATGCTGATACTTGCACTTCTAACAAAAGTTTAAAGTAAATAAGATATAAATATAATATACAATGTCTATTGTACACGTAATTGAAACTTCAGCAAGATAAAAGTAAGCTTAATTTATGCTTACAGTTATCGGCAAGGTGTAAAATAGGCTGCATTTAGCAAAGTAAGTACATTTTTTAGTTATTTTTCTTTATTTTTCAATAAACTATTATGCACAAAAATCTATCATAGGGCCAGTAAGTGAAACGTATAGGTCGTAGCCCACTGAACTTGGCACTAACAAATTACACAAATCGCCGCAAAGAGAGAAAAATTTTTAGTAAAATTTCTAAATTACTTTTAATATTTCATTTCATGTTTTATGAAAATATGTAGCATAGCCTTTTCGTGTTTGCTAAAGCGCCAAGTAGTAATTCCCGAAAACTGACAGAATTTTCGCAAAGCAACAAAACAAATTTTATGTTATATTCTTTCAAGTTTTCAAGTAAATCCACCTTAAAGCTTCAATTAGTTTTCCAGAGCAGCTCGCGTATGACGATTTGCCATCGCATTATCTGAAATATCTTACTAAATATTGATTTCATCCATTTGAAAATTTGCTCGGTATGGTGTAAGGATTTCGAAAATATACAGTTAGGGCGATGTTTTTTGAACACCCTGTATATTGATTGCTCGGTGAATTGGCGATATCAGTGTGCTTCCTGATGCAGATTATTTTGAAACTTTATTCTCATCCCTAAAATACTGGACAGTGATATTCGAAATTTGAAGATCATCACGAGACCACTTGTTTAACTTCCGCACTTTTCACTTTTCTATTTCATTTATTGTTAATTTTTCGAAGGGTTATAATTACTTATTGTTTCCTATATATTAACGTAATTTTATAAAATTCTAACGTTGCATTTCTAATTGACATCACTGGAATGATTATTTTTATATTCCGATTTCCTGCGCAAATTTATATAATAGATAGAATCATCTATTTCGCGATTCTTCTTCTTTCAGATTCCTATTTTGTTAAGGACGTTAATATATTTTGATTTTACCCGATCGTTAAATGGATTTACCTTAATAGAAGAAGACATGCCACAAGAGGTTTATTATCAATTTCTGGTACCTAAATAGGAAAAATGTGAAATGATCAGAAATTTAATATTGTTGCAAACTAATATCAAAATAATGCATTCGTTACATTCGGAGAAACTAAATAAAGAAACAAACCAAAATTTTGAAAGTTATTAAATTTCGGGGATATATATATATATATATAAATGAAAAATCAATAATCAATAAATTTAGACAGATTGTAGCTGGTCTGAATTAGAAAGAAGAATGGGACCTGCAATGTAATATGTTTGTACATTGCAGGTCCCATTCTTCTTTCTAATTCATACCAGCTATTATCTGTCTAAATTCATTGATTCTTCATTGCAAGTCCAATTCTTCTTTCTAATTCAGACCAACTATGATCTGTCTAAATTTATTGATTCTTCATTTATATATTAAATGGAATGTTAAAAATGCTGTGTTTTATAACAACTCCATTTGCATCATTTAAAATGGGTACATATTGGGCATTGGTTAATGGTATTGAGATGGGATTTAAATACTTGGTTACTATTAAATTTATTATGTTGGTGTGATATTGGTATATTTAATGATAACACTATTCAAAAATCTTTATTACTATTGTATAATTTGTTCTGAGTACATATTGTAAAATATTTTTTAATAGTTTTCAAACGTATACAAATGCCATCATAAATATCATTAAAAGTACACACACATTTTCAAAGTGACATGGTATACTTAATTTGAAAAATTATACAATCATGTAGAAAGGATTGTAATATAGAAATGGTATTTTGCAACTACAACCAGTAGTAGCCTACCTAAAATTCTTTCGTGATGGTACACAAAATTAAAATTACTTCAAAAACTCTGTTCAATATCCTTTCTATTATTTGAAACTAAAAGGGACATTCTCGTGATATTAAAATATATTTTAAAATAATTTAAATCCGCTTTGAAAAGTAAATATAAAATTAAATTTATCATGATTTTCAAAATTGCAGTTAAATCGGCGGAATAAGAAAAGTCTCCTAGAAAAGTCTAAATGTTCTACACATGATTTTTAACTGAATAATTATTTTTCCATATCTATTTTGAATGTTTTCCATGTCTAAAACGAAAACTATAATTCGTGTTTTTAAATTAAATTAAATCAAATTTTATGCAATTTTGATATCTGTTTTACTTTTTCTTTTTTTCGGACTAGATGATACTACATTCACCCAATCTTTTAGTGATGTTATTAGAAGTCTAGGCTGTCTACAATCGCGCTCCTTCCAAATGCTTTCTTTTTCCATCTATCGGCTGAACTTGCCAATAAGCGTTATATCCTATCATTTTCACAAGAAAACTAATTTTTTTCTCGGTGTATTTCCATATGATTCACCAAGATTCTACTAGAATCTGTCATGTGTATTTCTGAGCTTTGCATTTTTGCCACCTCTAACCTACATAACGAGTATTGCCTACGGAAAGCATCCAACGGGTTTGCTCTTTTTCCCCAGCAAAGGAAAAACCTCTGTACCTGTTCCATTCTGCTTTCACTTGTAAAAGGGAGCAGCTGGCTCTCGAAACGTAGTATTTTTAAACCTTACACCAGTGTCACGATAATGCTCCCAGTACTCAAACCAATATGGTCACTCAGTGGTAACGTATCTTTTTTGACATGCCAATGTTGGCAAATGAATATTCTATGCTGTTGATTGTTTGCCCTAATACAGTTCCGATTTCCGTGTCAATGGCATCCATTTGGAAGAAAACTCCCTTGCTTTTGTCAGGGATTATCAATATGGGTGCTGTACTTATACTAACCTTCAACTTTTTAAAAGCCTTTTTCGTTCCATCTGATTTTGTTTGGTTTGTCCCGTTTCCAGGGGTGATCATGTTCCGGGATTTCCGTAAATTTGGGAATTTCAACTTGCCTCTTCCGGGATTTCTTTTTAAAAATTACAAAAATTTAGTTTTGTTGACTATAATTTTCTATATTCCTTCGGAAATCAGTGTTTTTACCAAAAATATTACGTAACTTTTCAGGGAATTTTCTGGTATGTTCAGGGAATCTGGTTTAGACTTACAATCACCCCTGGGCCCCTTTTATAAGTTATATGGAATTTCTATCAATTGTGTTTATTCTTGACTATTCCGGTTGTTGAGGCCTTTTCCAGATCAAAACCTAGCTATTAATATGAGGTTGATGCGACACAGGAGCATTGCCTCTGCTCCACAAATAACAAATACGCCTCCACCAAAAATGTTGCCAACTGGTATTGCACCTGCCAGCTTGGATGCAGGTATACTTGCGTCTACAGAAGGTGTGTATGGATGGTAGACCAGTGACCTTCGCACGTGTAACTTGGCTCGTAGATTTTGTAGTTTGAGGCGTTTTAAATGGGTTTCTTCGCCCTCCCAAAAATGTAATTGTTTGTACGTAGAATTACAATCGTGATGGCACCAACTGCTAGATATCTGCAGGAGTCAAAACAATACGTTTATTTACGATGGTATCCACAAGGCGATGCACGTTGGTGGGAAAGCTTCCATTTTCAAATAGAACGGTCAGGGCACGACGTTGGAGGTGCAGAGATGGGCGTTTTATTTCACTGCCTTCTCCTGCGCTCGTCTCCTCGACTTTTTAAATCTCTGTCCTCGAGTCACCCCCTCCCTTCAAGAGATCGTAAAGATATCTGGTTACTCTCTCGTTAACACATCTGAATAGCTAACTGTCTTTGGGTGTGTGACGTCCACAGATGTACTCAGAAAGTTCATAAGGGGGTTATAGGCTTAATGGGGGGGTTACAGAGCTACAACTCATATATTCCTATGTTAAATATACAAAATTTCATTGCAATTTCAACACTCCTCCGCGTACGCCAGTGGTGATGCCACATGACGAACATATTTATGTATTATGTATGTGTATTTCTTGTTAAAAACTTTCATTCGCTTAATAACACATTTCAATAATGATTCATCATAAAAATATTCACAATTAATACTTAGGTTGAAAACATCGTTATTGAACAAAACAGTACAAAGCTTTACTAGGCGATTTCATAAAAAAGTTATTTCAGCACTGGCACAAGGTTTAAAGCAAGAAATTTCGAGAGCCTGGAAACGTCAAGCTTTAATCCTTACGGCAGTGTTGAAATAATTGTTATTATCGTCAGTAAGGAATGAAAAACCGATTTGTCTTGAAAAGAAATCTATATATAATTTTGTATTCGTTATATAGAAAGAAATTTTCCATGTAATAAGCACATACACTCAATAAAGCTTCGATTTATAGAGAGATTTGATATACAGAAGCTCGGGATATGGGGGTTCGATTGTACATAAAAATTTATACTAAAAATGCCAAAACACAACTACAGTGACAATTGGTTATAGCGACCACGAAAAGACTGTGCAAATTCGAACGTAATAACCGATAGTCGTTATAAACGATATCTTTTTAAAATCATAGTATAGTAATATACTTTAGGATCTTATAACTGGTTTTGAAAATTATTGGTTTCAAAATTAAATAAAAGAACAAACTTTAGACATTAAAGGTACCGCGGCGTATCTTGTTATAAATATGGCTACTGATTAATAATCAGTAATGTATCACACCATTGTTTGGGAAATTTATATATAAGTCGTTTAAAGAGAGCAAGCCATGAATCGGGTAACAAATAGACACTGTCGACTTTACATCTTGCGGGGCCGATGTTGAAAGAAGAAAGGAGATTAACTTTGTCTTCGAATGCGACATACTAAAAACAATAAACGATTTAAAAATGCTTAAAAAAAATAGCACATGCACGCAGAAAATAAAACGTCATAAATAATAAATACCAGTGAAATCGCTTCACTTCACCGCTGGTCAACCAAGGGGAATTTAAAGTGAGGGGGACCATTTCCTAATATGATCACAATCCTACAACGTTTCTTGAAAATTTGGCTGTTGGGTGTCTCCACAAGATGTGTTTGCTTGCTTGTGTACAGGGGAAATTGGAAAGGGTGGCAGCCGAAGACTGCGCTGTAATTCCAGAACTACAAGATCTGTATTTTTTGCGAGTGTCTTACTTACCAAAATATTGCACGGACTGAGCATGCAGGTGGACTTTTGAAAGACAAAAATAAATAGTTTGCATCACGAAATTTTTGGCAGGAAACATTTTATCTTTGATGAACAGTAGCCTTAAAACCAAATTCACGATTTGCGTATGAAATAAACGGAAAACGCCCGCGCGTGTTTCAAATGACAAATTTGTCATCGATGTTTATGAATTTAACAACCATTGGTTATGAGTTGGCGACAATTGTCGCTTTGTCGCCATGCTGGCTCGAACCCTATATATATTTTCACCAAAAGGTCAAGTCAGTACATATGTTTGGCCATTGAAATTAATGGTGAATGCCAGTTTTGATTAAAATTTTAGTTCTAATGTTTTTCCATTTACTCAAGAAATAACTTTATTACTCTACTCTGGTTTGGGTAAATTTTTGTTAACGGTCACCGGAATATGAAGAGTGAGATTGGTTTAAATGTCTTTTAGTGTATTATTTGTTTCACAAAACCGTTATTCGAGTTAACCAGTATAAAATTAGTAATATGCATTATTTATATTAATGCAAAGCAAGGAATCTCTTGTTTTATACAATTTAGCTTATGAAGGTTGCAAGATGAAAAAAGACCAGCAAGTGTTAAATTATTGTATATTTGTGATTATAAGTATGTTGTCATTGTATTTCTTACTACTTCCATTCTTTTTCTTTAAGTTTTTGCCCTAATGATATTAAAATGTGTAAGATCTGTTCTTTTTCATATATAGGTGTTGAATGTCCTTCAAGGATTTCCAATCCCAGAAGCTGTTGAATTGAGTGATATTTTAACGAAATTTGAATTTGAAGGCTTGATGTTCAGTCATGATAAAATTGCAGAACGTCAAACTGTTCCAACTGTTACACCAGATGAAGAACTTCTTGACAGAGCTTCTCATTATACAGAAGGAAGTGTCAAAATAGTAAAGATTGACAAAACAAATGAACCTTTGGTATGTTAACTTTTAATAAATTGTTTTGCTAAGAAATCCTGTCATACTTTAAACAAAATATCAGATTTGTTACATTTGAAATGCTTATTTATATGTAATTTATAGTTTTATTTTGTTAAGATAGCTTAATTTACTGGCATTTAATTTCTGTGAAAGTTGTTCTCAAGCTGTTTTAAAAATTTACTTTCGAAAATTTTTTAGGATTTGTTGACAAGTCCCAGAACTTCTTTCTATGTAATCATGTGACAAAACTTAATTTTGCAGTGTGAAAATGAAAATTATGAAATTTTGTATTATTAGCAAAAATATACGGTGGTGTTCATACTTAAATATATATTTACATACAAAAGTTAAGCACTGGTAAAATAACAATAAAAAAAGATCATCCGAGCTTTCGGACATGTCAGCAACAGTCCTTCATCAGGAGTAATGATTTGTTCCTGTATCTTTTTATACTTGAAATTTCTGGAAAAACCCTTCATCAGAGTAGTCCCGCAGAATAGAAAACCCCAATGAAAACCAATGGGAGACCTCCAAAAGGAATTATTAAAAAAAGTTAAGTGTGAGTAAGAAGTTAAGAGAAAATGTAAGGGAATGTGTGAAAAATAGTTTTCCAAAATGCCTTTCAGGCCACGTGACCTTTTGCTTCCAACAAGTGTAATAGCAACCTTGCCTTAGAATTTTTAAAGGTTCAGCATGAAGATCGACACCGCGAATACTATGGAAGGAGTACAATGCACAGTACCGTTTGGAATAAATGAATACTTACTAAGGATCTCCGACTGGATGATCCATTACCACAGTCCAGAAACGGGAATGCAAATACCTGAAAGAACGGAGTGGAACTTCACCTGTGGTTAGTACAATAGAAATAAAATACAGCGTACCAGGGAGGAAATTTGCATTCAAAGGTTAAGCACTGATAAAATAGCAGTGAAAAAGATCACCCAAGCTTTCAGACGTGCCAACAGCAGTCCTTCATTAGGAGTAATGATGATGTTATGTTTGTCTTTTTTTTATGCTTGAATTTTCTCGGAAAACATTTCATCAAAGCAGTCCCGTAGAATGGAAAACCCCAATGTTTATAAATATATAACTAATAAAACATCTCTAAAACAATATGAAGCACAATTTTTAGGATTTGGCTTTTCTTTTTTCTTTTTTTTAATGTTTTAAAATTTAAATGATGTGCTAATATAATTGTTATAATAATATAATTGTAATGTAATTGTTGTAATATTCAAGGTCACATTTCTTACAATTTTGTTTCCTTTATATTTATTGTGAAATACTGTATAATAATAAAATCCACTCTGATGTATTTATCAGTATGTGTGTGTATATGTACCTTGCACCATAAAAAAAACAACCAACCAATATACAGGGTGTTTATAATTAAAGTTCCACTTTGAAATGGCCATAAAATGAAAACTACTGGACCAAATGTTATCAAACTTGGTAATAACTTACAAGTGGTCATGGGATTTTATTTTCCGCAAAAAAAAAATAAATAAATAAAAATAAAGTAATAAAAATAAAAGTTCAAAAATCAC
>QLNU02015360.1:115273850-115299915 GCA_006491805.2 Dysdera silvatica | reverse complement strand
ATCAATCAATTACACTCATATTGCAACTTTCATTGATACTATTTTTAGGAAATATAATGGCATAATAAAAAGGAAAAAATTCTAAATTTTATGGCCGTAACATCAAAATATTTTACGTAATTTTTTAATAAAGAAAAATGTTTTAATGAAGCTGGCATTTCAAAAAATACGTAAATAATTTGTTTTAAAAAGTAGAAAAGAATTGTATCATATTGAACGTCTCCTATTTTTTGAGGAATCGACCTGGATCTCGTAAAAATTTGACGCAGAATGTTTGAATGTTGCAAATCAATCAAAAACTTTTGATATGAGAAAATTATAAAAATGTCTCAAAATATCGGATTCCGGAACTATTTTTATAAATTGTGATGATGATACTTTTCATAAAAACGTTCAAAACGTAATTGGGCCTCGCAAAGGTTACACTTTACAAAAGGATGTAAATTACGTTCATTATCACTGAAAATCGTGTCAATTAAGCGAAAAGATATTTCGTCAATATTTTTGAATTAAATGGTTTCATTAGGAGTGTAATTACAATTACACCAAGGATATTGCAACATAGGGCAATATTGTTCTGCACTTAATTAGTTTACTCCAACGAACGAATTTTTATAATTTCGTTTTGGTGTGTTACATCAATTTTGATTTCATCCAGAGCAATTGTTTGCAATTTTTTTGACGAAATGTTTATACTTCATGTCAATATCGCCAATTCTTCTAAACCATAGCCAAATGCGCCAAATATAAGTATTAAAAAGCTTAGTTTTTATACAATTTTTTAAAATACTCTGAATGACCTTTCGTGTAATTTTATAATTTTATCCGTTAAATACAATTACCCTCTTTATTCGAATTGAGTTCAAAAATTATTATCTTCATATACAGTGCGAATAAAAAATATCAAACTTCACCTAAAAAGTGCGATTTTTGGACTTTGAATATTAATGAAAAAAAATTTTATATGCTATTCACAAAAAACTGATTTCATATTCTTAATAAGGAACTTAGGGACTATCATTTGTGATAAGTCTTGTTTCGAAACAAGGCTTAATCACAAGTGCGAGCTTCCACAAAAGTGGTTCCCTTATTAGAATTTTGCATAGCTGGTTAGAAGCATATCAACTGTTTGTTGACAAGCATCAACATATCTTCTTCAAAGCATCAAAATATCTTTCGCAATTCTGTGACTGCTAAAAGTGAACAAATCGAAATTTCGTGCCAAATAACAACATAATGAATCCATTGCACACTGGAAAAAATCACTGAAAAAATATCATTATATCAAAGAGTATATTTTGCTAGAAATTCGAATGTTGGCTTGTGTTTCGAGTTATTATATCAGCTTGACTTTTGGGTCTCAGGTGAGAAATATACATATCCTTTTATAAATTCGTCATCTTTTTTATGCAAAGTACTTCAAGCTGTATGCATATTTATTAAATACTTATATCATGAAGTCATGATCTTGTATGGGGGATATCTCTATGTGGTGTCGTGTGTGTGGTGTTTCTGGTAAAAACAATTATATGCAGTATGCCTTCTTTTAGAATTACGGAAATGTTGTCATTATAAAAAACGTTACGTAACAAATTTTGTAAAAGTAAATTGGGTGTGAAGAAGCAAATTTTTAACACAGAATAAAATTGATGTTTGAAAATTTCATCCTAAGAAATTTTCAGGCATGTTTTTATTTATAATACTGCGTCAATAACTTTACAATCTTTTGATACCAAACTTGCAAGTGTGTGTTGTTCAAGAAATTTTTGGTATATCGAGAGGTACTGTTCAGAAAACCTATTAATGGTTATATTTGGATACAGGCGAACATATACGAACTACTTTTTTACACACAAAACAACAGTAACTTATATGGCCCCTGGTCATTTTTTCCACAAAAACTTCCTTGCACCACTAGGAATATTTTGGGTACACCACTGATGAACGCTGACTTTAGTATTTATGGCAAGTATCAATGCGCGTAACCAACATGCAAAAGAAACCGGATGTTCTACGGAGACGGCGTACAAATTCATAAACTCATCAGTTCATTTAATTTAAAGATATGACAAATCGCTCCCTCCTTCTAGTATTTTCTGAAAGGGTCAAAATAACGGTTTAATATTTAACGCTTTCTCCCGAATGCATGAGGCAATTTCATTTTTCCCCAAAAAATATTGTATTTTTTACGCTGTTTACAATGATATATCACAAGATAAGAGGTGTCACTTGAAAATTTAAAGTTGGGGACCAGGGGGTCGGGGAGTTGAACAAAAAATGTTTTTAGATTAATTTTGGGTTTACCCCTGAAAATAAAAATTAACGATTTTTTTTTCAAACTTTTACTCAACTCCAATCAAGGGTTATACAGGATGTTACCTTTTCAACTGAACACACTGTATAAAGTCAAACATTTAACTATATGCGTTTTTTCAAACCACTTAAAAATCAGTCAGTTATATTTCTTTGTATGTTGCCATGTGAGTATGGTGTTGGTAGAGAATTTTCGGTGAATGTTACCATAATCCAACTAAATTTAGTGGATTTAAATGCAAAGTTGGGTCAAGTGGTACATACACTCAAAATTTACAATTGACATGCAAAGTCGCCATGTTATTATCAAATAGATATGTACTAATTAAAACTGCTTAATTAATTTCGACTTAGAAATTTTATACTTGCCATGTGAACCGATTTCGCCATAGTAGCGAAATGTATTTTTGAATTAAAAGTAATACTAAACCCTTTTCGAGAGTGTTTCATATTTTCAAATCAAATTCGTTTTAGACAATATTTTTGCATATAAATAATTTAAGATCCTTACTAAATATTTAAAGATAATTTTCCGCAAAATTGGAGGGAAAGATATATTCTTTTTATCTATTCCTCCTCACGGCGAGAGAGAGAGAAGTTAGATATTTTCAATTTCCTTTAATTTATATCAATCAGTAAAAAATGTCAGAAAATTATTTTATAGCAAATTATATCAAAAATTATTTAAAATAGAGAAAATTAATGTTCCCAAAAAATTCTAGTTTAAAAAAATGCGACATTTTCTTAATATATCATGGCTTTAATACAACAAATGACAATTTTCTCTTTAAGCACAAACATTGTTTTTATCAGAGTACTTTAATTAAAGCAAGTGCATATAATTGTCGAAAGAGGTTCCACATTGTCAAAAAAGCGTGAAACAGAATTTCATCAACATTTTACAATTATAATTATTTTATAATTCAACGTAACGAAAAGGGAGCAGAATTTTAATACTGTTTGCTGCTTAATATTAATTCGTTCTTTTCTCTTTATGTACATTAACATTTCTCTTCAGGTATGCTAACGTTTCTTTTCATGTATACTAAAGTTTCACTTCATGTACAATAACTTTCCTATTCATGCATACTGATTTATCCCTATTTGTGTACTTATCTATCACAATTTACATACTTATCTATACCTATTTGCAAACTTATTTTATCTATTTGTGTACTTAATCTGTGTATTTTCACACTTATTTTATACATTTATATACATATATTTTTTTTACTTATTTTTTACACAGGACATCTGGCATTACAATACCTTTTACTCAATACTCAATAGTACTGCTATAATGTAATTATAATATATTTATAGAATCATTATACATTTTCAGGTTTAATGTTCATACTTACCTTTTCCCATATTATTTCACTATAATCAACACCATGTTAACTATTTTATATTCTCACTCCTCAAAGATATTCAATTTGTAATGCCATGGCACTTGTCTTAATAAAATGTTTATTATTAATATTTTTCCGTACATGTACACCATACTTCTTCTTTGCATATACTTTAAAAGTTATATAGTAAACTTCGAAATGGAAATGTTTCCTTAGAAAAGAATTATCTGCGCGTAAAACCAAACGAGTGCTTTGCACTACTAAACGGTTTGTTTTCAAAGTAAGTTAGAAATATTCTAAATGTACATACAGTGAAACCTCCATAAGGCGACCACCGTTGGTTCCGTGAAAATACGGTCGCTCAGAAAAGTAGTCTCTGAATAGAGATAAATTTAGCGTTGTGTCTATGGGGGAGAGGAAAGGCGTTTCCAGAAAAGGTGGTCGTTAAGGTTGGTGGTCGCATAATAGAGGTGGTCGTTAAGAGATATTTTACTGTATATATCATTCCTTCAAATATATTTGAAAATAATTTAATAAAGGCATGCAAAAATTATGAATTTTCCCACAAAATTCAGCCATATTGTATTCCCTCCCACTGTTTTTAAAACTTTAAAATTGCAACTTTTATTGATATCTATATTTGTTCCATGAGAAACAACATGATTTGAAAAGTACTTTTATTTTCAGTAATTTTGGAGGATAATGAATTTACTTCTTTCAAAAGAATATTTGGGATCTTAAATGCAATTCCAAAAAATACTGCGACATCATCCAGTAAATTTATGAGTCCTTTTAAACAGTCTTCTCTAGCTTTCGTAAAATTAGCCTTGGGAAAATTCAAGAACACTAGCCCAAATCAAAACTGAGAATTAAAAGGGAACGTTGAATGCCATCAAATCTTGGATCTCTTTGGTTAAAATGCATCTTTCATTTTTTCTTACAGAAACCATTCTTATATCATTTTGCTCATGTTTCTCTTAAAAGCTACGTGGTTTTAAGATGCTTACAACTTTTCGCTATTAGCATATGTATGTCAAAATTCATCTTCTGATTCAAAATATTACTACATTTGTTACCATTTCGTTCATGTTCTAGAAGAAAAGGATATCGAGTCGAAAGCAATTTGCATGAATAAATGAAGATAAGTGTTGAAGAAAACTCAATGTTTTGGTAAAGAAAAATTTTTCAATTTCATCATGTAATCCCCGGGTAATTTCATTTCCCTTTTCTAATCAAAAATTTCGATCATATTTCCTCTACGTTATTTATTCGTTTTCGGCGACTTCACTATTTTAATAGCTTACGGTTAAGAACTTTTGGGTTTAAAATACAAGTACTGGGGCTTTCTTGCAGGCTCCATCGAGACTTGTATTCTACTTACGGTGTATTCAGAAGAGGAATTTTATATAAAAATGCAGTTCTCCTTCGTTTCAAGTGGTGTTTTAATTCAAATTCTTCTCTTTGATGAACATTGACTATTTTGTTAATATATTAGGATAGGAATATCAAATACGCATAATTACTCATTAAAACCTTAAAAAGATACTGCTTTTAGTTTTATATTATATAAACAAGTATATAGATAATGTCGTTAGGTATTATATATATAATCAAAGCACTTTTAATAATTATCTCACACTTCTTGTGAGAATATCCGATGATAATTGATATCTTCCTGAGACAAGATGTCTATTTCGTCAATTAATATAAATAATGTGCAATTGCTATTTATTGCGGGGTGAGCACTGCGCGTGTCACATAGCTTTGATGTAATATTTGAGAGAATCTTGTTACGGAGGCATGTCATATTGGTTGGATATAATAATTCAGTGACTCTTGTTGCATTTGTCGATTTGGTGATTGCTTCTGGTGGAGAAGATTAAATAGTGGATTTATGGGTTTTAGAAAGCACTGAATATATTACATATATATAATATAATTATATAAATTTTATGTAGGCTTCTTAGGCACCATATACACAGATTGCCATTTAATAGTGTTGAAAGTATAAATATAAACTGGAATTTAACCCATTCAAGAATAAAGTTATGATATCGCATAAAAAGTTAAATATTGACTGCAAAATCAATCTGTCGTTTGGAGATGTTCCTATTGAAGAAATTATACAGATGAAATATTTAGGAGTCATCCTGTATTATAAATTTTATTGGAGGAATTATATTTATATTATATTAGATTGGAGAATTTGAGGAGTTCTTTAAAGAAGAAGAGAGTTAATTGTCAGATTATTAGAAAATTTTAAAAAAGGTTTCTTAGAATTATTCGTGGCTGCAGAACTATTAGTTATTAGGCCCTTTTTGCCATGTCTGGTATTCTACCCATTGACATTAAAATTTTAAGTGATATCGCTATGAGAGGATCTATCTCCAGTTCTTTCTCTTTCACCTCCCTTAATGGCAATCTTCTCGTGTTCTGTCTGCGCATCAAATAAATATATATCCTTTACCAACCCTTGTTTATTCTAATGATATTCTTTAGAAATAACAAATTATTAGTTTTACTGGTGGAAACAATGAAAGAATTGACCTTGCTCTTCTGGTGTATGAAGATGTAAAAGAAAAAGAATATAAGCAACATCGGATTTGCAATGTTGGCTCTGTTTTCAGGATGAGCTCTTGTGCTTATTTCTCGCTATGAACCGGATTCATGGATTCAGTTCTGATTTGGGATCAATGAAATTCTAGTGAATTTGTAGTGACTTTTTTCTTCGTTGCACTTTTTACAGAACCGTAATACTACTGAAAACTTATTGTTGAAATATAAACAACTTTAAAAACTTATCGAAATTTTCATATCGATGTCCATTTTCCTTATGGTTGGGGTTATTGTGAATATCTTGGTGGTGAAATGGCTGACGCCTTTAGCAAATTTAGCTACCTGTCTCAATACAAGACCACTTATCAGTGTCTCAGCCTATTGGAAGAGTTTTTTAAGAAAAATGCTATCTGTAATTTGAATGCAGAATGTCTTGAATTGTCTAAGGCTCAATATTCACGAAAGTTTTTTTCCAACTATTTTCCAGAGACAAAAATTGAATTTATTTAGAACAAACTTTAAAATAATTCAAATTTTAATTGCACACGGAAATTTTGGAAATAGTCTTAAGCGTTTTTTGAAATCACTTCTAGTAACATCTCAGTTGTAACGACGATGAAGAAAATACTAAATTAACATATCTTAAAATGTGCTCAGTACCTTCAGCGGAGATACACATTTTAGGTCAGTGTTTCTCAAACTTCGGTGGCTCACGGACCACTTTAAACACTCTTTCATTTATCGCGGACCACCGCCGGGGGGATTTCTGCCCCCCACTTAAAAATATATTACTTGAAATTAAGGTTTCCAACTATGGTTAATAATATTAAGCCCTACTCAGCCACCGTCATTTGGGACCACTTGGTAAGCTGCCACGGACCAGACTTTAAGAAAGACTGCTCTAGGCCATCATGGAGAAACTAATTATTTCTTGAGCAGTTTTTTCTGAATTATTGAAAACCAGAAAGAGTTTGTTTGTCTGTTTGTTTGTTTGAATTTTTATGGCGCAAGAGCATCTGGGCTATACTGCGCCAAACATGGTAAAAGAAACTAGAAAGAGAGAGACTTGTTCTGCTTTTCGGTCTTTCGTGTATAATTTGGAGGTTTTATTTATTTTAAGTTTTTCTATTATTATTATATTATTTTCACTTTTTTCTTTATTAGGCTATATTTAATTCTTTACTTATTTTAATTATATTGCTCTAGTACTTTAACTTACTTCTGTAAGCCTCATTGTATGCTACGTGAAATACTCAGAAACAAAACGTGACGCGCACAAAAAGAAGCATAATTAACTTATATTGGGATAAAAATAGATACACAAATTTATTAATAAATTAACAAACGCTAATTATATATACATGTTTGGGGGTGGAGTGTATTCTCTGTTCTTTGTACAAATAATGAGTGCCTCAACGAAGCTACTTAACTTCTGCAATGTAAGATAAAAAGAAAACTTTAATCGTAAAATATATTTTCTAGGTTTTGAATTAACTTGATTGCCACGTTATAGCCAGTAAGGTTTTGAATTTACAGAAAAAATCTCCTATCGCTTTGTTATTTATTTATTTTTATTTACTTTATGCGAATAGAGTGCGCGCAATAATTTCCAAAATATAAATAACGAAATAAAACAATTGCTAAATGAAGGAGATTCGTGAATTAATGAACTGTTGAGAAAATATGAAAAAAGTGGGGCTGCAGAACTGGAGAAAGTTGATCGTGTATAGATCATGAGAGACCATTTTTGAGTTGGTGTATTAACCGATTGTAGTAAAGAAGTCATTTCTTATTCCTATGAGATGATGTATCAATGGGATATATTGGCGCATACAATTTAGACAAAATTTAGAACAAAAGAGGTTTAGTATATCAACAAAATGCTTTGTTTCTACAGTAAAGAGCTCTTTTAAATTAGTAAAAATTATATTTTTTAAACCCCTCGAAGCCTATATAATATAATAGGTCTTATATTTAGTTTTTATACTGATACTTTTTACATTATTATTACTATGTTCATACTAGTTTCATTAATATTACTATTTGTGTATCTGTACTATTTCGCTTATCGTTACTATGCATGTGTGTGTGTACTATTTCTATTATTGTTTGCTATTACTGTTGGTTAAAGTTTGCGGGATTTCATGGCAGCACATTCGATTTTGCACAGTTTGTTTGATGCGTGTGAGCCAAGCTGGTTTGCAATACATTTCTATTCCTAAATATTTTATGCCATTGGTCCACTCGATCTCTGAGTGGTTCCATTGAACGTTAACAAGATGGATTAGTGCCATCATATTTTTAGAAAAAAGGAATGCTTAACTTTTTATTCGAATTTATTGCAATATTCCATTTTAGTGTTCATTGATATAGAGCAACAGTAAGTTAAACAATAATTTTTTTTTCCACCCATGTTTAAGTTCTAGTAGGTCAAGACACCGCGGGCTAAACGCGGGGACCCTGGTTCGAATCCAGGATGAGGACGGCGCCTCTTTTTCTCCAAATATACATAAGCTCTAGTTTGAGCTAATTAATACGTGGGTGGCAAAAATTATTGTATAATAAATTCCCCCACGAAAACTCACAAAAATCTCGCCCCGGAGGCTTTTCTGTGTTGACCATATTTGGCAATTGTGTTATCCCTGTGAAGGGTAATAATATCTTACAGAAACAGTAAGTTTTTGAAGTTTTGTGGGTATATATGCCTATGCGCAGTGATAAATGTTTATTTTAGAGGACATATAAAAAATCTTTACATAGATGTATAAATTAAAAGAAGGAAGCAATTATGCGTGAAAGTTTCGACACCCACGTTTATTAGCTCAATCTACAGCTTTTTGTTTTAGGAGGAAAAAAAGACGCCGTCCTCATCCTGGATTCGAACCAGGGTCCCTCCGTTTAGCCCGGAGTGTCTTGGACCGCTAGACGAATGAGGACAGGAAACAACGCTCTTTTTCTTCTTGTATGAG
This sequence comes from Dysdera silvatica, assembly GCA_006491805.2. Classification (NCBI taxonomy): domain Eukaryota; kingdom Metazoa; phylum Arthropoda; class Arachnida; order Araneae; family Dysderidae; genus Dysdera; species Dysdera silvatica. The sequence continues at coordinate 115,290,725 of QLNU02015360.1, read as the reverse complement.
GATATAAGATGTTATTACCGTCCTCAGGGATAACACAATGGCCACGTAGTGGTAAAAAAACACAAGAAACACAAAAAAACTCGCCCCAGAGGCTTTTCTGTGTTGACCACTATTTGGCAATTGTGTTATCCCTGTGAAGGGTAATAATATCTTACAAAGAAGCAGTTTTTAACTGCAGTTCAATAAGAAATTTCAGTTATCAAAGGTATCAATTATATCAGTCGCTGTTGTAATTGTCAAGCCTACGTCTATTGTAAAACGCGATTAAAATTGTAGTTGTTCTAATCGAAAAAGCAAGAAAAGAAAAGCTTTTTATATCAGATAAAGCTACTGCTTTCCGATACCCTTTAAAACTAAATTTTTTCATCAGCCTTAAAAAATTCGTTTCTGAACCTTAATTACAAGCCTTTTTTGTGTCAAATGGCGTTTTTCTTCCCACGAGGATGTTAATTAAGAAATTAGATGTAAAATCCCCGGTAACTTACACCTTGCTCCGTATTTTAAACGAGTTTTAGGTTTTAAAATTACTGGTGATAAGTTAGTCGTTGGAAAGCTATGCGTGATTTCCATTGCAATCACCTTAACTCAGTTTAAAGGGCGCGAAGGCTAATTCCATAAGCCGAATTCAAGTCATTAGTGCGAGAAACGCCATCAGATCTCCTAATCATAATGAGGTTGGACCTTCTAATTAAACGACTTAATTCGACTGTCTGCTAACAATGGTGACTAATCGGACATTGACCACTCCTTTTAAATTTCTCTGGATGTTCCGAAAATGGCGGTGAACACATTTACGAAAAGATAAAATGTTATTTAGCAACAAACGTAAATCTAATGTGAAAACATTAATAATATCAAAGCTACCTTAAGTTTATCTCTTAGTAGAAATAATATCAAAGAAGCTGGGAGTTTATCTCTTAATAAGAAGATCTCAAATATAAGGATATATGCGCTATAGTAAAAGAGTATATATAAACTATAATAAAAACTAATGTAAGAATATATAAGAAAAAGTATCTAATAACAGTCGGCTTATCGTGATTTCTGATCCATGATACGTTGCAGATAGTTTAGCTTTCTGGGAACCAAACTGAACCATTAACAGCCATCATAGAAAAGCGAATTTTAGATACGAATTTTGTGGAAAGTTGGTTTGACCGAGACTCCCTCTCATCGAAGTACCAATTCCCCCTAACTGATTCCGATGAGTTGTCTGTGCTGAAATTTTAGTTTTTCCCTAGCAATGCTTCAAACTGGTTTTCTCCTACGCACGCAGAGCTGAATGAAACGATGGGAATGAACCAATGTTGGCTCTCATCTTCTCCGAGTCCATAGTGTTTCTTTCGTGTATAAAACCTACTGTTCATTTGCGAAAAGAAGACCAATGGAATACTTAGAAAAAACGGAAGGTGACGCGATAGACGGGCTAGTTGATTACAACAAGGGAGGACTCCAATTCCAGAACTTGGTTTTGGTGAACGTTTGTCAGCGCCAAAATCAAGTTTTGACATTGGAATCCCACTCTGTTTCTTTTGTGACGACAGCTCCAGTTATATTTAGCAGTTCCATCGGATTTTTTTTCGTGAACGAACAACGTAGAGAGCAATTACGAACCACGGTAAATTACGATCGACTTGCTCTTTTTAATATCTGTAACTACTTAAATACGTTCCTAAAACCAAGAAACTTTGCATTTTTAAATCACATAAATGTAATCCAGCTGAACAGGGTTGAGACTAACTGCTTAACACGACCAGAATTACTAGAGATAAAACTCAGCTCTACGGGCTCAATTGTTCGTAACCGCTGAACTATTAGGGTAAAAAAGTAAACAAATAATTTCAAGAATTGACAGAGTTCACATAGCTTTAGTAAGTTTTTTAAAGCATTTACGACGCTGTTTCAGTAACAACGTGATTCATAAAGACGCACTCCAGTCTTGTAAAGGTAGAAAGCACTATTGACTTAGCGCATTAAACGTTTTAAAAACGTATTAAAACTATATTGACTGCGTCAGTTTGGGCAGTTATTTGGGCACATTTTGCGTGCATATGCAGTGTGTTGCTTAGTTAAAATAGAAAGAAATTCATAATACACCCTGGTTCGAATCCAGGATGGGGAAAGCGTCTCTTTTTCTCCAAAAAGAAAAAAGCTCTAGTTTGAGCTATAATCTATACGTGGGTGGCAGAAATTATTGTATAAGAAATAATATATTAAATTAAAATGTAAAATGGTTGGTAAAATATTTTCAAGTATGTGATTAGATGAAACTTTTATACCATCACTCTCTTTGCTTCCTGCGGTGTGTCTCATAATCCCTCTCATTCCAATTCATATTAATGAGAATATTTAATGAAACCCTTGCAAAGATAGTTTCCTTTTCCTTCGTAATTATTCTAAAACTGAAGAAGAATGCCTGTTCCTTCTGGAATCGAGACTGACTAATGATATAATGAATACAATCGAAAACAGAATTTCCCGATTATTAGCTGCTTTAAAACTTGCTTTTGAAAAGAATGGATGGCGCAGATTAAACGCCTAAACGATTTTACAAATTTAAGATTCTCATTTTCTGGTATCTTCAACGTTTACATATTTGCATACGAGAGTTCACCTTTAAATTTAAATGGAATCTGTAAATTACTTGTAATGCCGTTTCTCCCTTCAGTACCCTTTTACCTCGCCCCTCCTTAAAGCTTGTATTATAAACAGCATTTTATTATCCTATTATACAAAGGGACGAAATTTGTATTTTCCCCGAAATTTTGAATCTAGACTTTCGACGATAGCAATGGCCCGGGAGCGTGCTTGAAAGCATATTATAGAACGAAGGATGTTAAGGAGTTGTCCCAGGATCAAAGAAATTAGAAAACGTGTTCTAGTACCTCACCTAGATAAAGCTTCCCACCCCTATATTCGGTATTTTATGGCAGCTTGACTGTGACGCCAATAAATACAATAACGCTTTCTCAATAATGTCGTTCTAGCTAAACTCCATTTCGTTTTAACGACTGTATAGTGGCTTCCCGGCAAACGCTTCATAGAATTATGTATATTTGGATTAAAGTATTTTTCTGTTTAATGATGTAGCTTCCTCCATCCCGTGAAAATCGCTAATGAGAGACTTCACTAGATATCACTTCGTTTATTCATAATAGTTTCGTTTGCGCGATGTCCAATATATCATTCTTTATCGCACATGCCGTTTTATTTTAATCGTTCATGAATTAATAGCCATTAAATTAATATAGAATTTACTGTTAACTGCCATTATGGGATTTAATATCAATTATTATTATTATGGAAATTATCACCAATTATTATTATGGAATTTATTATCAATTATTATTAAGGAATTTATTATCAATTATTATTAAGGAATTTATTATTAATTATTAGTATGGAATTGGCTATTAATTAGTATTATATAATTTGCTAATTATAACTATACAATTTGAAATAATTATATAATTATGAAATTCAGCTCTTCTTCTTCATTCACTTCGCCATTTTGCCTTGATCATATTGGATCGGCGCTAAACTCTTTTAAATTATGAAATTCAATATCAATTATTATCATAAAATTTATTAAGACTGGAAAAGTGACGAACACTACGCAAATATAATAATGATGAAAAATATACAACGTTTTTTGGCGTAGTTACAAATTTAAAAGATGGTTCGACGCACGTTTCGAGAGAACAAGGTCTCTCCTCGTCTGGAACTAGCGTGCAATAAACAACATTGGAGTGTTGCCAACTCGATGTGGTTAATACGTTGCCGGTAGCGGTTAGTGCTTTTTTCAGGAGTACAGAGTTGTTTTAGGCGGCCAACTTACAAAGTGGTAAATTTTGGTCACAAAGTTAAGTAGCAGGTGTAGTTGAAGGAGAAGCAATGGGGAAGAGTTTTAACAGATTTTTCCAAGCCCCACTAAAACTTGGGGTTGATTTATGGTCATTCACGTGAGGCACTAAATCTTTGGATGAAAAAGGCTTCTAAGAAGAAAAAGGTTGTCAAATGACCATGGCTTCTTTAAAGTTGAATTGATGGTCATTATTCCAACAATGAACTACAATGGATGATTTTTGAAACTAAGCATTAGTGACATATCTTTGGTGTTCTTTTATACGATGTCGTAGGGCCCGCTTGGTCTGCACCGCATATGATAAATGGCATTGGCAAAACACACGATATATACCCTAGCGTGGTAGCATCGGGATGGTGTCTTTAAGGTGAGAGGGCCGAATTTTGTTATATGGTGAGAAGATAACTCGAAAGTTGGCTCTGCGAAGTATGTTTGCCACTGTCGCACTGATTTTAGGAAAGAACGGAAGGATGACTGTGCCCGAAAACTCAACTGTAGAACTGATATTACGAGTATAGCGGTGAGTGAGTTTGGTGAGTTTAGAAAGCACGTTATCGATGATGCTAGGACTATAGCCTCTGTCCACGGCGATGGTTTTTAAAATGTTAATTTCTTCTGTAAATTCTGACTCAGTAGAGCAAATATCTAAGGCGCGAAATACAAAGGTGTAGAATGCCGCCATGTTATTTATGATGATTATGTCTTACGTTTCAACAAGACAATGCCCGGCCGCACACGGCACGTGTTGCTATGAATTGTCTTCAAGCTTGCCCAACACTTCCTTTGCAAGCTAGGTTTCCTGATCTCTCTCCCATAGAGCACATTTGGGACGCTATGGGAAGGCGATTGCAACCATCCCGGAATGTTGACGATTTAGCCCGACAGTTGGAGACAATTTGGCAAGAAATTCCGCAGGACACCATCCGGGATCTTTATCAGTCTATGCCACGCCGGGTGACAGCTTGCATCCAGGCCAGAGGTGGACCAACGCCTTATTGCTTCACCAAGATGCCGAAAGCGCAGTAGCTGAATAACTAGGAGTTAGCTATACTGTAGATATTAAAGTCCGTTGGAAGATTAAAACTTACGGACAAATTACATAAATCGAAAATAAATGTATTTGCAGGGTATATGAAAGTATACAAGTAAAAGTATTTAAATAAGTAATAAAAGTATTTACAGGGTATTAACAAACTGCAATAAGTGGAAGGCAAAACGTAGGCCATACCCCTTACGCGTGACAACAGAAGGATCGTGAGAATGGCATTTCCATTCATAAGAAAGCCCTTAAAACAAAGTAAAAGCGACCTTCGAATATAAAAGACAATATTCACCGCAGGGATAAGGAAATATAGCCACAATAGCTTACCGAAAACAAAAACATACATACATATGGCTTGAAACCCCGAACTGAAACCATGACATAAGAGGAAGAGATTGTAGTGAGCACTAAACCATAAATCATTTGGTAATAAACGGTTGTCAGTCACATTTAGTGACGAAGAATAGTGTAATCAAGATGACATCATACCAGTATGATTTGAGAAAAGAATCTGGCAGTTTTTCCATTAGGCAATAAAACAGAAAGGGTCCCTAATGATTTGCGGCAGATTTGGATTTAATACACAAACATCATTGTTTTATTTATAAATGGAAAATAGAATTCTAAAGATTACTAAGAAGGACTTTCGAAAACAATGCTATCTTTGGAGAACTTCTTGGTGGTCCAGAATAGACCTTTCTGCAAAATATTGCGCCCATCCATGCATCGAATTCAACGAAACCATAGCGCATTCCAGCAGAAATATACTGTAGCTTATATTAGCCAGAAAGAAGTCTCAATCTATTCCTTTTGAAAACTTATGGAGAATCTTGAGTCGCGCAGTTTACGCCGATGGTAAGAAATATTCTTCTGTGAAGAAACTCAAGGGCTGTATTAAAAAGACGCGGTGTGCAAGCAACCCGGCAATTCTCCAATATATTGTTTCTTCCATGGAAAGTATAAAAATGAAAGAAAAACCGGTAGCACCCTAAAATTCAAAATATACTTTTGATTTTCCAAGTGGCAAAAATCTCAATATGTCTATATTTTTTAAGCCCGCAGTTGTATAATTTCCATTTTAAATAATGTGTTATGTAAATAGTATCTGTTTTGAATCTCTGTATATGTAAGCAGTATGTATTTGCATAATATATATGTGTGTATATATATATATATATATATATATATGAGCCAGAGACCGTGCATGAGAACGAAACACACAAGCTTTACTGGGATAGAGCAATCATAACAGACAAGACAGTCCCACATAACCGTCCTGACATAACCCTCGTCGATAAATCGAATAAGACCACGTACTTAATCGACATAGCAGTACCCAACACCAATAACATACAGACAACCTACACAACGAAAATCACCAAGTACCAAGATCTCAGACATGAAGTAAGAGATATATGGGGTATGGAAAAGATCTTCATCATCCCGTTAGTCATCTCAGCAACAGGGATAGTACCAAAAACGCTTGCGACGAATTTGGGAATACTCAACATTGACCCAAACACCTACATTGAAATACAAAAAGCCACAATCCTAAACACGTGTCACATTGTCAGGAAGTTTCTAGACATGGCACATTAAGAAGTGATGTAAAAAGAGGCTTGGGAACATGGCGCTCTGCCCGTCCCAAAGCCTGTTACCGCCAAGAATGGGCGAGGAAAAGAAAAATATTATATATATACCCGATAGCCAAAACATTAAACCCACCTGTGCGTTATGCAGATGAAATTGTCTGCAGTACCAATTAATTGGAAGGGGTGGGTTTTGAATTAGTATATACAAGCTTGGGACTATGCTTTGTCGATCGGTAATTTGTATTGCTGCAAGATGGGAAAAGGTAAGGATTTATCGGACTTCGACAAAAGACAGATTATGATGGCAAGATGGCTGGATAAGAGAATTTCGGAAACTGCAAGTCTAGTCAGCTGTTCACAATATGCAGTAGTTAGTACGTATCAGAGATGATTGCAAACAGGTGAAATTTATAGCCTAAGAAAAGGTGTTGGCCGGCCAAATGTCATTAATGGTAAAAGCGAGCGGAGATTTCATCGGCTTATTCACGCGTATAAACGTGCTACCTTGGCGGAAATTAACAAGGAATTTAATAGTGGTGATACAAAGAATGTAGCGAAACACACTGTTCAGCGTACATTATTGTTTATGGAACTACGAAGTCATCGCCCCTTTCGTGTGCCTATGCTCACTGCAATTCATCGCCATAAATGCATGCTGTGGGCACACAGCCATGCCCATTGGACAGCTGAAGAGTGGACAAGGGTCACATGGACAGATTAATCTAGTTCTTGTTTACATCATGCGGATGGACGCGTTGGTGTGCGACGTTTAAGGGGGAAACGCTCTTACCTAGCTGCATTGCTGCAAGGAAGGAAGCAAGGTGATGGCGGGAGTGTTATAGTGTAGGCGAGTTTTTCATGGAAAGACTATGGTCCATTATCTTTGTTCAAGGAAATCTCAATACTTCCACGTACTTAAACATCCTGGGGGACCTGTTACACCCCTTCATGTCCACCGTCTTTCCAGACGATCGTACAACAGGATAATGCTCCCTGTCACAAATCTTGCTCGATTCCGGAATGGTTCGAGGAACATGAGAAAGAGTTTTCTTTATTGCCATGGCCCACAAATTCTCCCTACATTAATCCTATTGATCACCTGTAGTTTCACTTGGCGGAAATCTGTGCATCCGAGCATTAACATCACCACCACGGAATTTATAAAACTTTGGGCCAACTTCTGTTGCAAGTATGATGTGATATCCCATGTGCAACCTATCAGCATCTAATTGAAGGCATGGCACGCCGCCTTCAGGCTATTTTACGCTCCAAAGATGGACTTTCATATTATTAGGTAAATGGTTTTTCGTTTTAACGTTTTGTCTCTTCGGTATATATCATCATCATCATATTCAACCATTATCTATCCACTGCTGGATGAAGGTCTCTCCAAATGCTTTCCACACAAGTCTATCCTGAGCAATTCGCTTCCAAGTCACCCCAACCTGTTTTCTTATTTCATCTACCCATCTAGTTTGAGGACGTTTTCTAGGTCTTCGGTGGTCTCTTGGAATCCAGTTCAGAATTTCTGTTGTCCATCGTTGATCAGTTCTTCTTGCAATATGCCCAGCCCAACGCCATTTCAGACTTTTTACTTTAACAATGATGTCCTCTACTCTAGTTTGCTCTCTCACCCAAGTGTTCCTTTTCCGATCTCTCCTAGTTATTCCAAGCATGCACCTCTCCATGCTCCTTTGTGTTGTCTGTAACTTTCGTATTGCTCCAACAGTTAGACTCCATGTCTCTGATCCATAAGAGAGGACTGGCAATACACACTGGTTGAAGACCTTTCTTTTTAGACACAACGGCAATTTCCCCTTCAGGATAAAACTGTTTCTTCGAAATGCGCTCCACCCAAGTTTAATACAATTGTTGAGTTCTTTCATAATGTTGCCTTCCATTGAAATCAGCCGCCCAAGGTAAATATATGAACCAGCAATTTCTAGTTATATATATATATATCATCATCATCATCATCATATTCAACCATTATCTATCCACTGCTGGATGAAGGTCTCTCCAAATGCTTTCCACACAAGTCTATCCTGGGCCATTCGTTTCCACGTCACCCCAACCTCTTTTCTTATTTCATCCACCCATCTAGTTTGAGGACGTTTTCTAGGTCTTCGGTGGTCTCTTGGAATCCAGTTCAGAATTTCTGTTGTCCATCGTTGATCAGTTCTTCTTGCAATATGCCCAGCCCATCGCCATTTCAGCCCTTTTACTTTAACAATGATGTCCTCTACTCTAGTTTGCTCTCTCACCCAAGTGTTTCTTTTTCGATCTCTCCTAGTTATTCCAAGCATGCACCTCTCCATGCTCCTTTGCGTTGTCTGTAACTTTCGTATTGCTCCAACTGTTAGACTCCATGTCTCTGATCCATAAGAGAGGACTGGCAATACACACTGGTTGAAGACTTTTCTTTTTAGACATAAAGGCAATTTCCCCTTCAGGATAAAACTGTTTCTTCCAAATGCACTCCAGCCAAGTTTAATACGTCTGTTGAGTTCTTTCATAATGTTGCCATCCATTGAAATCAGCTGGCCAAGGTAAATATATGAATCAGCAATTTCTAGCTCAGTGTTGTCAACTTGTATTTTTGTTTCCTCTACAAAATTATTGAACATGATCTTAGTTTTTTGTAGGTTCATCTTGAGTCCAACTTCTTCACTTCTAGTTGAGAGCTCTTGTACCATGTCTTGGAGTTCTAATGGGTCCGTTGAAAAAATAACAATGTCATCAGCAAACCGCAGATGATTTAAATATTCACCATTTATTTTTATTCCCTTGTTATTCCAATTTATCAGCTGAAAAATCATCTGTAAAGCAGAAGTAAAAAGTTTTGGAGAAATGGTATCTCCCTGCCTCACCCCTTTGCCAAGTTTGATAGTTTTGGTATCTTTATGTAACCGAAATTTTGCACTTGCATTTTTATACACACGTTTCACCATGTCAATGTACACATCCTCAATGTCTGTTGATCTTAAAGAGTTGATGACTGCTGATGTTTTTATAGAGTCAAAGGCCTTCTCATAGTCAATAAATGCAACACACAATGGAAGTTCATATTCATGTGTTCTTTCAATTAATTCTCTTAATACTTGAATATGGTCCACTGTACTGAATCCACTTCGAAATCCAGCTTGTTCTCTTGGTTGAGCTGCATCTAATTTTTTCTGCAGGCGATGTGTTAGCACTTTTGTGAAGATTTTATAAATAGCAGGTAACAAGCTAATTGGTCGGTAATTTTTCAAATCCTCTTTATCACCTTTTTTATGCAAAAGAATTACTGTTGCAGAATCCCATTGGTTTGGTATGTTACCGCTGTTAAGACATTTGGTAAAGAATTTTGCAAGTATGTCTTCTACATATTCTCCAGCTTCTTTTAGGATATCTAATGTAATACCATCATCACCAGGGGCTCTTCCTTTCTTCATATTTTTTATTGCAAATGAAACTTCTTCTTTTAAGATTTTAGGAGCTGTTCCTTCGACTATTTCAATGTCTTCGTTTAATTCACTGTTACTTTCGTATAGATTTTTGTAGAATTCTTCAACTCTTCTAAGTATTTCTTCCCTATTTCTTGTTACGGTGCCATCCTCTCCTTTTAATGCAATGATGTGTTTCTTCCCAACAGATAAACTTCCTTTAACAACCCTAAGGCTCTTGTTATTTTCAATGGCTTTCCTTACTAGCTCACAGTTGAATTTTCTTATGTCTTCTTTCATGCTTTTGCGCAGAGTTTTACAAAGTTCTATGTACTCAATCCTGGAACTGGTATTTCGATTGTCCACCTTCATATCTCTTCGCCTTTTCATGAGCTGTTTCGTCTTCTCAGATAATTTGCTATTGTGCTTTTTACAGGTTACACCACCAATTTCCCCAGCAGTTTCAACTATTGTCTTAACAATGTTTTCATTTGCTTCTGAGATATCACTTTCATCAATAAGTCCTTCCAGTGCAGAAAAGCGATTTTTTAATTCCAACTTGAATGCCTCGGTATTTACTTTCAGTTTCATTAGATCCACCCTCTTACTTACTTGTTTCCTAATGAGCTTCTGTCGTTCTAATTTAGTATTTAAGTGCACTTTACATCTCACCATTCGATGATCACTTCCAGTATTAAATCTGTTCAGTACACTGCAATCTTCAATAATTGATTTCTTGTTTGCCAGGATATAGTCAATTTCGCTAGTTCCCCCATTTGGGTGTTTCCATGTCCATTTTCTTTGCGGTTTCTTCTTAAAAAATGAATTCATGATGCTAAGATTTTCAGCTTCTGCAAATTCGATGAGTTGATCGCCACGTTCATTCCTTTCCCCGTATCCGTATTTACCAACCGATGTCTCTCCTTGTTCCTGTTGTCCAATTCTTGCATTAAAATCTCCCATGATGAGCTTGATGTGTTGTTTCCCCTTGGTATGTAGCTGTTTGATTTCTTCATAGAATTCCTCAACCTCCTCGTCGGTATGGCTTGATGTTGGTGCATATGCCTGTACTATCTGAAGTTGGTATCGCTGGGTTAGTTGAACAACGAGCCTCGCTGCTCGATCTGACGTGCTTTCGACTTCAAGAAGGTAGTCTTTAATTCTTTTGTTGATTAAGAAGCCAACACCACTTGTTCTTCCAGTTTCCGTTCCTCTATAATAAAACAAATGTCCACTTTTAAGTTCCACCAACTCTTCACCTTTTCTTCTAACTTCACTGAGTCCTACAATGTCCCATTTGATCTTGTCTAGTTCCTCTTCCAATTCCTGAAGTTTTGCTTCAGAAGCAAGGGATCGTCCATTAAACGTAGCCAAGGTCAATAACAAACGGCAGCCTGGGCCATTCCAGTGATTCTTAGCACCCCCTGCTTTCATGCCACACTGACCGCTGCCTTGATCAGGAGCACTCCAGCACCTGGAGACTAGGGGCCATGGTTTCTGGTGTGTCAACATAATGGAGGAATTAGCCATAATTTCACCACGCTGGCTAGACGGGTTGGTGAATTAGCCCTCCCCTTCCGCCTTTCTATCCGTGTATATATATATATAAAATTATTTATTTATTTATTTAAAATTTTCTCTGCATTAAAATTTATCCTTAAAGGTAAACGGCTTCTGTGATTAAACTTTCGAGATATATTGTGCACAGAGCATCTTGTGGAGAAAATATCTCATTCAAAATCTGTAACCTTTTCCTGTTTAGGCTTTGGCTCAAAACATGGAAATTTGTATTATGCGTTACTGCTCTTTAAAGCAACTGCTTTAAGCCTGAATATAAATTAATATCACACAAACTAATTTGCAAATAAAAACAATTATGAAGCTTAAACTAAAATTCATGCAATTCTAAAATTCAAAATCACGGAAATTTTAAATGTAATCCCTACAAAATTTAAGTAGATTTTTTCATACTTCTTTAATCCTGAAGCTAACATCCAATTCTTGATGAAAATAATTTTGTACGTGAACTGTACATAGTCGTATGAAAATAAGGCGCTTTTCTAAGTTTCAGTTTGAGTGTGAGTGCTTCAGATGTTTATGGTACTGACATTTCAGTAATATTATTAAACGATATAGTGTTTTTAGTCAGAGAATGATAAAAGTACTGTTAAGTACGTTCGTCGAGAAAATACAAGAAAAATTGAAAACGACACAAGAAATCGATCGTGAGATCTAAAGAAAATCTTTAACCAAAAAATGTTATGGATATAATAATATTAGCCAGTTTTTTGAAGTCCATTTGAAGCTGATCCCAGGAGATCTCGAGTAAAACTATTTACTGTATCTTTGCCTCTTTTTTTCACCGCAATGGGAAGGATGGGGCGAGATACCGACCCACTCGCTTATATGTCCAAAATCTATTAAGCTCCAAGCTACTATGTTTTATCTTCTTTCTTCCTTTTCCTATTCTGGTTTATCTTGAAGATTTGGTTTAGTAATCTGCCGATAATCTGAGGATTAGATGTATTTCGGTTTAGATATAAGCAGTCATGGACTCCTTAGGACGTGTCGCGGATTTTAGAAAGCCCTTGGTGCTTTAGAATTGCATTCTGAAATGGAATGTCAATAAATGGACTTGAAAGTGGAACTCAAAAAATCTCGTCAGCGAACAATGGACAATTTCGTAGATACTTTCTGGAGTTTTTCGAATAGTTGCTGAGAAAATTCTCAGAAAAACTTTTCTATCTTATATAGCATTATTGCTTTTCTCCCTTTGTAAAATGAAAGACGACTAAGCCATGGTTACAAGGAAAGTCAGCAGTAGTGTGTTTCGTTGGTTCGATACTATATCATTGCCAAATGTTTCTTGCGTTCTGTATAACCATAAGAAAATTTTATGTAATTTTTTTTTTACTTCAATTATATTGATATATGCCAGCCCCCATCGTAGCTGCCTTACCAGCAAAGGCTGTTCGAAATGCTTAATGCTACATACCATTAAAATTAATATATGTTATAGAATCATAGGATAATTATGACTTGCGATTTATATTAATGTATTATACTTACATCTTCTTCTGTTCCGACTTTAAAAAACAAACAAATATGATTTGGTCTCAAGAAAATTCAAAGTACATTAACGTGTATTTCATACTCGCAGCAAAAGTGGTAACTTGATCAAGATTAATATTACAATACAGGCAAAAGAAAGTCCTCCTCATATCATAGTAACCTACAGTAGTACACTGTTAATTCTCTTATATGGAACTATATAGTTATAACAGTACTGAACTTGGGTATTTGCAAAAATCTGTCACCAAAACTTCCTTTAATTGAAGTGTTAGGCTTGGCTCTGTAATTAAGCACAAATCTTTTGAAGTACATCATAGTAAAAAAATACTTTAAGGTTTTCTTTCATTAAAGTATTTAATATTTTCTCGAAAAGGTGTATCTTCGAAATGATTTACCTCGGAAAAAATTATGAATATTGCAAAATGATGTATTTTAAATAGATGTATCGCAAAATCAATTTTAAATGACATAAAGAAAACGAAAAATCTCAATAAGACAGTAGTTGTGAAGAAATATGATTTTTATTGGACAAGGTAAAAGAATAACTTTAAAAATAGTTTGATATACATAGGTAGAGGTTCCTTACAAAATTAGCATTGCATATCCTTATTTGCAAAAGCATATTTCAAGATTCGTTAATAGTTTTATTTAATCATGCAAAGTAAAATCCACTTGAATATCTACAACACGCAATTCAAACCCGGCGTTTTTAAACACATTTGCCTAAAAATAAGGAAATGAAATCCAAGTTCAGAAACTTTTGATTCGCATTGTACGAAACCATCTACTTCCGCACTGATAATTAAAATTAATATGGCCGCAGAAGAATTGTCCCCGAAGCCCTATTATAAAATTAAATGGCCTGAAATTAAAATATATTAGCTGTTTCTTTCAGTCTGAATGACAAATGGTAAAAATGTCTCCCGATACAAAGGAATGAAGAAAGAGGGAGGGAAAGAGTGTTTCACCTTTTTTCATTGTTATGTAGTTTGAGTAATCGCTAACTGTGTGTCGCAAAACCTGACTTTATAAAATGAAGGAAGAATCATTATTATTGGCGAGGTAATTAGTGGCAAAAATTAAATTATTATCGCCATTAATCATATTCATTTATATTTCAGTGACAAAATTGCTGGCATTTCTCATTATTCGGTAGCTTTTGGGTATTTTATAAAGCTAATAAGTGATAGGAATATTTAACGTAAAAGAAATTTCATTTTGTTGGATACGAGGGTGAAAAGGAAAGATCGTAAGAGAAATTCTTACGGTTACTGAAAAAATTAAATAATAACTACATGTCACTCATTGTTGAATATAACCATATTTTACAATATTATGTAAAAATAAGTATTGTTTCCTTGAGTGAACATTTACAATTTTTTCGATGTAAATTTCGTCGCCAAGCACGCCAGAAAAGATGTCGGTTCATATGAAATTCGTTGCGAGAAAAACGCGAAATCATATTGCTTAAGAAAATGGGTTTAAAATTTAATAATTTCGGTTCGTGCGAGTTATTCGGTAAGAGTTTTCGTTTAACCGAATTGTAATAAAAACTGAAGCTAGCCATATTTTTTAAAATGCGTCGAAAGCTATATTTTGACAAATCAATTACATTTCATTTTCAAATACCTAGATGGAAAACTGCGTGAAAAATTGACTACTTAAGGAAACTAAATATCAAAATCACTTTCATTAGCCATTCATCGTGAATTTGTTTTATTCCTAGTTAAAAAAAACTTTGAAGTTAATTTCAAGAAGGGGAGAAAGCGGGAAAAGAGAAATTTATTAATCATATACAGTCGAGCCCGCATATAGTGAAGTCTAAGGGCACTGAAAATTATTCGTTATACCCGATATTCGTTATAACCGATTTGATAAAAAAAATGGACTTATCCGCATATTCTAAAGCAAAATTTTCACACGAAATCTAAAACTTTATTACACAAGTGTGAAAAGGTTTGTAACTTTTTTTTGAACAGCTGAATTTAGAATGCATTTGCATAATTCTTTTTCCAGTGCACGTAAATTAGCACGGCAGTCAATGTTACAGGATTTGAAAAACGCACGTAAATTTTGAAGACTCTCCACGGCAGATTTTGATGTCACTAATTATTTGTTTACTTCAATTTCAATGTATTCCTCTTCGGAATCATCAGAAGTATTTTGTAACACTGATGCAATAATGTCAGCGTCTGTTTCCTGCGTTTCAGTTTCTATGTTGCAGTCGCTAGTAACATAATTAGAAAAAGTAACATCTCCAGCCAAAATTCCTTTTTCCTGTAAATTTTTCCCCAGGGAACTTTCTTTAGGATCAGGCCCAGAATCAACTTTATTCAGGATCAGGATCAGAAATGAAATCTGAATCCCCCAAGTCTTCCTAAAAATCTTACATGTTTCCGGCAGTTTTGGATGGTTTTCGGTTGAACCTAACGTCAGGAATCATCTAAAAATTGGCAAGAAATTTTAACGTCTGCGACAAAATGCAGATCAGTTTCTAGATTCAAAAGAATAACCTGAGATCTATAATACACTTTCATGAATTTTATTATGGCCATATCTAGAGGCTGGAGTTTTGTTATAACATTTGGTGGAAAGCGACACATTGTAATATTTTTTAATTTGATATTAGTAGTATGAGCAGTGCAGTTATCAAGCAAAAGCAAAATGTATCTACCCTTTTTTGACATTTCGTCATCAAACCCTTTCAGCCAGCCTTCAAAAATTACGGAAGTCATCCAAACCTTTGTATTGCTCCGATATATTACGGGTAAATTTTTGCAATTCTTGAAACATCGTGGGCTTTTTGATTTTCCTTTAACTAAAATCTTCCTTTTTGCTGTTCCATCCATATTGCAGCAAAGAAGCTCCGTTAGCCTGACTTTCGAATGTTTTCCTCTCTATGAGGCTCTCCTTTCAATGCAAATGTTTTTCTGGCAAGATTTTCAGATTTTCTGATAGTTTAAACTATTCAATTAAACTTTGCTGACTCTTCACCCAGTCCTGTATAATAGCATTGTTGACTTGTGCCCTTTCTCCACTCACTCTTTTAAAATCAATTTACAATCCCATGTAAATTCTTAAACCTCTATAGCCATCCATTCATTGGAACAAAATATGGCTTTCCCAAAATCTGTGCAAATGCATGGCTTTTTCTTTTAGAATGAGTCCATTAATAGGCATATTGTTGTTTCGAACAGTCCTAAACCATTCAAATAAAGCACCCTCGACATCTTCATACACCGATCCGCGAAATCGTTTCCCGTCGGAAACATTCGAGCTTTGATGATACATTTTTAACAATTGAATTTTATTTTTTAATATTATAGAACACGAATTTGCAGGGATTCCAAATTTTTTCACTAACCCACACTTTTTCATACGACTTTCATCTATCAATTTTATTGCTTTGATTTTAGTTTCAAGAGACAAACAGTTTCTCTTTTCACCAAACATTATAAAAACACTTACTAAAACTTCCCAAAAACCTAATCTGCGCCTTATAGCAAGTCAAAATCACAACTGTCATCCTATATCCTATTTACGACTGAAAATTAAAACACGTGACCCAAGTAACCAATAAACAAACAACAAGCAAAACCTTCTTCCCATGCGTATCTCAGAAATTTTTCTCCCTCGCCCCTCTGAAGTTTTTGTTTCTTTTCCAGAACCAAAAACTTCGCACTATCCGATATTTATGCCCCAACAATTCGCTATATGCGATCTTTTTAACACTGTTTGATTTCGCAGTTCCAAGGGGACAGAAAAAATTCGTAATAACCGATACTTCGCTGTATCCGTGCTCGCAGTAAATGAGCTCTACTGTATAATTATGGATTTTTTCTCGAATAGCCAATATTCACAAAACGTTTTGAAATC
>QLNU02015360.1:115253683-115267408 GCA_006491805.2 Dysdera silvatica | reverse complement strand
GAAATTAAAACTAGGAGGTATTGTTAATTTAGTTAAATTGTAATCACTCTGGGGCTAATGTCTGGGTGGAGTAAGAATAATTGAATATAGTAAGTGAGGTTAAAGTAGTGCAAAACCACCCTTAGCATTAGATAAAACCACCATGCTACAAGATAGCAGAAACATTTAAAAAAATATGACTACAAAGTGAAAAATACTTTTCTGCAAATCAAAACAATTCATAAATGATCAATATATTAAGCAAGGTTAAACTATTGCGAAACCACCATTAGCACCATACAAAACAACTATGCTATAAGACAGCAGAACGAACATTTCAAAAATAACTATTCCATAAGGTACAGTACCAACATCTCAAAAATAATATTCAAAAAGAGCAAACAATATTTACAATGCGTAAAACACGCTTTGCAACGCAAAACAATTCATAAACAAACAACAAATATACTTTCAATATTCCACATACAAACCTTTCTCGAAAAATTATGATTGTTATAATTCAGATGGTAATATATTAAAATTGTAAAGAAATGAACAAAAGTGGAATAATGAATTTTGTGTAGGAATATAATAAGAAATGAACAATAAGAAACCCATTCGACAGCACCTTTTCAAGAAAGAGGCGCTTGTCACAATGAGTTTAGTATTGGATATTTCTATTTGAGTCCTAGTATATGCTAAACTTAGATTCGCATGTCTCTCGACATCCAATAAAAAAAAACAACATTAGGTTTATTATTTTTGGTGCGCGAAAAACCAGTTACGAAAGACGCACTGCACTCTACTGCAATGAAATAACCCGTCTGTGATGTAAGCTCCCGAGAATTGTAACGGTTCTACACGCCAACTTCTCGCGAACCAACTATACCTGTTAAAATGTGCCGTATCTTGTTACTGTTAATAGTAGTGAAGTAGTCTCCAGCTATTCCTTCTCACGCCTTTGCAAATTTTGTGTCATTAGTGCTCTTCATGACGTCTCTCGCTCGTCACGTGTCCGTCTTTTATTTTATTGTGCTAATCTTTGTACTTAGGAAATACATCGTTCGTTCCTAGTAAATTCCATCTTAGTTAAATCAGTTCAATTTGCATGAATGCGTTTCATTGTTGTGTAATAATGCCTATTATTTGATTTCCATTACACAAAACTTGCCTTAGCATGCTGTGAGACACATTGCATGTGATTGCATCACATTCACCCCCCTCTCGGCAGAAATAACTAACAAAAAAAATATGTATATGTATTTTTATTGAAAAAGATAATATTAAGTGCGTTAGAAGCACTATTCTTGTATCATAATATTCAACTCTAACGCTTTTAAAAATTGTTGAAATTAATTTAAGAGACCAGTGCTTCTCAAATATTTCGACGTCCCCTTTGTACTTTTTAGGTGCGAGGCTTCCGAATGTTAAGCACATATTTTACAAAGAGATAGTTCCAGAGTGATGCACTGTAGTGACGTAGCAGTAATGCATTTGGTTGCCTAGGGATTATTCGAGGTTCGATTCCAACAAGTACACAACACTTACTTTTTTCTCTACTGGTTCGTAATCCGGGGTTTGATTCTTTATACAAAAGATGATTGGATTCAGAGGAAAACTGCAGGCCCTGTCGCAGCGTGACCTTATCTGTCCTCGCGCCATAAACTGGCAAGCAGTGTTCCCACTGTGGAACCGCGCATTTCAAATTTTTACGAAGTTCCTGTTCTAACCTATCGTAAGCCATAAAGATAATTAATCCACATATATATTCGGCTTTTTGGCAATTTTCCCATTAGTGCTATGGGTGAGAGAAAAGAGATAGCATTAGAATTGAAAAAGTCATTGAAACTGAAATATTAAGTTATTAATCTTACCATATGGTATCGTGCATTAAACTAAACACACGTAAGTATCCAAATAAGTATTCAACTAAAAGCGCATGTTGCTCAATTAAAAAAGGACGCACGACTTGCGTTTAAAAATTGCCAGACCATGTAAAAGCAACGTGTTGGAATGACTGCACCGATTATGTTTTCAAAGATTTTTGCCAGAAATTTTGAATACGTTATTTTCCACTTTTATCCTGGTAGACACTTTGTATGTAAGTTTTGTTACGTAATTTTACTAACGTAACAGAAAATGGAATTAATTTGTTTAATTACGAGAGTAAAGATGTTAATGTCTCCGGAACTAACAAAGATTTTGTTAATTAAACACCCCTTAAATAAAAAGAGAAAAATTGTTTTAAGGGAGCAACAAAAATTATCGAGTGGGTTCCTAAGCAATCAACGTAGAGATGATATTTTTAGTGAAGGACTTTTTCTGCGAAATAAAATAAAATTTAACTTTAAAATGTTATATATGCTCCGAGCTTAAAATTTTTGTTTTCGCTCTCCGCAGTATCCCAAAACATTAAATTTAAGCGAGAAAGCAAATGAAATTAAATCAGTTTGAAAATATTGTAAAAATTTAATAAATTTTTTAATACGGACACTGAGAAAATGACATCACCATATTAAGTTACAGGTAAATTTAACGAATTTAATTAGAAACACGCAATATATATTGGCTGTGTTATCTTGATCTCTATTGAAAAAAGACCTTCATATTTAAATAATTTTCAGTTCTGTTAATTATTCAAATTTACGTATTTTTACAAAAACAATTTTTTTATTAGCGTTTAATTTTCTATAATTCTTTAAATTTCTTTTTCTGAGTTAAAAATTTTATTAATATTAAAAACGATATTATGACATTATTGTTCCTTAGAAAATATTAAGAAACCAATTTAAAATTTAACTGTTTATGTTAATTAAAACTCCTTGATTGGTTGTATTTTTATGGCGCAAGGACAACAATGGTCATTCAGCGCAAAACACTTATTACTATTGTTACATTATTATTTTATTACACTGTTATTAATTTATTGTTCTTTTATTATGGTTATTTCATTAATATTTTTATTGCATTATCAATAACGTTAATTATTAATTAATATTTGTTTATAAAACCAATAAAATCATTTTGTTCAACATGCGTATGTTTAAAATAATTCTTAATGACAGGGCCTGTTTTAAACATGTAATATTATAATTTACAATTTTATATTTAGCTATAATTATGGTGTTTGTTTATAATTTATATGAAATTATTATTAGTATATTTTTTTAATATAAAAGTGTTTCGTATTGAATGGCGTTTATAGGTACTTAAAGAGAGCTTTAGTTTTGGATCATGCCCATGTCTTCTTCGCTTTCAAAAGATGTTATCCGATTTGAGTATCTATTTTCATTCGATATCAGAAAACGTGGTTCGTCCATGTTATGTTATATTTGTGCGTTACAATTCACGTTACACGTTCAATTCATGACCTGTGCGTCGTTCGTTGAAAACGAACAGTGAAGAGATCATGGTATGAACGTAGTGCATAATTATGAGAAAGAAAATTCCCGTTTGTAGAATTTCCATGCGGTTAATAATTAAATTCAGATACAAAAGAATATAAAAAATATATACACTGAAGTGCCAGAAAAATTGGTACACCTACCTAATATCGTGCAGCCCCCCTCCGTGCGCATGCCAAAGTGCCGCAACACGACGTGGCATGGACTCGACTAATGTCTGAAGGTATCCTGGAGACAATTCACACCAGGAATCCTGCAGGGCAGTCCACAAATCCATAGGAGTGCGAGGTGGTGGAGATCTCTTCTGAACAGCACGTTGCAAGGCATCCCAGATATGCTCGATAATGTTCATGTCTGGCGATTTAGGTGGCCAATGGAAGTGTCTAAAGTCAGAAGAGTGTTCCTGGAGCCACTCGGTAGCAACTCTCGATGTGTGGGGTGTCGCATTATCATGCTGAAATTGTCCAAGTCCGTCGGAATGCACAATGGACATGAATGGGTGTAGGTGATCGGACATGATGCTTACGTACCTGTCAGAGTTGTCTCTAGACGTATCAGGGGTCCCATATCACGCCAACTGCACACGCCCCATACCATCACAGAAGCTCCACCAGCTTGAACAGTCCCCTGTTGACATGTAGGGTCCATGGATTCATGAGGTTGTCTCCATACCCGTACACGTCCATCCGCCTGATGCAATTGGAAACGAGACTCGTCAGACCAGGCAACGTGTTTCCAGTCATCAACAGTCCAATGGCGGTGTTGGCGGACCCAGACGAGGCGTAAAGCTTTGTGCCGTGCAGTCAACAATGGTACACGAGTGGGCCTTCGGCTCCGAAAGCCCATATCAATGATGGTTCGTTGAACAGTTCGCACGCTGACACTTGTTGATGCCCCAGCATTGAAATCCGCGGCAATTTGAGGAAGTGTTGCACGTCTATCTCGTTTAACGATTCTCGTCAGTCGTCGAATGTCCCGTTCTTTCAAGGTCTTTTTCCGGCCGCACCGCTGTCGGAGATTTGATGTTTTACCGGATTCCTGATATTCACGGTATACCCGTGAAATGGTCGTACGCGAAAATCCAAATTTTGTCGCTATCTCGGAGATGCTATGTCCCATCTCTCTTGTGCCGACTATAACGCCACGTTCAAAATCACTTAAATCTTGATAACCTGCCATTGTAGCGGCAAGAACCGATCTAACAGCTTTGCCAGACATCTCTTGTCTTATATAGGCGCTGCCGACAGCATCGCGTTACGCTGATTGGTTGCAAAGCTCCGTTATTTGCATACGCACGCCTGTACCAGTTTTTCTGGCACTTCAGTGTACCTTCAAAAAATGGTCTCGAGGTTTCCATTACTTAAATTAAACTGTGACTTAATATGTTGGCGCAGTATAGTCCAGATGCTCTTGCGCCATAAAAATCCAAACAAACAAACTTAATAGGTATTACATTGCACTCGAATTTTTACGAACCTCCAATTCATGAACTATTGCGTTAGTCTCAAAAATATCCCTTTGAACTAATGTTCATTCCTATTTACAAACTTCAAATTTTAATAACTTTTCTAAGGTCCGCGTGAGTTCGAAAATTCGAAAGTTCACTGTATTGCACAACTTCTGTTATAGCTTTATTGGTAAAATTTTTTATATATTTAAATGCTTTCGTAGTTACGTAAAGGATTCGACAAGCGATAGTAGTTTATTTTATTTAAAACTGCGTTTTATCTTATCTATTTGTAACTATACATTTTGGAGAAGCAGAATGTGATTTATTTTTTGGCTTTCCTTCTAAAAACATCGCCTGCCATGACAAAATTAATAAAACATTTGCTTTCTTACTTCAGTTTAACGCAGAAAAATAGAAATCTATAGTACATAGCATAAATATTTTATTGAAATAAACCATTATTTAAATTAAAAATGTGTAAATGTTATCTTTTATTATAACAAGATTTTTCGCTTCTCTTTGGTCAAGAAATATACATGCGTTGAACACTACTCTTCTTCGTAAGTTAGAGCGTAAAATTAAAAACGTTCTGAAAACGTTTCTGATATTTAACGACAAAGAAATTAAGCTTGTTAATTGTAATAGAAAATACAAAATAGCTTTTTCCAAATATGCCGAAAACAAATGGTGATGCGAAATACACTATATTGTCAAAAGTTTTATGACGCTGTACATGGAATAGATTGGTTCTCTGTCTGTCTGTCTGTTTGTCTTTTTCTCTATGAAATTGGAGCTGTTTCTATGTAATCTCAAATAATAAATATCTGCAAAAAAAATTTAATATATATTATCATATTGTATTTGATTATATGAAGTAGATTGTAAAGATTATAAATAATATTACGAAGTATTTGTGAAATATTCATATTATGGCACAGGCCAGTTTAATAAAGTGATCGAAAAATCTGTCAAAATTGTTTAAATACTTATATCTTTTAATCAACAATTTAAAATACGTTTATGGCGAACCATAAGGGAAAATTTAAGTAATTAAAAACTGAATATTTAAAAATTAAGCGATCTAAAAATTTAAATTCAGTAATTTAAATGAATAATGTTTAATTACTTGATGCTCTATATAAAGTAGCAATTAAAGAACTTATATAAATCACTTCACCATTTAAAATACCACGCGACATTTCTCGCGTTACTATGTTCGTAGTAAGTCCTTCACAGTGCGGTAATTAATTTCAATTGCGGGAAATTATCACGACCATGATAAATTGTCATATCCAAGTGGAGACAAATTTGCGAACTAAGACATGGAAAATCGCGTTAGTTATGGACTCTTATTTCTTAGAAAGAGCTCTTAACTTTGCTGTCGTCTCTGAAAATGTATAAATGCCGACCCTATAGCCAACCATTTTAATATACTTTTTAACAAAATAAACGTCTACTCCCAACAGTTCAAAGTCCGCTTCTCAATCGAGTGTAAATAGCAAGTTAATTAGCTTAACTAAGCATTCTGTGTGCGTAAGTATTCACCGATTCCATCCAGCTTAAAAGAGAACTCACAAAACCTATCTTTATTATATTACGCGGGCAGTATTTATGAATTTTTTAATAGAAAAAATTAGTTGACTTTTTTGCATGGCTTTTTTTGTGAAGTTAAAATTGCCTCATACTTCTTATGTTCTAATTTGTTTTAATGGGATCCAACTTTACAATTTATGTAGTTTAATATTTTTAAATAACTGCCGTTAAATTAATCTGAATTCATTATAGAAATTTTCTCCTCTATTACTTTCCTTCTATGGCATAATTACATTAATTACCGTTAATGGCAACTCTTCTTAGAAGAAAGCTTTTAGCGACCGTAGTTTTGAAATATGCAATAAAAGTAAAACCTCAAAAAAGGCAAATATATATATATAAATTTTTTTATATAACGTTAAAATAGTTAAGAAGTTTTTTAAAATTTTTTATCCCTAAAATTAATAGCATTTTTCCTTAGCGGTAATTATTTCATACTCTAATTAATATAAAAAATTATCGAGTAATTAGAAGGAGCATTAAATTTATAGGCATTTTAATTACACTGGGCGAAAAAATGTAATTTGTAAGAAGTCATTTCATAAAACGTAAAGCCCAATTATCAATTAAAATAAGACTAAAAATTCGGATACCATTATTGTAGTATATAATTGTGGGAAAAAATATAACTTCAGAAGATACATTTCAATGAAACTTATTGTTATCATTTTATTTAATTATTGTATATAGTGATCAATAATCATACGTAATGCATGCTGAAATATAATATCACTAATTACCCCCCTTCCCAAATTTCTGCTTTAAAGCACGTGAGATCTAAATATCTAATTAATATATATATATATATCATATATATTATGTATAAAAGTATATTATATATTTAATTATATGTATTTAATATTACATTCAATTATACAAAAGATCCATTCAGCAAACCGGTATATCTTGTATAATGAGCTAAAAATAGAAGTGAGGAATCTTTTATTACTAACAATTGTGGTACGAATTTCCAGCGATAAAGAAAAAAATTCTGTCTCAAAAATCACTTTATCAGAAGAAAAACCACTAGTCAACAATTGTCCAATAATAGTGCGTTATTTGTGTTGACGACGATCTAATAACAACAATGTGATAAGAACAACGTTTGATCTGTCTGAAAAAAGGAAATAAGAAAAGAATTGCCATTTCATTCGTTGGAAAAACTAATGGTAGTAATAGCCTCCCTGCTCTATGATAAGTGCCTTTGTCAGAGCCTGTTTAAGAACGGTTTTTGCACAGGTCTTTTAAACATTGTGGAAGCTATGTTAGCTGAAAATTTTGTTTTCCTGATGTAATAAAAAGTCCATTACCTCAACGAGAGAGATGGCATAAAACATGCAGATATAGTATAATGTGCTAACGTCCCTGTTTAGTAAGAGGTTAATTACCCGAAGGATTAACTAATAATATAATTAGTTAAGGATCTACTAACTATTGCCGTTAAAAATATAGGGTAATGATTTTTTTAAGTGTTTATAATCAGAAATATAATCTTACCACGAGTATCATGGATTTGTCATAAACTATAACGTGATCTATGGAGAATAATCGTAAAAATCTTCTCTTTTTTATTCAAACATCCAACTTTTACACCACATGGTAGAGCGTCAAATAAATATTTTTCGATTACCTAAGGTCTCGACTATATCAAGTTATCCTTCCTTGAAGAACTGGTTGAATGATGTCCCGGTTATTTGTAGATAAGTTTGAAATGTGTATTTCTCATAGTACCTCTCTTACAAATAGCCAAAATATCATTCATTGATTATTGTTAAGAAAGGGTAGCTTGATGCGTCCGAAAGCTTGAATACTCTGCTCTTCTTTTTTTTAAAGAGTGTTTTAACCTTCGTATGTAAGTAAACTGTTTCCCCCTGATACCGTTAATTTTATCTCGGTTATATTTTGATTTGTGCAAGAGTTTTTCTAATATTTCCACGAGTGATATAGAGAAATCAGCTTTCTAGTTCAAATTGTAGTTGTGCTAAGTAAAAAAGCAGTGTTTGAACGGAAAAGTTTTAAATAGTTTAAAAGCTAAAATTTCGATATTTAATATCTACATTATGAAACAGTTCCCAAGCGTACAATTTACATAAACTGAACATCTCTTCTAGCCCGAGTCTTTGTAAATGTCTGCGGGGATTTTCGTCCACGTATTTTCTAAAGAACTATTGTCAACTAAACCCTGTTTCTTATCAGCGACAAACAGCAAAATTTTTACCCGCCATCGTCAGCTTATCCCCAAATCTTTTCTCCAATAATAGACTGAAATTTCCAATATGCTGTATTGTTGGAGAAAATGGAACATCGGTAAAATACGTTCTTTAACATTACTTTACTCAGGAAACTAGAGGAAACGCAGTATGGAATTCTATTTCGTATTTTTGTAATTTAAGAAACATTGTTATATCAAACAACAATATCAATCAACGTTTATTGGCGTAGTGATACCAACGCCGATGGTATGGCGTGATTAGATGGTGAAACGTTCGAAAGAAAATAAATATTTCTGCCTTCGGTGGGACCTGAACCCACGACCTTCCACTTCAGGTCCCACCGAACGCAGAAATATTTATTTTCTTTCGAACGTTTCACCATCTAATCACGCCATAACATCGGCGCTGGTATCACTACGCCAATAAACGTTGATTTATATTGTTGTTTAATTTAATCTGCGTAGTGTTCGATTTATATAAATACATAATTATATATTTCGAATAAACAAATATGTATTTTACTGTCGTTGCCTGTGGGTGAGTTTTTTAACGATTTTGCTTTTATGATGAAAGAATGTTCATTTTTTCATTTCTTTTGTATAAATTCTCAAACTTGAAACCTGATTTTGTCGCTCAAATACCTTATAACTTTAGAAATACAATGAGAAAAATCGAAATCGCAACACCAAGAAGGGAATGTGTAATTTGCTTAACATTATGGATGTGGATGCCGTTTTTCAACTAATTTTGAGCACAGAGTAGTGTTATTCCAGTCGATGTATGCCCTTTACATCCAGTTGACCCCGCAACTTACTCATCGATTCTCTCTCGAAGTCCTTTAGCTAGTTATATTTCTTGCCAACACGTCCTTCTAGACCAAACTTTTTTTTTTAAGCTTGGTCCAGAAGCTTGATCTTGAACCTCCATCTTGGTTTAAATACTAAGAAACGTTAATTAATTGCATAACATTACCGTGACGTTCTTGTATGCAAATTTTCAGACAAATCAAATAAGACGCCCTATGTGCTGCAATTTCAGTTTTGCTTAACGAAGACGCAATAGACACTTCAGAGATTTTCACACTCATTTCCATGATACATTGCGATCATCCCGCTTATAATAGAAACTTGATGGAAATGGATGAAAAAAAGATTGTGACTGCACATACATGTATAGGATATGATTACTGTATGTCCATTTTCAGAGGCATTGTATACCACCCACTTTAGTCACATAATGATACCCTGTCCTATGTGGACAGTGGTCAGTTTCAAGAGATTAAAGTTACGCCAGTAAAAGGATTTTTCAATAAGAATTCTATATAGTAAATTATTTTCAAAGGTGGGGAGCAATTTATCAAGAAATAGAAGAAATGATTATTTGATATATAATAAGAAAACCACAAAAAGTAGACATAAATGGCTGAAATTTCAGTTTGTAAAATCGAAATACAGTTTGGTCTTTGAGGCAATCCTATTAATGAAAAGCTAAATGGTTACTTAATTATATATTGTTTCCATTCACTCATTCAGATATATAATTATATAATCGTCAGCAGGAATATATTGGTATGTGCTCAGAAATTATAATTGTTCACCCGAAAACGTCAGAACATAATAAAGATAAATGTGGCAAAATAAAATTTGATGTCTTCTAGACGGATAAATTCCATGTTACTCTAATATTGGCAACGTTTCAAGCTTGGCAACTTTTTGTGTCGTTTTGGCATAAATATGGAGGATCTTAGATTTAAGTGACCTAAAATTATAGGGCATATATTTTTCTAGTTACTCTTTCTAACTATTTCCTCTTAAATTCTGGATCTTTTTGGTATATGAATGTCTATTACCAATTTCCAGTATTTAATAAAGGATGAGAATTTTTTTTACTTTGCATGTAACCTCTAATTACAACCTTCAAATATGCTCTAAAAATGTAATAGTTACAAAATAAAGCAGTGGCGGCTCATCAGTTGGAAATTTAACAGTGCTGCTGAGGATTTATATCTTAAATTAATTTAGATTTCTAAACCAAGATACAATAATATAGAGTATTCGCAAAACAATTAAATAGTATACTTATTTGTAAATAAAAGATAGTCTCTTCTCATAAAACGTTTTCCTACTAGCATTTACTCCAAAACATCTTCACTAATGAAACTAAGCCAATGAAAAAATCTTACCCTACACCCAGCTGAGGCCTCCATACAAGTCCGAGTTTCCAACAGTGTCAAAAATTTATGATCTATAATGTGTCTATGATATCAAAAGATTGCCCATTCGAAAGAGTTTAAAATGAAAGCATATTGAGCTTTTCACGTTTCTTAGAAGTCAAGATACGAATGTCATCCCTTTTCTCCGGGTCACACTGCATAAGCTACCTAGATCTGTCTTTTTTGCAGCGCAAGCAAATTTCTTCGCCTCCTCTTCTCCCACCTAATAAGAATAATTTTGAGCATGTGCATTAAGATTACGAACCGAACCAAAATACTGTATGTTTCAGAGCTCAAAAATCTTTCCACACACATTAAGGACATCAATCGAACTTCCCACTTAAGTTAAGGCTCCAAGAATCGGTATGTGGGGAATAAATAGAATTTTATTTTTTAAAATAATTTACAGGGACTCCTGAAGCGCTTATAAACGATCTTACGCTGAAATAAACATACTTTTCTTGTTCTACAACAGCATATTATTGTGCTTTTATATAAAACATAATGATTCTTTATAGAAACCATATATTCTAAATTTTGCGAATATATTGGTGAATCTTTGCAGACACGTTATTGAAGTTTTAAGCAGTTTTATTACAGCAGTATTATTGTTGTGGCAACTAAACAGATACCATATTTAGTTAATATCAATTACTGTAGTAAATGTGAAGCATATATATAATGTCTAATTACTATCAATTGTCATCGTAATCACACATAAACATATGTTTATGTGTAAAACATATACCTATGTCATGCTATTAAATATCTAAATGTTTAAGGAAACAAGCAGATTTAAAGGTTCTTCTACTGTCAAATAACAATTAGCTGAATTATGCAAAAGAATAAATATTAAATCATCCATATTACTGATTTTAACTAGAATCACGAAATTGTGTCAGTAGAAAAACATCGTTAGTTAAATATGAATTTATTATTAGTGTGGTAGTTTATTCTATGGCATTTCTTAAACCGCTAAAGCATACAAAAAAATTCATTATTAGTATCTAACAGTTTCATGCCTTTAAAATTCAATAAATTTTTAAAAAATTTTAAATAAATAAACAGGCATTTTTTTCACTAAAAGTGATGTTTACGAAGGTAAAAAGAGAGATGTTGAATATTTAAACCACTCGTATTGCTAAAATATTCTGAGGATTATCTTTTGATAATTATGATTTGTTAGAAAAAAATTCTCTAGTTAAAAATGAAAAAAGCATCGAAAAATAATCTGAAATTTTAAAAATAAAGCGATTTTTTAAGAACTTTTGTTAATATAAAAAAATTAGTTTCGTCTTTCTTATAAGGTTAGACAAGAATTGGTGACGCAGTAATCGCGCAACAAAAAAAAAATTACTTAAATAAAAGATTACTGTTAGTTTTGTCCGGTGCCACTAGAGGTTATGTGATTCAGTTTTAAAATGAATTTAAACAAATGTAGCTCATATTAGCTTCGTTACTGTGCATTTGGATGGGGAGGTACACAAAAGAAAACATAAAAATTAAGTGCGTTCAATTATAAATTAAAGATTTCTAAATAGTCTATTTTATTTATAAGTTGATCCATATTTTAATGTAATACAAACACACGTTTTCAGTTGCTTATAATGCTATTTGTCATAATGCTTAAGGAGCTTGAGGAACAAGACTCAAAATTCACCAAACTCATACTTCTGGCCCCAAATTCACCGGTCATCGATTTTATGGATTATGCGTGAAATAGAGTGAAAAATTAATCTGTAGCATACATTTAGTAAGATTATATGCATAAACGGGCAGATGTCGTCGTAAGTATGGGGCACTCGGCCTTAGAAATAACTTATTCAACGACCGGTCCATCTCATTTCCAGTATGGCGGCATTGCAGTTCATACATAATTAGTACATTCAATAATTTTCCAGAATGAGAAAGGTGTCACATTTTCTCCAAAAACAAAAACAAAATCTCTAGCCTGAACTACTTATATGTGGGTGTCAAATTTATTTGTAATAAAAAATCCCCCACGAAAAACTCACAAAAAACTCTCCCTGATGGCTTTGTGTGTTGACCATTATTTGGCAATTGTGTTATCCCTGAGAAGGGTAATAATATCTTACATGATTAATACAGTGTCTTTCAAACTTTAGTTGCTCATGGACTAATTTAAATATTTCTTCGCTTACCGCCAACTACCAGGAATGGGGAGGTCTGGAGACATATTCCCTAGAGAAAATTGAAAAAGCTAAATGATCCTGGAAATTATTTGATATGCCTCCACGGACCAGTAGTTGTCCGCGAAACACATAATCAGAAACACAATCTGGACTAACATAACATTATTTGGGTGTTCCCCAAATACAAAATTCTCTATATATTATATTCTACTATTTGAAGACAGGCTTGCAGTTCTTAAAACATCCTTTTCTCGGAGATATAAAATTGCTATTTTGTGTAGAATTAAACTACTGATGCTAAAAACAACTTAAAATATTACAAATAAATTTGACACCAACGTATTAGTAGCTCAATCTAGAGCTATTTTTGTTTGGGAGAAAAAGAGACGCCGTCCTCATCCTGGATTCGAACCAGGGTCCCCGCGTTGAGCCCGCGGTGTCTTGACCTACTAGACGAATGAGAACAAGAACAAACGCTTTTTTCTCCGTATATGAGGATGTAAGATATTATTACCCTTCACAGGGATAACACAATTGCCAAATATTGGTCAACACACAAAGCCACCGGGGCGAGATTTTTGTGAGTTTTTCGTGGGGGATTTTTTATTACAAATAAATTTGACACCCACGTATTAGTAGCTCAAACTAGAGCTATTTTTGTTTATGAGAAAAAGAGACGTTGTCCTCATCCCGGATTCGAACCAGGGTCCCCGCGTTCAGC
>QLNU02015360.1:115229355-115245138 GCA_006491805.2 Dysdera silvatica | reverse complement strand
GACATTGTAGGACTCAGTGAAGTTAGAAGAAAAGGCGAAGAGTTGGTGGAACTAAAAAATGGACATTTGTTTTACTATAGAGGAACGGAAACTGGAAGAACAAGTGGTGTTGGCTTCTTAATCAACAAAAGAATTAAAGACTGTCTTCTGGAAGTTGAAAGTACATCAGATCGAGCAGCGAGGCTCGTTGTTCAACTAACCCAGCGATACCAACTTCAAATAGTACAGGTATATGCACCAACATCAAGCCATACCGACGAAGAGGTTGAAGAATTTTATGAAGAAATCAAACAGTTGCACACCAAAGGGAAACAACATATCAAGCTCATCATGGGGGATTTCAATGCAAGAATTGGACAACAGGAACAAGGAGAGACATCGGTTGGTAAATACGGATACGGGGAAAGGAATGAACGTGGCGATCAACTCATAGAATTTGCCGAAGCTGAAAATCTTAGCATCATGAATTCATTTTTTAAGAAGAAACTACAAAGAAAATGGACATGGAAACACCCCAATGGAGGAACCAGCGAAATTGACTATATACTGGCAAACAAGAAATCAATTATTGAAGATTGCAGCGTACTGAACAGATTTAATACTGGAAGTGATCATCGAATGGTGAGATGTAAAATGCACTTAAATACTAAATTAGAAAGGCAGAAGCTCATTAGGAAACAAGTAAGTAAGAGGGTGGATTTAAAGAAATTAAAAGAAAATACCGAGGCATTCAAGTTGGAATTAAAAAATCGCTTTTCTGCACTGGAAGGACTTATTGAAGAAGTTGACATCTCAGAAGCAAATGAAAACATTGTTAAGACAATAATTGAAACTGCTGGGGAAATTGGTGGTGTAATATGTAAAAAGCAGAATAGCAAATTATCTGAGAAGACGAAACAACTCATGAAAAGGCGAAGACTTATGAAGGTGGACAATCAAAATACCAGTCGCAGGATCGAGTATGTAGAACTTTGCAAAACTTTGCGCAAAAACATGAAAGAAGATATAAGAAAATTCAATTGTGAGTTAGTAAGGAAGGCCATTGAAAGCAACAAGAGCCTTAGGGTTGTTAAAGGGAGTTTGTCTATTGGGAAGAAACACATCATTGCATTAAAAGGAGAGGATGGCACTGTAACAAGAAATAGGGAAGAAATACTTAGAAGAGTTGAAGAATTCTACAGAAAGCTGTATGAGGGAAACAGTGGATTAAACGAAGACTCTGAGATAGTCGAAGGAACAGCTCCTAAAATCTTAAAAGAAGAAGTAGCATTTGCAATAAAAAGTATGAAGAAAGGAAGATCCCCTGGCGATGATGGCATTACATTAGATATCTTAAAAGAAGCTGGAGAACATGTAGAAGACATACTCGCAAAATTCTTTACCAAATGCCTCAACAGTGGTAACATACCAAACCAATGGGATTCTGCAACAGTAATTCTTTTGCATAAAAAAGGTGATAAAGAGGATTTAAAAAATTACCGACCAATTAGCTTGTTACCTGCTATTTATAAAATCTTCACAAAAGTGCTAACACATCGCCTGCAGAAAAAATTAGATGCAGCTCAACCAAGAGAACAAGCTGGATTTCGAAGTGGATTCAGTACAGTGGACCATATTCAAGTATTAAGAGAATTAATTGAAAGAACACATGAATATGAACTTCCATTGTGTGTGGCATTTATTGACTATGAGAAGGCCTTTGACTCTATTAAAACATCAGCAGTCATCAACTCTTTAAGATCAGCAGACATCGAGGATGTGTACATTGACATGGTGAAACGTGTGTATAAAAATGCAAGTGCAAAATTTCGGTTACATAAAGATACCAAAACTATCAAAATTGGTAAAGGTGTGAGGCAGGGAGATACCATTTCTCCAAAACTTTTTACTTCAGCTTTACAGATGATTTTTCAGCAGATAAATTGGAATGACAAGGGAATAAAAATAAATGGTGAATATTTAAATCATTTGCGGTTCGCTGATGACATTGTTATTTTTTCAAGAAACCCATCAGAACTCCAAGACATGGTACAGGAGCTCTCAACTAGAAGTAAAGAAGTTGGACTGAAGATGAACCTACAAAAAACTAAGATCATGTTCAATAATTTCGTAGAGGAAACAAAAATACAAGTTGACAACATTGAGCTAGAAATTGCTGATTCATATATTTACCTTGGCCAGCTGATTTCAATGGATGGCAACATTATGAAAGAACTCAACAGACGTATTAAACTTGGCTGGAGTGCATTTGGAAGAAACAGTTTTATCCTGAAGGGGAAATTGCCTTTATGTCTAAAAAGAAAAGTCTTCAACCAGTGTGTATTGCCAGTCCTCTCTTATGGATCAGAGACATGGAGTCTAACAGTTGGAGCAATACGAAAGTTACAGACAACGCAAAGGAGCATGGAGAGGTGCATGCTTGGAATAACTAGGAGAGATCGAAAAAGGAACACTTGTGTGAGAGAAAACAAACTAGAGTAGAGGACATCATTGTTAAAGTAAAAAGGCTGCAATGGTTATGGGCTAGGCATATTGCAAGATCAACGATGGACAACAGAAATTCTGAACTGGATTCCAGGAGACCACCGAAGACCTAGAAAATGTCCTCAAACTAGATAGGTGGGATGAAATAAGAAATATTAGTACATGGAAAACGAATGGCCCAGATGACCTTTAGTGCATTTGGAGGGACCTTCATCCAGCAGTGGATAGATAATGGTTGAATATGATGATGATATATATATATATATATATATCAACCATTACATGACAGGCAATTCGCCAATGATCTGCAACAAACTAATGCTGACAAAGGCGGCATCAAATTTTGGTTGGCCAAAGGCACTCTCCAGCCAGAGACAGAAGGATTCATGCTAGCCATCCAAGACCAAGTGATCGCAACAAGGAACAATCAGAAATTCATCCAGAGAAAAGACATAGAAAGCGACAAATGCAGACACTGTCATGCGGCATCGGAGACAATCCAACACGTGATGGCAGGATGCAAGATCCTTGCGCAGTCAGACTACAAACATAGACACGATCAAGTAGCGAAAATAGTCCACCAGAAATTGGCAGCGAATGCTGGCTTTCTGACAGAAAAATGCCCGTACTACAAATATGAGCCAGAGACCGTGCATGAGAACGAAACACACAAGCTTTACTGGGATAGAGCAATCATAACAGACAAGACAGTCCCACATAACCGTCCTGACATAACCCTCGTCGATAAATCGAATAAGACCACGTACTTAATCGACATAGCAGTACCCAACACCAATAACATACAGACAACCTACACAACGAAAATCACCAAGTACCAAGATCTCAGACATGAAGTACGAGATATATGGGGTATGGAAAAGATCTTCGTCATCCCGTTAGTCATCTTAGCAACAGGGATAGTACCAAAAGCACTTGCAACGAATTTGGAAATACTCAACATTGACCCAAACACCTACATTGAAATACAAAAAGCCACAATCCTAAATACGTGTCACATTGTCAGGAAGTTTCTAGACATGGCACATTAAGAAGTGATGTAAAAAAGAGGCTTGGGAACATGGCACTCTGCCCGTCCCAAAGCCTGCTTCCGCCAAGAGTGGGCGAGGAAAACTTTATATATATATATATATATAGTTATTATGTACAAAAGTAAAATAGTATTAATTTGAAAAACGAGGCCCTTCTTTCTATTGCAATTAAGTGGTTGCAAAGGCTTCGGCCCCTAAAAGTGGGTTGGTGGTTCTGAAACGTTTACGAAACACTGCTACAAAGGGAATTAGGAAGTAGGGACAAAAATGGAATAATTACTTTTGCAAGCACACTACAAAAATCAAAGTAAACGAAATATTTCCTTGTTATATGTGTAAATTAAATTATATTCTATATATTTTCTATTGTATCAGCAAACACATGGAATAGCGTTACTCGATGCTCTATTATTAGTAATGCACCCATGAATATTAAAGCTGATTGAAGACTGGTAGTGTTGAAAAAACTAGTGTCCCGATTATTGATATGAATCTCTGTCAATACCTAATCATGCTATGAATACTGATGCGTTCATTATCTTGATGGTGTTTAGTCATTTTACCAAATTGCATAATGCACAAAAACTCAATGCCACAATGTATCAAAAACCAATTGCATGATGCATCAAATAAAGATTGTTATCTATTGTATAGTGTATAAATCTGTAGGGAATATTGTCCGTCTATTGTCGGCGAAGGTTTATTATGTGGCTATACATTGCAGTATTTATTGCTCCAACTATGTGACAAACAAACAAACAAAGAAAGAAAGGAAGGAAGGAAGAAAGAAGGAAGGAAGGAAAGAAGGAAGGAAGGAAGAAAGGAAGGTAATTTTTATTCAAACCTCATGTGCATTGTGTATGATATTTGACAAAAATTGCTATTAAAAAAATTTAACAGATAAAAATATATAGAAATAATTAAATTATATATAATCACGAATGATTGCTAAAAACCATACAATCAGTATAACAGTTATGCCCAAAAACGCATTTATTCGAGAGTTTCTGAAAAAGTGCATCTACCATAAACGAAATCAGTTATCTGGGTAGACGTGGAGAAAAGTCTTGTTTTAATATACAAAGCATTATACACATAATGGCGGAAATGGAAACGAACATAGTTCGCGTCACAAACCTTACCTTTTAACTGTTTAATAGTAAAAACTTAATTTGCTTGGACTAATTAAGCGTATAATTTTCGCATGAATTGTTATCATTTTGGAGAAGGTTTTGCTCTGTTTCGATAATTAATACTAACCCGTTAGTACTAAATGAACTCTAATGAAATTAAGAGAAAATTCTACCAAATAATTTGCTATTTAATGGTAAATTGTCTGTTATCCGGCAATGAAAATAACTTACATGGTTTGAGTTCTAAATGCAAATCCGAAAACAACTAATAGTTAGTTCATTCGAATGGATAAAATAGTTAGATATTTAATGCAGATGAAAACAGCATTTAGTTATTTCATTCAAATGGAAAAAACATTTATTTAATTATTTCATTCTTTAATACAGTCGAACCTCATTAAAACGAACACGCTTAAGACGAATTACTTTTAATAGGAACAATTTTCTGAAGTCCCGTCAAATTGTATAGGACTCATTATGTTATTTTTTCCTTTAACACGAATACGGTTAAGACAAAATACCGTTTAAAATGAACTTATAATCAATGACCCTTGAAAAAATTTCCTTAGCTTAACATGAACGAAACGTGCTTTGTAAGTAAGATCAGAGCTGCTCATTGATAAATTCAATAGGCTGTAGTTGCCAGATTATACATGCGGGAGTGACAACTTTTATATACAATTGCATAACAAACATTTCCTGTTGGTGTTTACATGCAATAACAATATGCCTCAATGGACAACATCATGACGTGAAGTGTTTCAACGAACCTAGAAATAGCTGAGGCCGTTAACAGCATGACAAAATTTTATCGCATATTAATCACTATTTTCTTGATGCAGACGAAGACATTGATAACTCTGCCAGTGGCGCTTATCTAACTACTTTTTAGTGGGGGGCTAAGGAAAATCATTACCTTCTTCAAGGCTGTCAAACAGTAGATGTACAAGACACTAAAATACTACAAAAATAATCGATACTGCTTGACAATTAGTAATGAGCTAAAAAGTACCTTATTTTAAAATATTTGAAAATAAACGCATAGCAGAATCCCGAAAATCAAATTTTCAAATAATGACTGCGTGAGGCTCAAGCTCCTCTCTACTCATATACTCATATGAGCATCACTATCTCTGACCTTTCAAACGAAAATCCTGTTAGTGTATTCTTTTACTTCGTTTCAAACTGTGCGTCGTTTTGTGATGCACGAGGCGGGTTCTCTAGAAACCGTGGGCAAACTTGATAATTTTTGGCGACATTGTGCTGACAGAAAGCGAAAACAATCTGCAATTACTAATTTTTTAGTGTGCTATTACAATTTAAAGTTTTCTCTTGGCACAGTATGTAATCCGGAACAAATAAATATTTACTAAACCATAATATGTACATATAGTAAAACAAGGATTTTTCGAATCTATCAACTACACATAATATCCACTTTACAGGTATGTATATACCATGGTTTTTGTTACAGAATGCGCGTCCTATTATAAAATAATACTTATAAAATATAATAAAATACAATAATAAATTTCTAACATATATATAATGACAAAATGTGTATAGGGTAGCCAGAGATCAGATAAACAACTTAATAATAAGATCCCACCCATCCTTTACGGATAATACGAATTACTGTTAATACGAACAGATTTTCTGTTCCCTTTGGCGTTCATCTTTTAACGAGGTTTTACTGTACTTTAATTCAGTAAGCGGTTTCCATATTCGTTAAAACTTATTTCGATAACATGCCCGGTGAATGCTTTATAGCATTTTACTTTGTTTTGCTTTACTGCCTTACTGTCAGTGAAAAATAACTGAAATCACGCAAATTAACACAGATAAAAGGTTTAACTAATCGTTGACAGCTGTTTCGATAACAATAAGCTATCATCGGCAGACCGGCAACTGGTACGGTGCAACGTGATATTCCAGATAGTATTGCATAAAATGGTCAGGAAACTAAAAGGAATATAGACTGTTGAAACGTTACTGGTTGTAGAGTAGTTTTTCCAAATGGGAAGAAAGATTTTTCACACGGGAGAATTTGTGTTTAAAGGCTATACATATAGTCGCTAATATTGATTTCACAATTAATGATCAGTCACTTTTCAACAGCATTTCTTCCACACGATATAAACTTTCTTATCATTTGGAAAAAGTACTCTACAACCAGTGACGTTTCAACAGTCCCATAGCATATTTCTTTTATGTTCCTGACCATATAATTGTACATGTATTTAACCGCCATTTTATGCATCCTATCTGGCTTCGCACGTCGTGCTCTATCAGTTGCCGTTCTGACGATGACAGCTCATGGTAACCAAACCGCTGTCAACGATTAATTAAACTTTTCAACTGTGTTAATTTGTATAATATCAGTTATTTTTATTGCTGCACATTATGTTGTCAAATTAACTTACATTCAGTGATTTACTTACATGATTTAATTTCAATTTACTGTCATGTTTTGCTTTCAGTTTCACTTACGTCTTTTGTTTTCCAGCATCGTACTTACATGTTCTAATTTCAGTGTTATGTCTCAGTATTTTTCAAATATCCAGTCTACGCAAAGCCTCTACAGTGGCACAAGTTATTTTTAAACTTGCGGAAACAATAATTTTTTCAGCAATAGAATTTTGCTCGATTCTTTGCTAGCTGTTCTTCGTACAGCTAATAAGAATTGAATGGACGAGAATAAAATTCTATTCCCTCTAACACCATGCATGCTTGTTATCTCACACACTCTCTCTCGCTCCATTTTCTTCTTCCTCTTGCTATCTAAAAGAACAAGAAAAACATATTTTCTTCTTTTCATAAATCCATTTCTCTTCATTCTCTTCATCTCTAAGAATCAGTTGCATCAAGAAAAGGGGAAAAATAACTTCTTAGAAACTGGCAGTTATTACTGCGAAATACGTGTTTAGCGACTATAGGCCCATGGGGCTTAAGAAACCAGGAATCTTTATATTTTATCCCTTCCTCCCCTCGAGGATTTTCGTCGGATATATAGAGAAACAACTTCTCGTGGAAGAGAAATTGCCTGGACTTTTTCTCTTAATTTTCCTTTCATGGGATAGTTTCGTCTTTGTGAAGTTCGTGAGCAGAAAGTCCTCGGCAAAATTTAGGAAATTTGACTTACTTCTACTAGAAATCTTTATCGAAATATAACTCGCTAGAAAGTTCCTGAATTTCCACTTTAGCCAGTTCAACTTCTTGTTCAGCAATTGAAAAAGTTGTGGATTGCTATTTTTTTTTTTGCAATCCATAATAAAAGCTGTTAAGATAAACAAGAAGGGATAAATTTGAAGGTCTCTATTGCTTCTCAAAAAACGTCGAAGTTAAATCCACATAATAAAATAGTTCTATACTCTGCATAAAAACTTCAAATTCGAGTAATTTCAAAATATGATTCTGTTTTGAAAATGTATTAGTTTTCAAAATTATACTCAAAACAAAATTTTTACCCCGATCCTAGTAATCGAATACCATCCTTAATTTTAGCAATAATCGCACTTGAGAACTAATCTCATATATATTTCTAATATATTTTTAATTATAAAATTAATTGCTAGTGAATGTAAATGAAGTAGATTTAAGAATGATTTTCTAAAAAATGATTCTCTTAGAGTTTGTCTGATTTAAGGAATATTTCAAAACGATATAACACAATTTTAGGGTTAAAGATATTAGACTCAACCCCTGCACATAAAACCGACATTAAAATGAATAAATGCATTGAAACTACATAAAATTCAATAAAACATGCCTTTTATATTTTAATTCTAGTGACTTAAACTAAAACAATTTCAAAATTTAACCAAATGGTGGATACTTCAAAGACAATTTAATAAAATTAGCATCGAAGGAATTAAAAGAGCCATTAAATTGTAGGATGTAATCACTTTTAGCTTCATTTTGGTGGCTGCTCTCAATAAAATTCGGAACAATTTACATAATGGAAGAAACTAAGAAATAGGCAAGGGAGTTGTCAGTATCGCTGCAGACACTTTGGAAAAAGTTTTACTCTTTGCTTCGAAACTATGTTGCTATATCATGAAAGCACTCTAAAATCATTTGTTTTGAAATCGAAAGCTAAACTCGACGGAGGCATGTGCTTAAGAATAGCTACATATCATTAATTAATTGATGTCGTGTTAAGAACTTTTGGCTGAACAAATGTGCAAGAAGCATTAGAAGAGTGTGTCGATGTTTCCAATAAAAATTGAATTGAATTGAATTTTATCTACATTTTCACAACGTTTTAAAGCAGAGGTATCGACGTTTCTTTGAAGGATACCATAAATATTAAAAACCACATCTTATCCTAATATTATTGTAATGAAAATTACAACCAAATTTAAGAATTAATCCATTTTCTCGTGTTATCAGTCATTCTTGACTATTTCGCAGAGAAGGACATCATAACACCTACTAATAACTATTAATATACAATATTCATATTCCTATAGGCACTGAGGTCTTGATCAGACTTTCGTTTTTACTAGCTGCTCTACAAGAAGACAGCATGTTCATTATTATTTCTTGTGGGTTCATCATATGCACACTAAATGCACTCAGCATTATCTATATCATATACACTGCTCAAATAAATTAAAAGGTATTGAAGTTTTTTATAGATATTGCAAATATATTACAGTTTTTAGTGGCTGATATATTATCTACAGACATAGTGTGCCATAAGAAATGACGTCACATATGAAAGAAAAATGCATTTTAT
The DNA here is from genome assembly GCA_006491805.2 of Dysdera silvatica. Lineage (NCBI taxonomy): Eukaryota > Metazoa > Arthropoda > Arachnida > Araneae > Dysderidae > Dysdera > Dysdera silvatica. The sequence goes on along the minus strand of QLNU02015360.1, from coordinate 115,235,731 downwards.
TGAGGCTTTTTGGTAGAAAATGAAAAATATACAATTTGTGTTATTGAGAAAAACCACCAAAAATGTGATTTTTTTTAGTAGAAAATCCATTTCAATAGGGGGGTATGGTTTCGCCTGACTAACAGCAATGTTTAACATCTGTTAGGCATGGAGTCTATCAGGTTATCAATGAGGTACTGGGGTTTTCCGTCCCACTCCTTCTGAAGAGCTCTTTCCAGCTGTGGAACTGCTTGTGGGGGATATAGGCGGGCAGCAACTCGTCTGCCTAGCATGTCCCAAACATGTTCTATTGGATTCATGTCGGAAGAACATGCAGGCCAAACCATTTGTATGATTCCTTCATCGTAAAGGAGATCGTCCACCAGCGCAGCACGAGGTGGCCTGCAATTATCGTCCACTAGCATGAAATTATCCCCGATCTCTCCATCGTAAGAGACTAAAACATGTGTAAGAATCTCATCTCTATACCGAAGCGCCGTCAGAATTCCATTTCTAATGAAGTGGATGTCGGTGCGACCATTAATGGAGATACCACCCCAGACTATCACTCCACCTCCTCCAAATCTGACACTTTCTTGCACAAATGCAGGATTATTTGGAGTCTCACGTTCCCTCCAGATGAAAATGCGCCTATTATCAGGATGAATTGCAAAACGGGACTCGATGCAGAAGAGGACATTGCTATATTCATGCCTTCTCCAATTGACATGCTCTCCTGCCCACTGTCTGCGGGCAGTATGGTGACGTGCTGTTAATTGAACACATACCATAAGTGTACGAGCATACAGATCTACAGCGTGGAGTTGGTTTCGGACGGTTTAACTCGATACTGTGGTGCCAGTATCCGAGCGAAGATGTTGTTGGAGGAAAGTGGCATTCATCGTTCGGTTTCTGATCGCCGTCAACTTTAAATATCTATCCTCATTTGGCGTTATTGTTCGCCTACGACCTAGGCCTTGACTTTGGCATGCATTTCCAGTCTTCAAAAAACGATTCCAGATCCTGGAAATTACATTTTGTGGTACTGTCATGGAATCCGCAACTACGGCTTGTGTTTGGCCTGCTTCTAAGCGACCAATAATCCTCCAGACTTCAGATTCGGGTAAATAATTTCGTTCACACATCGCCCTCACCGATATAAAGCGCTCAAAGCAAGACTATCATTTCTTTTCACCTTTTCCAGTAAGTACGCTGACAGCCTATTTTCATTCGCTGTCACTCACACATGATTTTCGACGTCACAGATAAAATTTGCATATTTCCACATATTCCGACGTTTGAAAATTTGCGTTTTTAACACTATTTTCTCATTTTGCTAGAAGAAGTTCCGATTACACCATTTTTTAACCGAAAACTGACAATATCCATTAATTTTTTTGAGCAGTGTAGATAGATATCATATTATATTCATATACTTAGAATGAAATTGCAAAAAAAAAAGGAAAAACATATGGTCTGCCCATTAGTTAAGCCATAACAACCGTTTGGGGCACATACATATAGAAATAGAATGAAACTTTACATCTTGAAAAATACATTACAATAGTCTGAGATATTGTATATAATTTAAAATATTTCATTTCATATGAAATATGAGTAACAGCCTGTACATTTTATTTTCATGAAATTGACATTGAATGTAATGATTTGTTAAAAAAAACCTCTTTAGTTCTGAAACAGCTGCCACTTTCGGCAATGACATTACCAAATGTGCTTTCCCTTGATTGATTTAAGTTTTTGTCTTTTAATTAGAAATAACCAAAGAGGGAGGGAGTCTGCGAGAGAAATCGAAGTCTCCTTTCCTTTTTGCTACCCAAACTTAAATTCTATTACTCTTAAAAGTAATTTATAGCTGATGAAAATTGCTAAATCACTGATTCTATTTCTTCCATCTCAACTCGCGTATTTTTTAGTCAAATAGCTGCAAATCAAATAAGTCGTTTAATCCCAGTTTTAGTTAAAAAACCTCGATTCATGTAACTAAGTTAATATATATGTTCTTTTATGTGTTTGATCCTGTTAAGAAAATTTATATAGTATATATTAATAGCGACAAGAGCTTCTTGTGCAGGTTAAAAAATTAGTTTTCTAATGTGTGGAGGAAAAAAAAGAGAGAGATATATATAAAAGAGCCTATCATTTATCTCATTTCTCTTATTTTTATATAATATTTGGATTCCAAAAGGTCGTTATAGTATAAATATCTAATTGTAAGAATATTTAAAATACTTCGTGCATATAACTACATTTCATACTGTTATAATAATCACATATATAGCACTACATATTAGTATCAAATAAAAAATATATTATAATGAATTTCAATCAATTCTTTGTTAACAACAATAAATTTCCACTTTAATTATGACAATTAATTAGGCAGTATATTTATCACCTCCCAGTTTTTTTCATATAAACGCATCGCCTAAATATTAGGAATTCGTTTGTAATATAACTTTGTCGTTCTTCATATTTCTTAAAAATTAAACTTCTGTGGCTAAAAATGTATATACATATACGCGTATATATTAATTACCATTATATCATATATTAACATGTAATATAATAAAAGTCACCCCCAAAAAGTTTAGTCCACCCACGAGGTTTGGTAAAGTCAACCCCCCCCCACCCTAAGGAATTTAGTCCGCCCCTTAGGTTTGGTAAGGTTACCAGCTTGGTAAGTGTATTAATAGTTTGGCGACAGTTAGCGCGGTGAACAGATATTCAACGATGGATATAATTACTAGTATCTCTGGTTACGGAATTACAGATTCTACACACACGCACATACACACATATGCGTGTACACACACACACACTTTGATGTCCTGAATAAAAATTATTACATACTACTTGCTTTTGGCCTTTTAAATAAAATTTTATTATTATTATTATAAAAATAAGCATTACTTCAGTTCTTAGAACTAAACTTACTTTTCTTTTCTTAATTAATAAATTTCTTCCAATCTACAAAAATTATACATACGAGAAGTAGGGATATTCATTTTCAATCTCGGATTTTTCCCAAATAAAAATGTTTTCATTTTATTAGCAGCAAAATCCTTAATACACAATTGATCAGTAAGAAAAAAGGCTGTCTATTCCTGTTATGTCAATTTCTAAGGCAACTCAATTACTGTCTCTCTAGTATCCGAGAAGGCCCTCTAACACCTAATTTTGGACTTACTAACGAGCAAAACTTGTTACTCTAACATCGAAAGCTTCTCTCAAAAATATAAGAAGCAGCTCTGTTATTTAAACAATATCCTTGTTTGCCCAAAAGATGAGTCTGTGCTTCTGAATTATAGAAGACGAAAAAATAAGATGGAAGGAAGGTCCCGGGGCACTTGCTCCAAATTAAAAACTTCTTGTTTCAATTAACGACTATGTCAATTAATTAATCGTAGCCGAGTCCCTAATGAAGCCGTTTCTTTTAATTGCAGTTTTCGGGAGAAAAATAGTTAGGTTTATTTCAAGAAAAAAGGTCAAATACAAAAACCCGAAATAAGGGATACATTTTTGGGGAAGTTCGGAAACTTTTCGTTTGTAGAGAAGACAAGGATATATTGAAAACTGTTTTAATCAAAATAACCGCTATTGCTAGAATATTTGATACCCTGAGTAAAGGGTGGGTACGTTGTGTCCCAATGCTGTAAAATTAATAGCTAGAGAGCCAAAAAGAGTTATACTAATCATGAATTATCTGTAATTACCGAAAGCCGATATTATCAAATAGTAAATACATATCTTCACGGGTAATTTACTTTCTTGTTGAATTTACATGTAGAGAAAATACCGTTTTATTCACTTGAACAAAAGAAGACATTTCGGTTACAATTTTAGTAATACAGTTCAAATTCGTAGATCGATCGATGTAGCACGAATTCGATTTTATGTCAAAATTATGAAATTTCCTTGCGAGGATCATTGAAATTACGTGATTTTGCCTTAGTTGTGTAGCGTCATAAAATTTTCAAAAATCTCGGATATTGTACCAGTATATGTCCTCATTATATATTTTAACATAGGGTCATTTTTTATACTTGCTGTATAAGTTTCTCTATAATCTTTTCTTCTCTGTTTTTCTATATCTACTATTTTATCAAGTAACCTCATGTGTATTATCCGTTTGTGGAGAATGACACAAAATACAGCCCCTACATGGCAGAAAAATAATTTATTCACCAAAATAATTGCAATATGCGTCAGCAACATTCTGCCACACACAACAGGATGATAACTTATACTTATACAACCCTCCGATAAAAAGCCTGGCCATGACAAGAGAAAGAGTTTTGGAGGACCACGTCATTAAATTTGGAGAAGTCGTGTCCACGCGAATGATTGTCGAGTAACACAAGCAAGTAAGAATCTGAAGACGAAATATCAGATAAATAAGCTAGATGATATAATATCTCCCGCCCAAGTACTTTGATAGTGTTTCTGCTCAATGAAGCGGAGTGGACGCGAGCATTGTCCTGAAAGAGCAAAACTTCCTTCTTCTTCTGTTATTCAGGCAGACTTTTCAGTTGAGCACAGTACATTGTAGCGATGGTGCTCGTTTGGCCCAATTGCAACAGTTCGTCATAAATACCACCACGTGCTGTCCACTATACACACAGAATAACTATACGTGAATGCAGTGCCGGCTTCACTGTCTGTGGAATTGGGTCAGTGGTGGGCTCCCAATTTCTAGAACGTTTGGAGGGTGCCATAGTGAACCCCTTCTCACCATATGTTAGTACCCTACCCAACAATCATGCCTGACTACAACGAGAAAGCCATGTAAGGCAAGTAGAGACACATTCTTGTTTGTTCGCTGCAAACAATTTGTGGGAGACTTGCTTTGACAATTTTTATGCCTTACGCACTAGCGTATGCAGGGGAAGGGCTATATGTGTTCATAATCCCCATTACGATGCAAGTATGTATATATACATATAAATATATGGAGTTGGGGCCCTATAATCCCCCCTTTATAAGCCTGTAACCTCCTTATAGACTTTCTGTGTACACTAATAGCCTTAACAAACAGTTATTTTGACACTGGCGTAAGGTTTAAAAACACGACGTTTCGGGAGCCAACTGCTCCTTTTGTCAAGTGAAGGCAGAATTTAATATAATAATAATAATAAGCCTAATAGCCTTGTCGATGCTTTTGGAGGGTTTCTTCACTTGGACGAAATGAGTCAGCTAGTTGCTGGCATGGTTATAGCTACTGTTCTGCCCAATAACAACTTTCAGATTTTTTTTAGGCAGCGCTTACAGTACAGCCACGCCGGGACTTTGCTTAAAAGGATGCATCTCGATCTTTGAACTTGCAAAATCAACTCTGAGTTGGGCGTTCCTGTACATCATCTTCCGCAAATGAGACGAATTCTTTCTACAGTAGTTAAACTGAATTTGTATTCGTATAGCAAACACTCACCGATAATCTCCACTGATACCACCATTATAATTGCACGTCTTTTTGCTACCAAACTGCTGACTTTGATTCGAAATATGAACCATGAATAAGATCATAAATAAAATTCTGATTAATTACGAAATATTTACTCATAATCAGATTCTAATAATATTAAAATAAAAGGCACCCATTATATACAGAAAAGCTTAACTTCTTAACCGGAAACTGGGTTTTTAAAGAATTTGCAACGTAATCAAATTAAAATGAAAACGATTAGCCACTTATTTTTTTATTCCGAAAAAATTTCAATGAATTCCATTCCGGGTATTCATGTCACCAATGCGGTTAAGCTAAGCCAAAATGCGTGTGTGTGTTGAAAGCATTTCGAAATCGTTTTCCATTGCTAATTTTACTTATACTTAGAAACATTTTCTTGTTTCTATGCAAATTTTTTGGAGCGTTCGTTTGCGCCTTTCGTCTATAAAAATTTCAGGTGACTGAATTTGAAATTGCATTCCACGGAGCTCAAAATTTTCTCCGGCGAAATTTTCGAAGTACAATTGCAGTGGTAATGGACATTTTTAGAAATTGGGCTGCACTGATTGCAATTGCAGAGGAGGCGTTTCTGAAAATGCAGAAACGAATTTAAGCAAGTTTTGACGCGGAAATTGGTTTTTTAAATATGACTGATTGCGTGAGTGTGAAAATAAATTCTTAATTTTATGGGGAACGAGCAAGCAAATTAAATTCAAATTTTCATTTCCCATAGTAAATTTTCACAACTAGACATAATAATATTTTTTTAGAAAAAGGAAATAGCATTTTATTCTTCCTTTCCCTTTAGCCCAGTTCCCTTTAATTTTCTCTCAAAATTTAAACTGGCTGATATTCTTGCTAAAAGATTTAATGGTAAACACTGAAAATAATATTTTTAATGCATTCTAACTACGCATAATGCGAGGAAACTTT
>QLNU02015360.1:115214720-115226762 GCA_006491805.2 Dysdera silvatica | reverse complement strand
GTTTGAGGATAAATCAGGCTTGGATATGGGGAATAGGATGGTGATGAAGGTTAGCTTGCGGTACAGGAAGATGCTATCGCAAAAATTGAACCAGAAAAAATAGTTATTGAACAATAACGTGGCAATATAAATGTTGACAGTGCGCAGGAGTCATATATCGTTAGGCTGTAAAAATCGAAGAGGAAATCTAAGGAAGGCGGGACGAAGAAGGAGGCTCCGTAAGGTCGAACGGGCAAATGAAACCGCAGATCGAGTGGTCGGTGAGATAGGAGGAAAGGACGTGATTGGAAGGGAGAATTGATCAAACCTGAGATTTTTTAGAAATAGGTTGATGGACATGAAGGTCGTTTATGGATGAGGAAGGTGATGGGAGATTTTTAGAGAGGATAAGAGATCTGATCCCTATTGAGAAAGGTCAGAGGGAGAAGAGGGTCTGATCTCCATTAGAGGTGGTCGGAAAAGGAGCGGATCTGCACTTCGAGGTGAAGGGTCGTGATAGAAGCCGTTGATGAGAGAGAATTGGTCGGTTACGAGTAAGATTGTTTAAACGAGCGAGGGCCCTAAAGTCGCAGTTAGAAGTGGGGAAACGTTGTTCCCAGACCCAGCGTATGCAGATTCGTAGATATCTCTGTCTTTGGCTACGAGAGCTGGAGCAGTAGCACCCGAGCCGTTTTTCCCGGGCTCATAGGATCGAGTAGATGATTGCCTGCGGTCTCATTTGCCGGACCATTTCTTGAGACTGTTCCTGGAGTCACATTTGCCGGGCCAGTTTTCCCGAAGAGATTTCCTGGAGTTACATTTGCCGGGCCAGTTTTTCCCGAGAAGATTTCCTGGAGTCACATTTGCCGGACCAGTTCCCGAGGAGATTTCTTGGAGTCACATTTGCCGGACCAGTTCTCCCGAGGAGATTCCCTATAGTCACATTGGCCGGATCGGATCCCGAGGCGATTTTTTCCGGTGCCACGTCTTCCCGGACTGGTCACCCGCACGTTTTCCCGAGCGTCTGACGGACGTAGATGGATGGTAGACGGAACCTGTGTAAAGTGAGTTTGTTTCTCTCTTTACCCTTGATATAAGGTGTACCGCGGTTCTGTGGGAAAGGGATAGGTTGTAGAGTCAGGCATCGAGTAAGATAGGCGCGAATCAGGGAAGATAATGTTAGGGTTTTTTTTTACATAGTGCAGTAAACCCTTTCATTTGCGTAAACATTTGTATTGCATTTTGATATTGTAACAATATTGATTATATCTATTTAGTGAAATTTGTATTTTATAGTATGTGTTTATCTTAACCGTATCGATTTTAACGAGTAATCACGGCTCAAACCCATAAGAATGGTACTGCCATGCAATGAGCGTGAAAGCCTTCGTATATTGTAGTTACAGCTCCTGATATATGGAATATATCAGACTCAGTTTCTTATTGCCGTCCCAACGTTTATTTGTATACTATACGATCATGCTGGCCTTTCAATAGTAAGATTACATTAAAGATTGTTATTATTTTCAAGTAGCCTTATGTTTATCTTAGCGCCTGGCTATTCACTAGCTATTTACAGGTAAAACGCCAGATAATAGTTTAATCGTTTATACTACAGTCGTGTAGTGATTAGAGTGAAGCAGTCATTCGCGATATATTTATAGGGCATACTGTATTGATATTAGGCAAAAAAATAATTTGCAGCTAATTTACTTTTTAAGAAAAAAACGTAAATGCCAGCACATTGACTTATTTTTTCACTTGTCGTTAAATTTCTTCACATTTTCAATTTTAATTTTTAAATTTAAAAATTTTATTCTATTCTTAAAAATAGCAAACAAAAGTCACCCAGACATTTTTATCTGTATAAACCGAGAAAAAAATCTTAATTTATATTTTAAATAATATTTCGTTGTGAGAAATAAACAGGATAAAGTCTAAAATATCAAAATTATGTTCTGATAGTTTATTTATGTTTCATATATGGCATTCGCCAAATTTCAAAGATTCGAACGACTTGAAATTGAAAAATTGAAAATGAAATTCCATGGAGTAAATTGAACTTGAAATTAAAAATACCATATATTTTTTTATTATATACCATTAGTAAAAGTTTCGACATGATTGTATTCCTCTTAGAAACAAAATTTTGGGCTTATTAGATTTTAAAAATTGTTTTTTTTTTAAGAAAATAAAAAAAATTCGAGTTTGATAAATTTTGGGGGACGGACTCCTTAACAAATGTGATTGCAGAAATCTTTGAGAGGTATATTTTACATTAATTACTCCCCTTCCTTTCATGGCTGGAATTATTCCAGATGGGCAGTTTGGTTTTGTCCAGGGTCGTTCCTCCATGATGCAACTACTCCAACGTCTTGATAAGTGGACTGATTGTGATGAAAGGAACTGTCTTGTTGACATTATATATAAAAAAAAAAATCCTCGCCCATTCTTGGCGGAAACAGGCTTTGGGACGGGCAGAGCGCCATGTCTAGAAACTTCCTGACAATGTGACACGTGTTTAGGATTGTGGCTTTTTGTATTTCAATGTAGGTGTTTGGGTCAATGTTGAGTATCTCCAAATTCGTCGCAAGCGTTTTTGGTACTATCCCTGTTGCTGAGATGACTAACGGGATGATGAGGATCTTTTCCATACCCCATATATCTCGTACTTCATGTCTGAGATCTTGGTACTTGGTGATTTTCGTTGTGTAGGTTGTCTGTATGTTATTGGTGTTGGGTACTGCTATGTCGATTAAGTACGTGGTCTTATTCGATTTATCGACGAGGGTTATGTCAGGACGGTTATGTGGGACTGTCTTGTCTGTTATGATTGCTCTATCCCAGTAAAGCTTGTGTGTTTCGTTCTCATGCACGGTCTCTGGCTCATATTTGTAGTACGGGCATTTTTCTGTCAGAAAGCCAGCATTCGCTGCCAATTTCTGGTGGACTATTTTCGCTACTTGATCGTGTCTATGTTTGTAGTCTGACTGCGCAAGGATCTTGCATCCTGCCATCACGTGTTGGATTGTCTCCGATGCCGCATGACAGTGTCTGCATTTGTCGCTTTCTATGTCTTTTCTCTGGATGAATTTCTGATTGTTCCTTGTTGCGATCACTTGGTCTTGGATGGCTAGCATGAATCCTTCTGTCTCTGGCTGGAGAGTGCCTTTGGCCAGCCAAGAATTTGATGCCTTTTTGTCAACGTGTGGTTGTTGCAGGTCATTGTATAGTCATATAGTCACACATGGGTCACATATATATATATATATATATATATAATATATATAATGAAACTGAAAGTAAATACCGAGGCATTCAAGTTGGAATTAAAAAATCGCTTTTCTGCACTGGAAGGACTTATTGATGAAAGTGATATCTCAGAAGCAAATGAAAACATTGTTAAGACAATAGTTGAAACTGCTGGGGAAATTGGTGGTGTAACCTGTAAAAAGCACAATAGCAAATTATCTGAGAAGACGAAACAGCTCATGAAAAGGCGAAGACTTATGAAGGTGGACAATCAAAATACCAGTTCCAGGATTGAGTACATAGAACTTTGTAAAACTCTGCGCAAAAGCATGAAAGAAGACATAAGAAAATTCAACTGTGAGCTAGTAAGGAAAGCCATTGAAAATAACAAGAGCCTTAGGGTTGTTAAAGGAAGTTTATCTGTTGGGAAGAAACACATCATTGCATTAAAAGGAGAGGATGGCACCGTAACAAGAAATAGGGAAGAAATACTTAGAAGAGTTGAAGAATTCTACAAAAATCTATACGAAAGTAACAGTGAATTAAACGAAGACATTGAAATAGTCGAAGGAATAGCTCCTAAAATCTTAAAAGAAGAAGTTTCATTTGCAATAAAAAGCATGAAGAAAGGAAGAGCCCCTGGTGATGATGGTATTACATTAGATATCTTAAAAGAAGCTGGAGAATATGTAGAAGACATACTTGCAAAATTCTTTACCAAATGTCTTAACAGCGGTAACATACCAAACCAATGGGATTCTGCAACAGTAATTCTTTTGCATAAAAAAGGTGATAAAGAGGATTTGAAAAATTACCGACCAATTAGCTTGTTACCTGCTATTTATAAAATCTTCACAAAAGTGCTAACACATCGCCTGCAGAAAAAATTAGATGCAGCTCAACCAAGAGAACAAGCTGGATTTCGAAGTGGATTCAGTACAGTGGACCATATTCAAGTATTAAGAGAATTAATTGAAAGAACACATGAATATGAACTTCCATTGTGTGTGGCATTTATTGACTATGAGAAGGCCTTTGACTCTATTAAAACATCAGCAGTCATCAACTCTTTAAGATCAGCAGACATCGAGGATGTGTACATTGACATGGTGAAATGTGTGTATAAAAATGCAAGTGCAAAATTTCGGTTACATAAAGATACCAAAACTATCAAACTTGGCAAAGGGGTGAGGCAGGGAGATACCATTTCTCCAAAACTTTTTACTTCTGCTTTACAGATGATTTTTCAGCTGATAAATTGGAATAACAAGGGAATAAAAATAAATGGTGAATATTTAAATCATCTGCGGTTTGCTGATGACATTGTTATTTTTTCAACGAACCCATTAGAACTCCAAGACATGGTACAGGAGCTCTCAACTAGAAGTGAAGAAGTTGGACTCAAGATGAACCTACAAAAAACTAAGATCATGTTCAATAATTTTGTAGAGGAAACAAAAATACAAGTTGACAACACTGAGCTAGAAATTGCTGATTCATATATTTACCTTGGCCAACTGATTTCAATGGATGGCAACATTATGAAAGAACTCAACAGACGTATTAAACTTGGCTGGAGTGCATTTGGAAGAAACAGTTTTATCCTGAAGGGGAAATTGCCTTTATGTCTAAAAAGAAAAGTCTTCAACCAGTGTGTATTGCCAGTCCTCTCTTATGGATCAGAGACATGGAGTCTAACAGTTGGAGCAATACGAAAGTTACAGACAACGCAAAGGAGCATGGAGAGGTGCATGCTTGGAATAACTAGGAGAGATCGAAAAAGGAACACTTGGGTGAGAGAGCAAACTAGAGTAGAGGACATCATTGTTAAAGTAAAAGGGCTGAAATGGCGATGGGCTGGGCATATTGCAAGAAGAACTGATCAACGATGGACAACAGAAATTCTGAACTGGATTCCAAGAGACCACCGAAGACCTAGAAAACGTCCTCAAACTAGATGGGTGGATGAAATAAGAAAAGAGGTTGGGGTGACGTGGAAACGAATGGCCCAGGATAGACTTGTGTGGAAAGCATTTGGAGAGACCTTCATCCAGCAGTGGATAGATAATGGTTGAATATGATGATGATGATGATATATATATATATATATCGCAAAACGAACTGATTAACGATCGACAGCTGAATTTTTCAACTGGATTACAAGAGACCACCGAAGACTTAGGAAGCGTCCTCGAACTAGATGGGTGGATGAAATTAGAAAACGGGTTGGGGTGACGTGGAAGAAAATTGTTTAGGATATACTGGTGTGGAAAGCATTTGGTGAGATCTTCATCCAGCAGTGGATAGATAGTGGTTGAATATGATGGATATTACTGATATACCCGTATATACATATACTTCTTATATATATATTCCATAAATTGTAATGTAATATTTATTTATTTAATCGCTTAATAAATCGTAAACTGAAATAAATAAAACCAATTGCAATCTAACACATCATCAACATCATGTGTTAAATTGAAATTTGTTTTATTTATTTTAGTTTACGATTTATTAAAAGTTAAGTAAATATTACATTAAAATTTATTGTACACACAATTAAATGCTTATTATTAGTAATTTATGTTATGCGTAACAATTTCAGTTAATTGAAATGAACTAAAATTACGTTATATAAATATATTTTAAATGCCAGTACGCGGAAATATTGTAATTCCTTTAACGTCTTTTCGGCGGAATATTTCCGGGATCGTCTCAGTCCTAGTTATGCCAGCATTGTCCTAGTACGTGATTTTGGCCACTAGAAATGATTCTTCTCTTAAGACATTAAAATTGTTTCGGCTTCAGTAAAAGTTTTATTTGTAATTCTATGAAAACTCTAGCCGAAAACGAAGAAATGAAACATGGTAGCGTAAAGACATAGAAATTATATGAAGACTTTGCTTTCCGAAAAGCTGTTCTTGCACAAATAACCTTAATAGAGCTTGTGCTAAAAAGGTTGCATAGTCTGGAAATTTAGGCGCCCTACCAATAAATATTCCTACTGGTCAGCATTATGGTCTTGATAAACGACATGCCACAAAGACATGTTTGTTGTCCAGAAGAACAAATGTCACTAACTCTAACCATTTTTATTATGGCTGATGTTCTTTCATTCCCATTGCCTGCCGGCACTAGACGCTAAATAACTTTCTGTCCAGAGCCTTATGGGCCAATTTCTTCTGTTACTTCTGTCCAAATGCATTTGTCCCTCCGGGCTTCTTATGTTCAGTGGTCATTACGACCATTCTGGCCAATAGAAGAACGGAATACATATTCCGCGTGATGCCGAAATGGCAGCAAAATGGCCCAAAATTTCGAAATAAACAAGGAAATGCCAATAGAATTGACTTACTGCTAAAAAGATAAGTAATATGGGGAAGGAGGAATGGGACTCTAGCACAAATTATGTTATTAAGTACAGCATGGCCGCTCTTGCAAGAAACATAAAAATCAAATTAATTTCCGCTTATTTTATACACATGCTTTTGCAATTCAAGTGCCTGCTGTACTAAATGAAATTCATATATTCTATTTAAAACATACATATTTTGTAAGTATATATTTTTTACTGTCATTGAAATTTTTTTTTACAATGCAAATTGGCTGTTCTGTTTAAAAAAGCATTATTCTGTATATTGGCACTATTTCTAGAAAAAGACATATACTTCTTTTATTCATGCAATTCGATAACTACGAAACTGTGCGTCAGTTTTAAGATTGTCAGGAATATTTCGGGAATTATGAATGTTCGTGGAACATTGGAACCCTGAAAGTATCATAGTTTTAGACGCTCACTGTTTTGTATATAGCTCGCCAATCTTGTTCTATTTAGAGACTAAATATTTAATTTTCTTTTTCCAAAATTTCGAAGCGGTATTATCTGTACAAATATTGTAACTAGAGTTGAACAAAATAATACATATATATATAATTTTATAAAATAATACTCATAAAATGCTTCTGAATGACGCATGCAAGAACCAAGGATCTACATTTATGGGAAGCTTAAAACTCCCACAATTATCTAAAGAACCATAAATCTAATAAATAGATACTGCTGCATAGAATATGCTGAAAAGCTAATTTATAAACTAACCAAAACCAACCAGAACCTGTTCATTCCGTAAACTATTTTAAGGTCAAAGGTTGCTACTTAATTACATTAGGGATAATACGTTTACGTTAAGTTATTGTTGGGGGAGGTTGTTTTCGTTTAAAACAGAACGGAGTAGGAAAATTTACGCATACATTTGTTCCTGAATCGTGAAGTTCGAATTGGCCACGACAGCTATTTTGTAGTCTCTGCATCAACGTAGAGTTCGCAAAATTATTATGGGAGCAAACTTATATTATATACATTTATAAATTACAATATATGAGGCCTTGAAAACAATAATGGTATAAGTCCATTTTTTGCTTAAAATGATATACGAAAGTTGTGTCCAATCGGAATGTCAGTTTCGTTTTGGCCAATAGTAACGTGGTGCTATCCTGCAGCAATTTATTACACTATGATTCACCAGTGTTGCAGGCAACAAGGCAACCCCAGAGGGTACTTCCATGGACTTAACTCAAAAAATTAATTTTTGGGACTTATACAACTGTTGTTTTCAACGCCTCATATATGCAATTACAATTTTTCAAATTATTTGGGGAGGAAGGGCTGACCCCATGACGCATTTATCTATACCTATGGGTTACTGGCTGTCATACTAATTCTATCTGAAATATAACATCTGCAGTCGTTGTGGCTTTACTAATATTAGATCGCAGTAACAGTTTTCGCGTAGGCGAAGTGAGGAATTGATGCGTGCCAAGAGTGTTTATTTTTAAAATATTTTAAATAACCTCAGGAATAGCAAGGAAAGAAGTTTCCTCGCATTATGCGTAGTTAGAATGCATTAAAAATATTATTTTCAGTGTTTACCATTAAATCTTTTAGCAAGAATATCAGCCAGTTTAAATTTTGAGAGAAAATTAAAGGGAACTGGGCTAAAGGGAAAGGAAGAATAAAATGCTATTTCCTTTTTCTAAAAAAATATTATTATGTCTAGTTGTGAAAATTTACTATGGGAAATGAAAATTTGAATTTAATTTGCTTGCTCGTTCCCCATAAAATTAAGAATTTATTTTCACACTCACGCAATCAGTCATATTTAAAAAACCAATTTCCGCGTCAAAACTTGCTTAAATTCGTTTCTGCATTTTCAGAAACGCCTCCTCTGCAATTGCAATCAGTGCAGCCCAATTTCTAAAAATGTCCATTACCACTGCAATTGTACTTCGAAAATTTCGCCGGAGAAAATTTTGAGCTCCGTGGAATGCAATTTCAAATTCAGTCACCTGAAATTTTTATAGACGAAAGGCGCAAACGAACGCTCCAAAAAATTTGCATAGAAACAAGAAAATGTTTCTAAGTATAAGTAAAATTAGCAATGGAAAACGATTTCGAAATGCTTTCAACACACACACGCATTTTGGCTTAGCTTAACCGCATTGGTGACATGAATACCCGGAATGGAATTCATTGAAATTTTTTCGGAATAAAAAAATAAGTGGCTAATCGTTTTCATTTTAATTTGATTACGTTGCAAATTCTTTAAAAACCCAGTTTCCGGTTAAGAAGTTAAGCTTTTCTGTATATAATGGGTGCCTTTTATTTTAATATTATTAGAATCTGATTATGAGTAAATATTTCGTAATTAATCAGAATTTTATTTATGATCTTATTCATGGTTCATATTTCGAATCAAAGTCAGCAGTTTGGTAGCAAAAAGACGTGCAATTATAATGGTGGTATCAGTGGAGATTATCGGTGAGTGTTTGCTATACGAATACAAATTCAGTTTAACTACTGTAGAAAGAATTCGTCTCATTTGCGGAAGATGATGTACAGGAACGCCCAACTCAGAGTTGATTTTGCAAGTTCAAAGATCGAGATGCATCCTTTTAAGCAAAGTCCCGGCGTGGCTGTACTGTAAGCGCTGCCTAAAAAAAATCTGAAAGTTGTTATTGGGCAGAACAGTAGCTATAACCATGCCAGCAACTAGCTGACTCATTTCGTCCAAGTGAAGAAACCCTCCAAAAGCATCGACAAGGCTATTAGGCTTATTATTATTATTATATTAAATTCTGCCTTCACTTGACAAAGGGAGCAGTTGGCTCCCGAAACGTCGTGTTTTTAAACCTTACGCCAGTGTCGAAATAACTGTTTGTTAAGGATACTTACCGACTAACTGTTTACTGTAGTCTGTGGGGTTGGTTCCCTAGGCCTTAAGAGCTTTGGATTTCTTGGAAAACTAGATCTCGGAACAGCATGATGCTTGCTGTCCTTTCATTGTAAAACCCACACAAATGAACTTTAAGTGAACACATATACACATAAAAAACATTTTAGCAATCATCTCAGAACTAGTTATTGAACCAGTTTTTTGCCCCAATGAAGTCTCCTATACATTCTTCATAACAATCTTCAGCACCCCACCCTACTTTTGCTAAATGAGTAGACAAAGGCAGAACTCATTTAGCATTTTGAGCAAAACTCATTTATCAATGAGCAGATTTGCAGCTCATTTGCAATGAGCAGAATTCATTTAGCATTTTGCTAAATGAGTATACAAAGACAGACCCCACTTTGAGGTTGTTCACAATGGAATACTTAGCTGGATAGTTCCCAAGGAATTCCAAAAAATGAATGGTATATTTTTACCTTTATTTTTTGGTTAGTTTCTATGTTATTTAGGGTTATGGCAGCTGATTTTTAAAAAAGGTTTGCTGAATTTTTATTGTGTGATTTTACAATGATACGCCATTGGTTTCTGTCTGTTTCTGAGAATTTGATTATATTAAATGACTGATTTTATTAATCAGCAGGCACTGTAATGCATTTTTACAATTATTTCTTCTAAATTTACTTCTAGGAACATTTGTACCTTTTTGTTCTAAACTTTTTGAACCACAACAATGTGATTCTAATTTTCTCCATAAGATGAGCACCTTGATGGGATGTCAAATTACTGTAGCTTATAACTGGATCCTTCATACAGAAAAATATTGTCATTATAAAAAGTGCCAATGTCATATGTATGGAGTCACTATCAGCAATATGTTTAACATATAAAAAAAATAGGAAATTAAGCTTCTCTTAGTGTTTCCATTGCTATATATAGTTGATCATTATAAATGATTTCCCCTGTATTGATATAAATTCTGCATGGTTATAAGGTTAACACCTTAATACACATTTCCGTCATACCAAATAATCTTTGGATCAAGTATCCTAATAGATACAATCGTGGTCTTTTAGTTCATCATGGCTTGGATTTGATTCTCAGTAAGCCTTGTTTTGTATAATTGTATCATAGGTTGGAGGTTACATTCAATTAGCAATCCTTGTGAAATGTCTACACTTTTGAGACAAAAACAAGCTTCATTATCTTGTTTGATGTAATTTAACTTTCATTGTTCTTGTATCAGGAGATGCTAATAAACGATAAATAGTTTTAAATGAACATATTGTTAATCTGAACACACAGTTTATAAATATAGCATAATACTTCTGATTATAGTATACCATTAACTAAAACTTAAAAAAAAAAATTCCAAATACACTAATTTCCCAGTTATTCAGGACTTACAAAAGAATTATTTATTTATGATAAATTACTAAATTCTCCTCTCTATTAACTGCATTTCAAGTTACATGTGCATTGTGTAATGACATACATAACCATATATATATATATAAGTATGTACATACCATGAATGTATCATTTATCCACGTCATTTGTGAAAAGTTTTAGAAAGGTATCAGCTATATGCTCATAAATTTAGTAAGATAAATTAGGTGATTTAGCTTTAACTTTTCATAGCCCTTCGGTAGTAGCGCATTTGCTGAGCATATGGTTATCTTAGGTTCAACTGCTGTGCTACAAAAACTGAACACTTACGGACTAACTACTCATTATGATCCAGAGGTCAGTTCCCTAGGCTCTTAAGGGGTTTGGATTCCTCAGAATACTTTAAGTCCCGGAGCAATCATGACCTCTTGCTGTCTCTTTGTTGTAAAACTCACACAAACTTTACCATTTCATCTTGCTGTTTCTAATACAAAATTTGTCATAGAAAGCTCTTAACTTGCACCAACTTGGATGTGAACGATATCGCATGATTTCTGACTTGGTCTGATTCACATACCTTCACTAATGTTCAATGTGAGTGTTCCTTTATTTTTATATACCAGAAATACTTTGCAAATCATGCGTTGCTATGCTCAACAGTTCATCAAATTATGAACTATTGAGTTAATTCGTTCGCTACCAACTGTCACACATATGTGACAGATGTTTTTTGTCAATTTTCTAAGGCATATTTAAATGTGTTGTGTTTTGAAGAGAGTTATTAAGTTCTAAAACTTCTGGGGCTGTAGTAGACGTTTTTCCCAGGAGACCTTGGTTGCGAATGGGTTAAAATTGCCTTTTGAGTTTACTCTATTTCTACCTGATCTGCTCATATCCATGTCCACTTACATTTCTTCCATTCATTTTATGTGAAGACATTTTCTCAATCCCTTTGTAATTAAATGATGTTTTTGGTTACCAGCTGCAATATGTCAAATAATTAAGAAAAATTATTTAATATTTTTCATGAGTCAATATGTTTTAGGTGACCATGCTGTTGATGTGCGCTTTGATGGACAGCCTGTTGGTGGAAGTCCTTTCTTAGTAAAAGTTTATGATGCTGCTCGTGTAAAAGTTACTGATATTGGTTCTGGCATTGTTGGAAAACCAGTATATTTTAGTAGTA
>QLNU02015360.1:115199563-115214620 GCA_006491805.2 Dysdera silvatica | reverse complement strand
AAACTTACAGAAATTAAAATTTATAATTTCCTTTATCCTTATGATAGTGTAAATGCCTCAAGCCTCTGTTGAAAACGTAATATGCACAAAATGTACTTTAAAAATCTATTTTGAATATATTTTTAACGTCAAAGAACAATTTCCATTGTCATGTACAATTTTATTCAAAACAAAAAATTTAAAAGAAAATTATAAAATAATTTATTTCGAGAAAAATGATATTCCTGGGAGGCTCAGCTTCTAGCACCTGTCTGGCTACGGTCATGCGTATATATACGTATGTGTAATAAATATGTAATGAATTATATATAAAATATATGTAACGAATTAGATATAACGTCTGTGTATTGAATTATACAAAACGTATATTTAACGAATAATATATATAATATATGCATTGATTTATATCGATAGAGTGTTTGTAAGAATTAGATATAGCGTCTGTGTAATGAATTACACATAACGTATATTTAACGAATTATATATAACGTGTTTATATTGATTTACATACAGGGTGTACTGTTATCACGTGTACAGACTTTAAGGGGTGGTAGGGTATACCAAAATAAGTAACACATGTTTTTTTCGGAAGAGGTTTCCTTACCGAGTTACGACCCAAAACTCGTTTGGTGGATGGAAACGGGAAATTTTAATTCTGGCGCCAATCTGTACATGTAGGCTGTACTTTTTCGAATGCTTATTCTACCATACTAAATATTAAAGAAAATGTCCTTTTTTATTCGTTTTCTAGTAGCGAAGAAAAAACTCGAGAAAACAGACATGGTTTATGTAGGATAAAGCATCAGCATAATTCAGTCGATAAACAGCAGCCTCCATAAGATGTATGCATCGAGCTTGATGGAGAAATCGACAGAAACGAATAAAAAAAAACATTTTCTTTAATATTCAGTATGGTAGAACACATATTCGGAAAAATACAGCCCACATGTACAGATTGGTAGTAGCATCAACATTTCCAATTTCCATCCACCAAACGATTTTTGGGTCGTAACTCGGTAACAAAACCTCTTCCGAAAAAAAGAAAAAACACATGTTGCTTATTTTAGTATACCCTACCACCCCTTAAAGTCTATACACGCGGTAATCGAACACCCTGTATATATAAAGTGTATATAGCGAATTAGATAAAGGATACATGTAACGAATAGGGTACATATAACGAATGTATAGTTAAAAAGTAGCTATAACGTTTGAATCCACGGTACAGAATCCTTCTTAGGAAAACACTCAATATGACTTCGAAGTATTTTTAAGTAGATAATTTAATAAGTGGAAACGTTGCCTGGAGGCACTAATACTATTAAGCATATCACTAAATTAAATCATTTTTGCTAATGAATTAATTATTATAATTCCATCAAGAATATAAATCAGCATCCTCAATCATAACGTTTAATTAACTGGATTTTAGATCCATGTTTTTGAAGTTACCCATATCTAGAATAAGAAGCGGTCATTGGCTTGCTGTAATAATTTTTAAAATATGTTAGTTGCATAAAAATCTACTTAAGATTACTAATTAAGATGGCTTGACTAATTGAAGCCTAATAATTTTTAAAGATTTTAAATAATTACATCCCTACAAATTTCGAATTTTTCAATTTGTATAAACAGAGTATCACCGCTCAGCTTTAAATTTGCTAAGTAATAAACAAATTAATTCATGTATAAATATATCTTCTCATATCATTATTTTCTTGAAATGAAGTTAATTAACTTCCAAAATGATACAGAAAAGATTGTTACTTTGAAAATCTAATAAAATTTGCAAATATATTAAATATAAAAAGAAAATGTAACTTTGGGGAAAAGATAGTAAATACCGATTAGCGAAAGAAGGAATACCTTTTCATTCATAGTTCTATTTGATTTTTTTTTTTTTTTTATAGTACTAGTAATTTACTTGCTGTCATTTCAGTATTTGAATGAATACATTCAATTCCTTGTACCCTCAGTATCGGTATATCTATATTTTGTAATACTTCTGAAACAACCGTACTAATTTTGAAAATCCTGACTTTATACGGGCACTGCGGCCATAGCCATGTTTTCCTTCATTTCGGTGGAAATATTCGGAGTTCTGGCTGCTTGGACGCAGGGGAACGAAACACGTGGCCTGCTCCAGAGCACAGCAAAAAACAACGGCTCCCTTGTATCGAAACTTTACGTATTTTGTTAAAAAAAATTATATGTTTTCAGTTTGTAAACAATTTTCAGTTTAAGAACTGTATAACGATAATAAAATTTCAATCGTTAGAAACTCGACGTTTCAGTTCGCCTTTACGAACCTTCTTAAGAAGGTTGCTTGATCACCGTCACTGAAAATCACGACTAAGCAATCTTCTTAAAATGGTTAGTAAAGACAAAATAAAGTCCACATTTCGCACACAAGAGTTGAAACTTTAATATCATCATATCGTTACATAGTTCTCAACTCAAAGAATTGCTTGCAATGCAAAATGAGCCGTAAAAGTCTTCATGAAACCACTTTGTTTACTCGTGTTTTACGGCGCAAGGATAGCTAAGGTGATGCTGACGGAGGACTTGGAGTTTTCTGAGGAATTCGCACTACTTTCACATAAGTATTAGGAATAAAACCTTGTACTCCAAATCCGTAGGAAAGAAACGGCAAGAACTGGGTGTCTGCTGAATGAAACCTGGATTATATATGTCCGCATAGTAATTAAACACGTTATCTCCATGCCACCAACAATTTTAATAACATACAATTTTATATCTGTATCTTTAATAGGGAAAACCTTACTTCGTGAAAATCCGTACGAGAAGATCGCTACGCAAGCTTGACCTCAGTCATTTCCTTGTTATAAAATGGGTTCAGCCCCGCTCGAAGACCACTATTTCGAGTTCAATGAAGTCATGATTGCATGATCTATCATGAGTAGAGACCGAATTATATGCAATTGGATATTTAAACTCTTTCCAGAGTTAGTGCAGATAAATGCATATAGATGGTAAATTTTCAGAATATATGCACATTTTAAGGGTTTCGATAATTTTAAGAGTTTGTTATTCTTTTATAGGATATTTTTGATACGACGATAAAATTAAACTTTCCTTTTACTTCCATACGTGCAGAAAGAAAAATGGACTCGTACATATTTGATTATGTCCTGAGGCATTAAAAAATATAGTCACATTTGAAAAACAGTTGAATTAGCCACACCCTTTGCGGGAAGATTGAAGGGTTCAGTTCCATGATGCTAGACAACTAGTTAACCTAAGGTGAGATTAAACACAATTAACACTTATGTAGGATAAACTTCTGCAACATTATTTATCAGTAATGGAAGTTGCTGATAGTCTGTTACAGATAGACTATCCGTTATAAACTACCCACAAAATTTTATAAATACAGTAAAATTACCTCCGTAGCTCTGAAAAGGATGTGTTTGGTCATAAAATGGTATTGATTAACGGAAGTCGAAGCTTAATTGTCCAGAATATTGCTGGAACACTTGTTACATGTTATAATAAAAATTAGGCTGTATATGTATATTAGGCTGCATAGGAAGAAAATCATTTCCTTCTGTTTTGGCTTTTATATTCGTCTCTAAAATTTCATAATAATTTATTTCAACGTATTTATACTGTTTCCGCAACTTATGTATATTCTACAATTTTCTCAAAAGTTTTTCATGTAATTTAACCTCTTCTGATGATGATTCGCACAGCTCGAATCGAAACGTAAAGTTTTAGCAATAAATAATCGTTTTGCTATACAGCTGACTACCTGAAAATTTGTTGTTGATTATTATAATGCGCTGTGAAAGTCTACGTGAAACTATATATGTAGAGATGTTGCAAACAACACGGAGAAATGTTAACAGGTATGTGGAAGTGTAACTAAGAAACAAAATTTAAGAAAACAGAAGAATTTTTAAAGGAGTACTCAAAATATTTAAGATATTATTGCTAAATGATTGAAAACTCTCCTTTTCAATAGCGACGTGTGTATGAGTGGTGCATGTTTTACGAAGAAAACTCTCTAATAGAAAATTTAAATTCTCCACTAAATACGAAAGAACTAATAAAAACTAAAGAGAAAATATTATTAAAATACAAAGTCTCCTTACTACTTCAGTTCGTAGAAGTATGATCCTTTCTTTTAAACAAAATTTCTCTATTAATAAGTCACGTGTTAAAAACGCGGTTCATAAAAACTAAAACAACGCTTTCATTTTTCGCAGATAATTTAAAAAGCCGTTAAATTTTCTGAAAAGAGCAAAGTAA
This sequence comes from Dysdera silvatica, assembly GCA_006491805.2. Taxonomy (NCBI): domain Eukaryota; kingdom Metazoa; phylum Arthropoda; class Arachnida; order Araneae; family Dysderidae; genus Dysdera; species Dysdera silvatica. The sequence continues at coordinate 115,210,348 of QLNU02015360.1, read as the reverse complement.
CCAACTTTAAAATTCCATCTAAGTGGTCTTGATCATTTAAGTAAAAGAATGAACGCTTAAAAACATCCGTGTAAATAAGTAAATCTTCAAACTGAAACAGTTTTCCACCCTTTCCCATTTAACCCATCAATTTTATAAGAGTCATTAAGTTTTACTTAACGCAAATTACAAAGCATTTCACCAAAAAATGGACGCTCATGTTTTACTCTAAAGCTCTCTAAGTCACCAACAAATGACAAAGGGGGTTGTGATTATTTGTTTCTCAATTCCGCAAAAGAATTAAAAAACGCGGAACCTGCCAAACATTCTAAGCCTGCTAGTTTTCGATGTCATTGTTAGGGATACAAAAGGACCAGGTGCAAACAATGAAGCCTTGTTTACCCACAGCCCTCATTAGTGGCTTTCTGGAAGTCCCTGCCTTCATTAAAAAGGACAAAGGGAAGGAGACGGCTTCTTTAGTTGGTTTGGATGTAGTTCGCAATGGATCCTCCAGATAAACCATTCTGGAAAATTATATAAAGTTCCAAAGTCCAAAACATAAATTATATTATGTGTATTCATTTATACGCAAGCCAAGTTCATTTGCCAATATATCATGTGGCCAAAGAGAGAGCCAACGCCAAAAGGAGTGCAAATTTGCTGTTCTTCTATCCTAGGACAGTAATATCAATTCAAAGGATGAGAGATACTTTCTTTAATTAACTCTGAAAGTAATTTTTACAGACTCCAATCTGATCGTTTGAAAAAGTAATAAATATTTCAGGCTGGTGATAAAACCATAACGCGGAAATCACTGATTCTAATATGCGTACATAGAATGTCAGTGAGCTTTTGTTATTGGGCCTGTACCATTATAAGCTTTGATCACAGCTTGGGTATCTAAAGAAGATAGCTGTTTTAGTTAGTACTAGCGTACCCACGTACACATACACATATACAGGGTGTCCAAAAAGGAAGATGGTTGACAGAAGGAATTACCGTAATGGCAGATATCAAGGGAGTTATTTGAAGTTTAGGATCCTCGTTTTACTTACAAGGGAACCACTTTTGTGGAAGCTCGCACTTTGAGACAAGACTTATCACAAATGATAGTACCCAAGCTCCTTATTAAGAATATAAAATCATTTTTTTGTGAATAGCATATAAAATTTTTTTATTAATATTCAAAGTCCAAATATCGCACTTTTTAGATAAAATTTGATATTTTTTATTCGCACTGTATATGAAGATAATAATTTTTGAACTCAATTCAAATAAAGAGCGTGATTGGATTTAATGGATAAAATTATAAAATTACATGATATATCATTCAGAGCATTTTAAAAAATTATATAAAACTAAGCTTTTTAATACCAATATTTGGCGCATTTGGCTATGGTTTAGAAGAATTGGCGATATCGGCATGAAGTATAAATGTTTCATCAAAAAAAAATTTCAAACAAAATTGTTCTGAATAAAATCAAAATTGATGTTAACACATCAAAATGAAATTATAAAATTTCTTCCTTTGGTATATAACAAATTAAGTGAAGAACGGTATCTCCGTATGTTGCAATATTCTTGGTGTAACTGTAATCACACTCCTAGTGAAACTATTCAATTCAAAAACATTGACAAAATATGTTTTCTCCTAATTGATGCGATTTGCAGTGAGAATGAATGACATCTTTCATGAAATTTACATCTTTATTTAAATGGTGAGGAACAGTTATTCTTTGAACACTTTTATGAAAAGTATTATAATAGCTTATAAAAATAGTTCCGGAATCCGATATTTTGAGACATTTTTATAATTTTCTCATATTGAAAATTTTGATTTATTTACAACATTTAAACTTTCCGTGTCAAATTTTTACGAGTTAGATTAACATTCACGACACAAAATAGACATTCTGTATGATACAATACTTGTCTACTTTTTAAAACAAATTCATTTATGTATAAAATTTTTGAAATGCCAGCTTCATTAAAACATTTTTCTTTATTAAAAAATTACGTAAAATATTTTGATGTTACGGCCATAAAATTTAGAAGATTTTTTCCTTTTTATTATGCCATTATATTTCCTAAAAATAATGCCAATGAAGGTTGCAATATGAGCGTAATTGAATAATAAATGCTTCATACCGATATCGCCAATTCTTCTAAAGCATAGCCAAACGCGCCAAATATTGGTATTAAAAAGCTTAGTTTTTATATAATTTTTTAAAATACTCTGAATGATCTGTCGTGTAATTTTATAATTTTATCCGTTAAATACAATTACCCTCTTTATTCAAATTGAGTTCAAAAGTTCTTATCTTCATATACAGTGCGAATAAAAAATATCAAACTTCACTTAAAAAGTGCGATTTTTGGACATCGAGTATTAATGAAAAAAAATTTTATATGCTATTCACAAAAAAACTGATTCCATATTCTTAATAAGAAATTTAGGGACTATCATTTGTGATATGTCTTGTCTCAAAGTGCGAGCTTTAATCCGCGTCTTTAAACCTTCGGATGAAATCATGCACGTTTTGAACTAAACAGGGACCCGGACGTAAATGATGGTTTCTGCAGCATTGAAGCCATTCATAAATTAATTTTTCAAGAGTTTGCAGTGCCGTTTTAATGAAAGAGTCGTTTTAGAAAGCTTCTTTATGTTGGTCGTGCTCACTTCAATTCAAGCATTGAAGCCATTCATATATTAATTTCTCAAGAGTTTGCAGTGCCGTTTTAATGAAAGAGTCGTTTTAGAAAGCTTCTTTATGTTGGTGGTGCTCACTTCAAGTGAAGTGACGTGGCTTGAAGCACCGTTTAAAGTGACACACGACTGACATACAGAAGCGTTCCTATATGACTCTCTCACGAAAACGATAAGGCGAACTCGAAACTTATAGATATGGCTACATAATTGTCAATTTTTGCATTGGATAAATTACGGCCAAAAACTTTTATTAAAAAGCTGTACAGCCTAAAATTGCAAAAAAGGAGCTAGCGGGAGATCGTATCTGAGCAAAGGGACAATTCTGATGCTTATGTGCGTGGACTTTTAGGTGCTAGTAATGTCGAAATACGCTGTAAATTAGCTAGATTTATTACACCTAGCCGCTAGATAGTGGGGTCGCCAAGTATTCTTATATTAGCAACGTATTTTAAACATAATTAATCGTAACATGTGAGTATCATCATTTTTATTTTATTTAAATACGCTGTGCATGAAGATACTGAATCAACATATACTGATTTGACAGATACTGATTCAGACAGCGCACATCGAATGTGAGTGAAACGGCATGAGTCGCGAAGCGACGAGTGGGGTGTCTGGGGGTCTACCCCCAGTTCGGTCTCTGTGATTCAGGTAAGTACTGATTTATTTATAAAAATACTAATTCATAATAAAATTATTATATTAGCGGGGATACAAATACGGAGCTGTACTATTGCTTGGATGGCTATAGAAGTATCCCTCTATTTTATCCCTTCGTCCATTGATTTATATTCCCTCCCTTAATGAAATCTAAACACATACAAAATCTAATTCACACCATATCCTTTTTGTCAACAAACATATGTCGAAGTCCACACGCATGCGCAGAAATGCGGCAGGAGTAGCTATTTTCTCCTGTTTTTCTAGCCAAGTAAATGGAAACACTTATAGGAATTTTTTTGAAGGCCACGCACATGCGCATTAGGATTGCCCCTTTGCTCAGCATGCTCAGATGCGATCTCCCTCTAGCGTCCAGTAAATTGCAATAGTTACAGTAAAAACATACAACTGCATCTTAAAGGAACGTGTAGTACCCCATAAAAATACTGACGAGTCGCCGAAGTCTGACGTCATTACAACGCACCTTTAATGCAGTGTGTTTATTGGAACTATAATTTAGTATGTTAAATATTAGTAAGAAAGTTGGGGAGCATAGATTTTGTGACGTTAGGTGAAGCGTTTCAACGGGCTTCAGATAAACATCGCTGTCTTTCAACACAAAGACTGGAGCGATCCCCGAATGAACACGGAATGTTGCCAGTTCATGTTAAAGTTAGTTTTCTAGTGGCAACGCCACCTATGGGCAGAAATAGTTTAGAGGTGGAAAAACCAAAGAAAATAGAAAAGAGTGTATTAATGATTGTAGTTTAATAAAGTTACCCCTTTTCTATTTCCCTCCGTTTCACTATTTCCAATTTACTTTTTTCCAGTAGGTAGCGCTGCAGCAAAATTTCAACTGTAGCATGAAATGGCAACATTCCGAGTTCACTCCAGTCGATTCTTGACGAAGGACAACAACGTCTGTTTGAAATGTTTCGATACGCACTACCCAACTTCAAAAACTACGCTCCGCAACGTGTTATTACTATTTAATGTAATTTACGTAGTACTGCGAATTTAAGTTTCTAATTTTGGACGAATATCTTTTAAATTGTCCAAATCTGCGTGTATAAAGCAAACTTAAAATAAGTTAAGAATTATATAATACTAATTCTAAGTTAACTATTCAAGAAATACCTTTGTAGAAATGGGATGAAACGTACTTTTAAAATTTTTAGAGCCACTGATTTCAGCTATTGAAATGACTTAAGAATGGTGGAAAAAGTGGCTGCAAATATATCCATTTTAGTGGTATGAAGATTGTTAATAGTCATACCACACAAGCACACATCTTCACCTTAATTATACCAATGACGTTACCAATACACCCGTAGTTATTTTACCAGTGTCTTCAGTATTGTTCATTTGTATGTCAGTATATATCTTCCTTATTTTTATTAGAATTTCAGAAATGAATATGCACTTCAGCCCATCATCTTTATTTTAACAGATTTAATGACTTTCCCGGGCTAAAATTACTTTAATAAAGTTTGTCAAGATGAAGCGCCAAGAAGAAAAAAATGATAAAAGAGAAATCTTTAGTGAAAAACAGGAGAGAGCACATCTTGGCTCATTTGGCTTTGAGAAACTTTTCTGGCTCTAAACACAGCGCGCCATCATCGCCTATTCCCCAATCCACTTCGCTAACTATCTCCACCTCCGCACTAACCAGCTTTAATTTACAACTTTTCAAAGGAGGCCTGCTTCACTTTGTTTTGCTGACTGTACAAGACTATGCACTTCGATTTGCGCCATATATTCTGATTATCCAGACATTCACGAATGACTGAGATAAAGGGTTGTGCCGAGGAAAATTTCAGCATCGCCTAATCACATCGCGTAAAAGTTAATTGCATCCGATGCCCAAATAATGCGAAATGGCCTTCTAATTTGCAAAATCGGCGCCCGGCAATTCATTTAGTACTGCATTAAACTCGGGTAAATTCCGTTCGCTACTTAATGCTGACGCTTTTAGCGGTTTAAGCATTAAAAATAAAGAGATTTTTATTGCTGAGGAAGAGGGGTGGATATTGAAATCCGTGTTTATATTTTAAACTAAGCCGTTAAACCATAATGCGCAAATTACCGTTAACCATCATACGATAAACAATGGATTGTTAATGATCATCGGATTGTCGGTTGGAGAGTTTCCGTACTAAATCTTTGTAAAAAAAATAATCGTCTGGAAGAAGTCTAGGTGATGGAGCGTCAATTGAAGGCGAATGAGTTAAGAAAGAAGTGACTGAACATAGAGGGAACCTAATAATTGTTGAATAGTTGATTTAAACAAGAATGACCTTAGTTCTATAGATTGATTGAACTGAAGATGGCATGAGATCTATGAATACTTGATATCCTGAATCTCAATTGATTCGCGTATGGTATGTTTTAAAATTGCAAAACACACGAGCACCAAACATTGCGAGACTTTTGAAATTGTGAACAAAGCCCCTACTTTTCAGTTGACATTTCGTTTCAGGGTTTGCTTCTCGCATTTATATTTTCTCAGTGTGGACTATTTTGCTTGAACCAGACAAACGGACACAAGGAATATCGTTATATGATGCAAATAATCATTATCCTTAATTGTACTTAACATACGCTTCCATTTAATGAGACATGATATAGCAAATTGAAAATTCTCAATCTCTCCCCACAATATGTCATCCACATAGTATAATTTCAGTAACTGCGACTTGGATGTCCTAGTTGTGTGTGAATGTATTGTGAATTGGAAGTAGTGTCTATCCGCGTAGTGATGTGGGTTTTACGGAACTTTTTGAGACAAAAAAATTTCCACCACTTCAATTATTATATATCTAGGTTGCAAGTGATATTTTGTTTATTAAATAACATTTGTTTTATATGCCGTACCACTATATAAATTGTGATCCTCAGCCCCATATTTACCCCCTTAGAAAGGAATACCACCCGTTCACAGAAAATTCTGAAAAACTAATATTTATTAAATTAGTTATTGCTATTTCTTACTTCTTAGTAACTGTTACTTTAACCTGTTACTACATAACAGTTCGATAAGAGAGTCAGGGGTTGATAGTTGATATGATAATGGTACCGATAACTTATATTTGGCACTTTTAAAAATGTTAGTTTAGCGAATATGTAAATATTATATTGCACTAAATACATAAATAAAACTCAAAATAAAAAAAAATGTCAATTCCTAAAATTATGAATGAAGAAATAAATCAACGTGATATAATGAATCTTTTTTTTCCTTCAATAGATTCTTTTTTTTTCATATTTTAAGTTTTATATATATATGTAGGAACACCGGGCATACGTACAGAAACAAGAATTGACTAAATCACCCATAGCCGTTCATTGCTGGTCTTTGGACCACAAATTTAACTTCGATGAAGCGAAGTTAATCTACAAACCTCCATCTCCAGCTGATCTTAATTTTTTTTTTAAACTTTTTTAATCCATCAAAACATCGAGCACCTGGTGAACGATTTATCTATTACGGCCAATATCCATCCGGCGTGGTCACGTTTTCTCCTCTTAAAATTTCACCAATAATTTTTTGTCATATACTTTAATTAAAAAAAAAAATTTAACACAATCCAACTTTCCCCTTATAGTCCACATTCATCTGGCTCGACCGATAGAAGGCGCCAATCCACCAACATCACCCACAACCTTACCCTTTATACAATAAACAATCGTACACTCGCCCTTACGAGCGATGTACGCTTAGATTTTTTACTTCTTTGATGAAAGCTCAAGGCTTTCGAAAAACGTTTAAAGCCGAATAAATTTTCGTTCCAAAAACTGTGCCTATTGTGTAATATATTATCCATCGATATGTAGGCTATTTAGTATTTAGTACTGTTTTGTGCATAATATTGTTGCGTGCAAAATGAGCTCTTTTTTTTAGATTCATATACCTATCTGCCAGAATTATTTCAAAATAGTAAGAGGGTGTGATCCACCTGCGATACCGCAAAAATGTGGGGAGGAAGGATTTGGCTGAAAATGTTTGGTAACTTTAAATATTTGATGAAATTTAAAACCATTTAGTGAAAATGTAAGATATATTTTAATAGGATGGGAAAAGAAAATCTAATGTTCGTAAAGGTTTCTGTTTTATGTGGTCAGGAGTGGGAGAAATTATGATTGTGTTATGAATGACCGATGATAATAGTTTTAATATGTATCTAATGTGGTTTTTTATGTTCAAACCTTTTAAAATTATATATCTACACAGGGAGAGAGAGAAAAACAAAGAGAAAAGTAATGACATTTTTTAGAAATTAAAATTCATTTTTAAAATTTCAAAACTGGAGAATTTTCCGACCCACATCTCTAAGCCGGAGGTCCCAATTGTCTGGTCTCGTATAGTCTTCAAACTTAAAAATACAAACAATGAGAAATACCAGTTACTTGGCACGTGCTTAAAAACTTTTAATACAATTCGTTGAGACGTTTGTAAAACAAGTTAAATATTTTTAAGAATTTTCATACACGCGCTAAAACTAAGGTAATATTTTTGCTCTTGCTTTGTTGTCTTACGGTGGCGTAGTGGTAACGCGTTCGTCTGTGAGGCTTTAACCCGGGTTCGATTTCAACAGTACTACAGCACGCTTGCCATTTTTCTATCGGCGTTCGGCTGCCGAGGCAATAAAGGTTTGTATTCCTTCGAAAACTGTAGATTTCTGCCAGAAAGCGCATCTCCAGGTAGACACCCACCCTCGGCGTTTGCATTAACGAGGTTCGACTGTATGTACCGTTGCCAAATATACTGAAGCACTTTAAGTTCAAACTACAAAACTCTAAAAGCAATATGTGACTAGTCCCTGAATGTAACTGTCGTTTTGAATTCGCAATCAAATTTTCAACGGCTGGGCGTTTGCAATATGTTGAACGTAAGATTCTATTAATATGCATCTGGGTTAATATTTCATCCGCTAAACGAATCATGACCCGAAAGACAAATCAGTTGGAAGACAAGATACGATACACTTGTAAAATTTAATTAGCTGAGCAAAAGTTAATTGATCTAATACCATTTTTATTGTATCGTTGTAAATAGAACTGAGATGGGTACATACTGCAAGAGAGAGAGAGAAAGAGAGATTTCTGTTTCTTTGTGGATTGACGTTCGAAGACAATACTACGAATCACCCGAGAATCTCACTGGCTTAACCTGACCTTTGAGCCACGATATGTTAGCGCACAACCATGATTATTGAGAATCGAACACACCTTCGTGAGCTCAAAGACAGAAGTCTTAACCACTGGGCCGATAAATGCATTTCTAATACTTGAATAATATTTGAAGCTATAATCCTGAAATTGACAATTGAAAATCCCTGTCGGTCGTTTACAAAAGCTTTCGCTTGCAAGGAAGCTTCCACAGGACACACATGTTCGGTTTTCAGGATAAGAAGAAAAACTTGCTTAAGTTTGCATGAATAAGCTTTCAAAAAATTTGAACAAAATTTAAATTTGCATTATTAATTAATTAAATTTAAAATTGCATTGAAGCCTTCCTTCTAGAATGATTACAATCCTCATATATATTAATTTAGCAATTCCATCATAGCCTTTTCTAAACAATAAACTAATTTTTTAATCATAAGCTATTGCGTAAAATGGGAAAATTAGATGATTATAATTAGATAATAAACAATACAGTTATTTGCTTATATTATTTACCCATTTTCATAAAAGTTCTTGGGCTATCGTGCTACAAAAATTTTGTCAACAATGACAGTAATTCTACCTATTTGACCTAGGAAATGCCAATTTCATGTGCTCTAACAAACCTTACAGAGGCTAATACGCTTCTGAAAAGAAATGCGACGTTATTCTACAACTTAAGCCATTAAAATACAGCCAACCAACGTTATTGTACAAAATAGGCATATGGCAGCTACAAAACACCTGAAATTCTGACATATTTTTTGGCAAAAGAACATTTTTCCTCTTCAGCAGAACAAACACAATTCAATCACCTCGTTTTGTGCAAAATGGCCTTTACCCTGTCCTTACGACATAAAATTTCAATCAACCAAGAGACAATTGAAATTCTGACTTTTTTTGATATTGATATTTTAAACATTAATAAACGAAAGCTGCTATTCACTAGCGTAGTCCCCTTCCTCAAGATCTAAGGAGGGGGTGGGTTTTGGCCCCAAGCCCAATGCTTCATATAATTCGTTCAAGAAAAGTTGACAGATGGTACCGTTAGAATTCACGGGAGCTGACGTCACAAACGGCCTAGCCGATTACAGCAGAGGGGAGGACGTCATTTCAGAAATGATTCTTACCGAACGTTTGTCTGCGCCAAAAATCAGTTCTGAAATGACGTCCTCCCCTCTGCTGTAATCGGCTAGGCCGTTTGTGACTTCAGCTCCCGTTATTTCTAACAGTACCATCGGTCAGTTTTTCGTGAAAAAATATACCTATCATTCCTTTCTACTTTTTGTTTTTATCTAGAGGGGCTAACTTTTTTCCACTGAAGGCTAAGCGATCTCTAGTCCTCACCACCGAGTTACACCAATGCTGCTACTGGAAATGTGTGGTGAAAGCCTAGCGGAGAGGTCAATCTTCCTGCTATTTTATTCCCAAGGAACTATGAGCGTTTTGGAATCATCTTATTAAAATTAAACGATATATTTTATAATTTATGACAGTCTTTTTTCAACTAATTATGCATTGCAAAAAACACAAAGTAGAAAAACAAAGTGAAACTTATTCACTAGGATAGTAACGCGTATCGGTGAAGTTGGCAAAGTGGTTGAAACGTAGACATGCATTTAATTTGTTTATATTCAAACTACGATAGCTATTCCCAAAAAACAATATGCTACCCTAAGACACCAGTATGCCATAAATAGGAAATGTGAATTAGAAATTCATAAGGAGTAGAAGAAAGTCGAAGATATAATTTAGTTGAAATCTAAAGTAAAATTTTTTCTTCTTCTTATTTAGCTTAACTATTTTATCTTTTTATTCAAAATTGGGAAAGAAATAGTTTTTTAAATTGGAGAAAGCAGAAAGAAAAGATTCTTGTTAAAAGAGCAATTCTGTTAAGAATTCCTCGGAGGGTAGATTTCAAAATAGTCTTACTAATGAAGTTCGATGTACTTTGTTTTCGCGGCTCTCTTTTCGAATTATTCGCTTTCATTTTGATTCCAAAGTGAGTATATTTTTTCTACAAAAATGTAGAAATTTAACAAATTGGTCATCTGGATCTGCTTAAAATGCGATTACAGTAGTATTTTTTACATGCTGCAAACTACTTTCATTGTCTATCCTTGTTAAGAAGTAAAGGGTATGTTTTTTAATATGTTCAAAAGGGAATAATGGGGTGGTCTCTGGAATGGTATGTTTTGGATAAAGATCTCGATTGGGTTTAAAGCAAATTCTCAGCCGTTTTACAAACAGCAAAAAAATTCATATCC
>QLNU02015360.1:115188624-115199463 GCA_006491805.2 Dysdera silvatica | reverse complement strand
TCACCACATGTATGTGCTTACAACTTAAAATGATTACACAGATCTGCAATCTCGAGTTTTAAGCATATTTCTAAGCAAATATGTATGATGGCATTACATATTACATACAGGGGGCAGAGCTATAAATTTTTTGCCATTTAAAATCAGACTTTTTTTCGTCACACCTTTCTTTTTTCACTGACCAACTACTCCCAAATTTACTCTTCTGTTAAATACTCCAGAGCACAATACCTGTCGGCTCCGGGCCTGATTTACCGCCACTCAATTAAAATGCATTATTTTAACTGACTGAAGACATTATTTAGTTAAATACACAACACACTTTTCCCAGCTCAGATGCCCACTTTAAAGTTCCAAGTGCACACTTTGTTTCAAAAACACGCTTGGAATAAGGCTTGCTCGTGAGTAATAACATGCATACAGTTATCAACGAGCAAAGTAAAATAAAGACAACAAAAATGCCCTGTGCTGGTCCAATGAATGCCTTTATAGATATATTGTTAATTATGACAGAAAAGCTATAAAAGTAAATTCGACAAACCTAGAATTTTTGAAATTATTGTGGGAGGAGGAAAGCAAATATTTTGCACATTTATACATTACAACGTACTTAAAATTGCAATTTATTTTAAATTATTGGGTAGGGCTCGGGCCCCACGGTCCCACATAACTCTACCCATATGAGTATACTTGAAAAATTGTAAATGTATATAAAATTCATAATGAATTTGTGTAAGTTTCGCAATACATAAAAGTTCATAATAAATATGATATTAAATAAATGCCATTTAAAACGCTATGGGAAAAACATATAATAAGACGCTATGCAATAAATGTGTTTCATGCTTTTTCCTCAATCGTCTATAACTTACTGTTTCTCCTTCGATTTCCATTAATGTAAGTGATCTGTGGATAGCCAATTATCGATCTGGTAACCATCGGCCATCGCGACATGTGATGTCTTTTTTGATCTATTCATTCGTCTATTACAATTCCCACGGTAGCTTTATTTTTAAACGTTCCTAAACTTTAGACAATTTTATTCCAAAATTTGTACTCCAATTAACGTGGGTTCAGGATATCCTCGATATGCGTTTATTGCAAAGCAAAAGTCCCTGATTCGTTTCTAAAATGACGTATTTTTACACTACCTGATCATTCAAACTGCAATACCAAGAAAGACAACAGCTACCAAAGTTATATGTATTAATTTCACAGGTTAGGCTACGAGGATAAGAAGATTACAAACCCAATTCATAGACTTGTGGAATATGAATTAAGCATTTACGTAGTCGACCTATCTTACAAATTTCGGGCTCATCTGACGCATTTTTCCTGGTACTAAAATTTTAATGGCCAACATTTGATTGTAAAATCACATACTTGCAAATTTGATTTGTTTTTTGTTTTTTTAATATTTTCTTTTGCATAGCTTTTATGATAACTACATTTGGAATATTTTGTATTGAAAATTGTTTCATGAATAAATGAATTTGGTGTGAATGTAAGAATTTCCATTTACCATTTATGAAAAGGTAATTTAAAGTTTTACCAAAAGATGCCATAAAACTTTTATTTAGACACTGGTGAAAGATAAAAGCACAATGTCTTTCGAAAACCAACTGCCTCTTTCATCAAATAAAGGCAGAATATGTAGAGGGTGAAAATATTGGACTTCCACTCTCCAACGGAAACCGTATTCTGAATATGATTCTTAGAATCAAAATGTTCTGGAACTGATACTCTTATTAGCAAATCAACTAAATATCGAAAGGATTCAATAATGGCAGTAGCTGATCAATTGCGCAAAAGCGGGGGCTCAGGACCCTCCCATTGGAAATCAAGTTACTTATTTCTCTTTAATGAAGAATCGTGTGACTTTTTGTAAAACCACTTGACTCCTTCCATGACTTTTTAATTTTCACGTCGTTGTAATTTAGAGAAAGTGAGGAGAGAAAGCAATACACAAATATCCGGAATAAAATCAAGTAAAAAGAAGCATCTTGGAATGAATATGAAATTATTTTATATATTCTATTCCAACAAGACGCATAGAATACGATTCTGTTTCCTCTTGTTCATTTATAATTGCTTATTTTTGTCATGGGCATTTTTTCCTACGCTGCACTGATTTATAATCAAAATCCGAAGCACTTTGCCCACTGGTCCCGAGTTCAAATTCAGATCCTCCTGGGAACATTTAAATATATCCCAATACAGACATCAAGTTGCAGAGAAGTTGTATTTCGTGTTACGCTTTAAGCAGTTTTAAAGCAAGAAACTTGAAAATAACGAAAAGGCAATTCTCTTAATCATAGATCTCACTCAACCATAGACTTCAGAGGGTTATTAATTTGATATCTTTGTAAAGCATAAAATTAGATATGTTAATCCTCAAACCCTCAATTAAAACCTTCAAAACCGTGAGTGCTTCATAAACTAATGAAATAATTTGAAAACGGCTTGAATGTGTATTAAAGAAGCTTTTAAAAATCATTTTAAACATCTACTTCTTTGAAATCCAACACTTGTTAAGCGTACATGTTCTAAAACACATCTGTAGCTACATCTTCACTGTCATAATTAGCAAATGCTTGCTTGCAGACGTTTTTTATATCTAAGAATGGAAGATTAAATTTCCTAAAATATGAAATTCATTTTGTTTAATCATTGTAATATATATATATGAGAGTTCAAAGATATAGGACGACTCTGTCAATTGAACAAACTATAAATATAAAACGCAAGGATAGTATAAATCTTTCTAGTTCATAAAATTTTTAATTAATTAAATTTTAATTAAAACTTTTACGGTACGGATCATATAAACGATTATTTCTCCTCACTACAAAATGCATAAGGCGCCCTGCGGTGGCGCAGTGTGGTAACGCGTTCTCCTATTGCGCGGCTAATCCGGGTTCGACTCCCAGCAGTGCAAAAAGAACGCTTACTCAGAGATCTCATAAAGATCGCACTGCTCACTGTAGTCCGGGGTTTGGTTCCCTAGGCCTTAAGAGGTTCGGATTCCTCGGAAAACAGTAGGTCCCGGCGCAGCATGACCACTGTAGTCTTTGAGCCGTAAAACCAAAAAACAAACAAACAAAATGCATAAGAGTAGGTTTAAATGTCGCGCTTCTGCATTTATGGCTGATTTATGCAAAAAAACTAATACCTTCACCAATAACGCAGCCGTACCTATACCCTTACCTCGAGTCCTAACGTGCGTTACGGCTTTAAATACAGGGTTATTCAAAATGATGTACAGTATTTTAAAATACTACAATAAACTCATTTTTAAACATACACCTACCAGAATGGGTTTTAAATGAAGGAAAACTCAAACATTTTCAAATTGCCCTTGGCCTGTGGGGCTACTATCGCTAAAACAAAACATGGCGTCTGAGCAAGAAAAGGCGTTCCCAACACATATCACATATGGTAGAGTTCTGTCTGTTTCCGCAATTAGAGGAAGATTCGAATGGCTTCGTCTTTCAACAGAATGGTGCTCCTCTTCGCTGAAAGCTGGAAGTGCGTGAAATGCTCAACAATCTGATTCCTGGCCCTTGAATTGGCTGCGCCGGAATGAACAAAAACGTGCTGTATGCTTGGCCCCCGAGGTCACCGGACATTACACCATGTGACATTTTCTTGTGGGCTTTGTGAAAGACAATGTGTATGTGCTACCTCTACCACACAACTTGGATGACCTTAAAACAAGCATATGTAATACTTTGAACTTAGTAACACCAAACATACTGAAATGAGTTCAGCAAGAACAAGACTCCGCTCCAGCAAGAACAAGTCCGCGTGACTCATGGAAGTCATATAGAACATTTCTACTGCAATAAAATGAAAATGTTTGAGTTTTTCTTCATTTAAACCCCACTCTGGTAAGTGTATGTTTGAAATGAATGTATTGTAGTATTTTAAATAGTAAATAAAAAACTAATGTTAAAAAGCCATACATCATTTTGAATATATATAATACTACCATAACTAAAGCTACAATGAATGTTGAAACCAGGGATACCGGTACATGAACTACTAACACAATAATATTACTAACTGTGCTTTTGTGTGTACCAAATGATTTAATTTACAATAATGAATTAAAGTTGGGCTTATCTTTTAATTAAACTACACGTTTTAGGGTAGATTACGGTTAAATATGACAGAAAAGATAAGATAGTAAAGGAGACAACAACCAAAACGATAATTTACAATGTAATTAATAGAACAAGTTTAAATTTAAACCACAAAAATGTTGTAATTATTTTATTTTTTTTATAACAAGCAACTTTAAACAATTAAGTTTATAGTGCAAAATCAAGCCATCTTTGTTTCTTTGAAAATTTGTCAATCACTTTATTTACATCAATATGAATGTCTTTGTGTGTATTAATAATTGTCCTGAAAATCTCTCTTCTGTCATCCGTGTTCGATGCCAAGTTAAAAGGCGTTTAAACCACGAAAAACTGCATTCTGCTGAAGCAACACCTACTGAAAACGTAGTTTGAAGGGCGAGAAACTTGTAGATTCGTGGAAAAACGTCTGGATAGCATTTCTCCAAGACTTCTAAAACTTGGATACTTTGGACACCAGTGTAAGACTTTTGTTCATTACATTTGTAACAAACAACACATAAAATATTTTTTGTCTTTATTTCCTATTTAACCTTAAGAGATGGGGGGGACGACCGCCCCCCCACCGCACCTCGCTGAACCCGCCCTTGATATCATGCGCTACTTTAACTTGCAATCCATTACTAACAGATGTTCGATCTTTTTGCCATTCAATTTCGTTGTCCAGCGCTTTAAATTTAACTGACCATCCTCCATCATCCTTTCTAAATGGTCTGCAACCAAAACGAACAATAAAAAAGTAAATGGCATAAAAGGATATTTTAAATTACATATAAATTCCTTACTTCTAGTCTGAAATAGAAAAAATTTGCAAAAACTGCAGTCATTAGCATTCAGTTCTTCTGCTTTAACGGGTAATTAACTGAGTGCTCACAAAATCGAGCGAAATTGGTCCACGCGCAATTACACCCTAAAGGGAAACCAGTGACATAATTCTTTTCCATTTAAGTGGCGAATTTTAGAAATTTAAACTACCTCATTGCTGGAACTTAAACGAAACGAATCTCAGCGAGGGGAAACAGTGGCATTTTGTTGGAAACTAAGATCTGAATCGCTTGAAAAAATTTTCCCCAACTAACAGGAAGTTATATTTTACGCACCATAAACTCTTCATTTGATAAATTTAATCGATAGATATCATCATCGTTAGCATTTTATTCCTGAAAAGAGACCGGAATGCAGATTTGTTGTTTTTTCATGTCATGATTTCCCTGATGTTTTCTTTGATAAATTCGTATAAATTTTTATCCTCGTGGTCATAAAACTTAATTCGTATTTCATAAAAACCATGTGTACACTTTCACCTCTTCGAGATCAGCGTGACCTTTTCTGCCCTTGCACCATAAACCTCCAACCAATTTACTAATTCGGTAAAAATATACATTAGAGAATTATGCTGCCCTTTTTTATGTATTTGGGTCCGCGATTCACAATATCAAGGAAGCTTTTGGCGATACTATAGTTAGCGAAAGATCACGTCGACTTTGGTACGCAAAATTTCAAAATAAAGGCACTTCGTCTCAGAATGGAAGTCATGGAAATCCTCAGCCCTCGATTGGTGAAACCATTTTAGAAAACTTGTTAAGCGAAGACAAATACCAAACCAGTGGTGGCCAACATTTTACTTGCATGTGCAGGGCCGCCCTTAAGCAGGGTTGAACGGGGCCCATGCTCCGGCCCCGCGCTTCTAGGGGCCCCGCGAAGCGTAATTCTCAAATTTTTAATTTTTGTAATATTAAAAATTTCCCCAAAAATATTTTTGCTTCGGCTCTCGCATTTTGTGCCATCTAGTTCTCATACATTATTCCATTTTGTTTTTCTTACTCGTATGTGTATGGGCTCCGAAATATGTTTCGCCCAAGGCCTATCATTAGCTAGAGACGGCCCTGGGCATATGCTAGATTTAGGCTTGCGTTCCGCCGACATACAATGGTGTCGTACTTATGCCTAACTAGTTAGACACAACATAATAAATGAGTAGAAGCAAATAAAATTCAATTTTTATGGTGTAGTTATTTAAAATCGTTAAAACGATAACACTGCTGATAGCTATTTCGATAGCGTTAACCAGCTATCGTCGTCAGAGCGAATGGCGGCTTCTGTTTATGTCCGTGCTGTTGGTCGGTGTTGCCATCACGTCGGTTGGAAACTTGATTGGGCGGAGGAGTAAAGCGTATTTGTGGAGACGTCTTCAGCCGTGAGACCCAAAAGGTTTTTCCAAGTGGATGATATAGAGTTACTAAGGAGTTGATCATTAACTGCAACATTGATGTTTGCTAGAATGTGAAATGCCTCAAAGAAACTGAGATCAAGTGTTGAGTTGACTTTTTTATTAATACGTGCATTGGAGAATAGAAACTGATGTCCGAATTCCCATGAGTGTTTTGCCAGAGCCGATTTATGAAATTCTTGCTTTCTGACATAAGCTTCGTGTTCATTTAGTCTGAGGCGCAGTGCTCTCCGTGTTTGACCGATATAAATTTGGCCACACTGGCACGGAATGGAATATATGCCCCAGCTGTCAGAATCCGGGATGTTATCCTTAAGATGAGAAAAGCCTATTTTGTTGATCGGAGTGAAGGTAACGCGAAAGTTGAATTTGTGCAGGACAGCAGCGATCCTAGTAGAAATTTTCGTAAGGCCTAAACTTACAAAACAGCATAAACGAGCTAGATTAAAATGGGGGAAAACGAAGGAAAAATTCGACTGGTCTGGTCTGGAGCGCAGTGATATTTAGTAATGAGTCAAGAATATACACTGGTAGTGGTGATGACAGCGGAACATTTGTTTGGCGTCTAAACGGAGAAACCATGAATGCAAATTATATGAAGTTCCGCAAAAAGTTTCCTATACCTTTTATGATCGAGGGGAGGGCGGTGTATGTTAGACGAAGGTCCAAGTAATTTATGTATAGTAAGTGGAACTACGAATTCGGAAGCCTGCATCGAGATTTTAAACGCCTTTCCCATTCCAACAGTCGAGTATCGGTTTGAGTATGAGGAAGTCACCTTCATGGACGACAATGCCTCGTGTCATAGGTCTAGTTTTCTTAAAAATTACTTTTCGGAGACAAACTACAAGACATTGGACTGACAAACCTGCAGTCCGGATTTAAACCTAATTGAAAATCTGCGGTGGAAACTTAAATAACTTGTCATGAAACAGCAAACAACAAATAAAGAAACATTAGAAGTTGCTATTAAGACCGCATGGGACAAAATTGATCGAGATGACTGCAGGAAACTTGTGGAGTCCATGCCAAAGAGAATCCAGGCTGTAATCAAGGCCCGTTGAGGACATACGCGCTATTAATCAAATAGACTTTAATATGATTTCATACTTTTTTCCCCATACTTCAAATGATTCCATACTTTTTTCTCACGGTGTTGTGAGTTAAAATTAAATAATTTAAAAAATACTGCTAATTTAAATGACCTTTTTACATACAAATTTCAGAAACGATGTATAGATTTGGAAATACACCAATTCGGTTTAATAAATTTATTTTCTTTAAAATACTTATCAATTTTTGTGAAATTTTGTAGACTATAGGTGTTGATTCCAAACTTTTTTCCAGGGGTTGTAGACTCTTTTAAAATAAAAAATTAATTTGAGGTTATAGTTACTAGCAACTACCATTTTTGTAAAAACTATTTTAATAAAACTTATTACTTTTGTAAAATAGTCCTACTTTCTTGTACTTTTTAAAAATCATAAAATTAATTGGCTTATTTTTTAACTTTAATTATTTTTGAACGTAATGCTACGAACTAGGTTATAACTTGGAAAAGTGAGATTTTTCCATAAATTTTGAGCTTTCCACTAACTTAACTTTAACTTTCGATATCATATATATAGAATAAAACATAATTTGAAATATATCTGTTATGCAAAATGACGCGAACAAAATTTGTTTCGAAAACTCTATATTCATACACACATTTTTAAATCATTGCTTTGGAAAAAATTTTCTTTCAAACTCTTTTTAAGCAACAGAATTTTTTGAAATCATTTTTCTTTTGTCTTGATTGTTTTGTTGCCTCTGATGTTAGCCAGCATTTGACCTTATAACATGCCATATTTTATAAGCAGCATTTTAAAATGTAACGTTTGGTTTTCTGAACATTTTCATATCTGCCCATTTGTATTCTGGCTCAACTTTCCAATTATTTTTAAATGCACAAATTTGTGTTTCTTTGATTAAATGTTTTTACTTCAAGTGAATAGAAATTTTTCCAATCTTTCTTCTCAAGTTAAATATTTATAAAAATCCAGGAAAGCAAAAAACTTCAAACCGCTGAAATAATTTTACCTCAAATGAGAAAAAACAAAGAAAAATGAACTCGCAAAAGCGTCGATTTAGATAATTTTCCATTAGCTTAATTAAAGTTTACACTTTCATTGTGGAAGAAAATATCACGTCGACAATATTGCATTTTGTAATTCAGAAATGTGAAACTTCAATGGAAATTTAAAAAGATTTTGGCTTTGTTTACCAATTAGCTGAAGTAAATTAATTTGACATTTTAGCTATTGGAAAATGAATGTAACTTAAATGGAGCATTAATAGAAAATTCCTATAAATTCATTTCATTAGTTGAAAAGCATGGAGAAACTTTATATTTAAGACTACTTATTTTTTCACTTTGTATAATGAAATGGATCGAATATGTATTTATTATGAGAAATGCTGAGAGCAGAGAAAGGGAAAACCCGTTAGGAAAAATAATGGACAGATTACGAAAACACAGAGTTGAGAATTAGAGAAAATAATAAAATATATCATCTGCATGCTGATCCACAATCTTTAATAGAAATATGGAAAAGGATAGTTAGATGGCTCAGATAAATGAAAAATATAGAAAAGGCTGGAATAACTAAAGACTCATGAGAACCAACCCAAAAGTGAAAGGGAAAATAAGATTCGACAGGGAAATAGGGTTGGATGGAATGAAGGAGGATCTCAAATAACAGTAAGAAAGTGGCGAAAGAAAGAGCTTTAGACACAGAAGAGTTGACCTAGATCTTTCAAGACCTATAGTGCCAGGAGAAGATGAAGAGGGAGAAGAAAGTGGCGCTGGTAATTTATCAGCACCGCTTTCTTCATTATGAGTATTTCAAAATTATCAGTACCACATAAAAGGTATTGAAACGAAACTGACATATAAGGATAAATAACTGTAGAAAATTAATATTTAAACTAGAACTGCAATTTACAAACACTGCATTATACTATAAGGTACATGCACTAGAATATTAAAGATGAAGGAAGAATCTACAAACTAATTCATGACTTGAAATTATTTTATCAGCTTTGCCATTTTTCGGACTATTTGACCGTTTTAAATCATCATTTTCAGTAGTGGAACAATAAAATGCGAATTTCTAATCTTTAGACATTACGTAACGCTTTTCGATTATCAATAACGTTCCGAAGCTTTTATATATCATGCATTATCAAATTTCTAATTTCCATAAAAGTACTTAAAACGAAAATAATAATAGTAACAAAATACGAAAAAACTCACAAAAATCTCGCCCCGGAGGCTTTTCTGTGTTGACCATTATTTGGCAATTGTGTTATCCCTGTGAAGGGTAATAATATCTTACATCCTCATATACGGAGAAAAATGCGTTTGTTCTTGTCCTCATTCGTCTAGTAGGTCAAGACACTCCGGGCTAAACGGAGGGACCCTGGTTCGAATCCAGGATGAGGACGGCGCCTCTTTTTCTCCAAAAACAAAAAAGCTCTAGTTTGAGCTAAATATACGTGGGTGGCAAACATTATTGTATAAAAATACTTTATACGATCTGCAAGATAGGTAACCCAAGTACTAGAAATTTTGAAATTTATAACTATGAAAGGAAACACCATCCCAAATCACCATTTTCCTTATATTCTGGTGTACAGCTTTTCTAAAAAAACTGCATTATAGCATTTTTATAACGAAATTATGTATCAAATATATCAGAAATTTCTATTGCTTTCATTATAACTGCTATGTATTCTTGTATTTTTATTAAGCGTGCTTTATTGTAACTTGCCTGTTTATACCTAATTACAACTTAAGTAAAAAATCGTAATTTTGAAACTACAACTCGACAGTTTTCAAAATGAATCGTCTTGCAATCTACTTGTAATAAAGTTATACTTTCAAAGTAAATTGTAGGGAAAAAATTATACATTGTTTAATATTTAAAGAGGGCGGCAATCATTGTTATGAAAAACGTTGTCTTAGAAATTGATCGACGACGAGACAAAATAGATAAGATTGAGAATCAAATATTGCTGATTGAAATCAAAGCCGATGGAGTTTATTCCTTTGTATATAAATTTGGAATCAAGGGTATGTGCTTTAAATAATTAAGCCTAAATCTAAATTTCTAACCAAACGCAAGGTTTGTTTGCATGTGTGGGGAAGCTATTCAAAATTTAAATATTATTTTCCGGACGTCAGCTGAGGCTTGGAAATATCCAGCAGCTCTTTGAGTTTCTCAAGGCAGTACTCCAATGACTTGAATTTTTAAATTTCGCGTCGAAAACGTTTAAATTTTGAAATAATTATCTCCTAATCTTTAAGTCGTATGATTTTTGTAAGCTGTAGACGAATTACTTTTAGAAAACTCAAAGGTTAAGATGTCGCAGACAACAGAATATTTCTGTTTGAAATACAGTTGGCTGTATAATATTGCTATT
>QLNU02015360.1:115146827-115188524 GCA_006491805.2 Dysdera silvatica | reverse complement strand
CATACCGACGAAGAGGTTGAAGAATTTTATGAAGAAATCAAACAGCTACACACCAAAGGGAAACAACATATCAAGCTCATCATGGGGGATTTCAATGCAAGAATTGGACAACAGGAACAAGGAGAGACATCGGTTGGTAAATACGGATATGGGGAAAGGAATGAACGTGGCGATCAACTCATCGAATTTGCAGAAGCTGAAAACCTTAGCATCATGAATTCATTTTTTAAGAAGAAACCGCAAAGAAAATGGACATGGAAACACCCAAATGGGGGAACTAGTGAAATTGACTATATCCTGGCAAACAAGAAATCAATTATTGAAGATTGCAGTGTACTGAACAGATTTAATACTGGAAGTGATCATCGAATGGTGAGATGTAAAGTGCACTTAAATACTAAATTAGAACGACAGAAGCTCATTAGGAAACAAGTAAGTAAGAGGGTGGATTTAAAGAAATTAAAAGAAAATACCGAGGCATTCAAGTTGGAATTAAAAAATCGCTTTTCTGCACTGGAAGGACTTATTGAAGAAGTTGACATCTCAGAAGCAAATGAAAACATTGTTAAGACAATAGTTGAAACTGCTGGGGAAATTGGTGGTGTAACCTGTAAAAAGCACAATAGCAAATTATCTGAGAAGACGAAACAGCTCATGAAAAGGCGAAGAGATATGAAGGTGGACAATCGAAATACCAGTTCCAGGATTGAGTACATAGAACTTTGTAAAACTCTGCGCAAAAGCATGAAAGAAGACATAAGAAAATTCAACTGTGAGTTAGTAAGGAAGGCCATTGAAAGCAACAAGAGCCTTAGGGTTGTTAAAGGGAGTTTGTCTATTGGGAAGAAACACATCATTGCATTAAAAGGAGAGGATGGCACTGTAACAAGAAATAGGGAAGAAATACTTAGAAGAGTTGAAGAATTCTACAAAAAACTATATGAAAGTAACAGTGGATTAAACGAAGACTCTGAGATAGTCGAAGGAACAGCTCCTAAAATCTTAAAAGAAGAAGTTTCATTTGCAATAAAAAGTATGAAGAAAGGAAGAGCCCCTGGTGATGATGGTATTACATTAGATATCCTAAAAGAAGCTGGAGAATATGTAGAAGACATACTTGCAAAATTCTTTACCAAATGTCTTAACAGCGGTAACATACCAAACCAATGGGATTCTGCAACAGTAATTCTTTTGCATAAAAAAGGTGATAAAGAGGATTTGAAAAATTACCGACCAATTAGCTTGTTACCTGCTATTTATAAAATCTTCACAAAAGTGCTAACACATCGCCTGCAGAAAAAATTAGATGCAGCTCAACCAAGAGAACAAGCTGGATTTCGAAGTGGATTCAGTACAGTGGACCATATTCAAGTATTAAGAGAATTAATTGAAAGAACACATGAATATGAACTTCCATTGTGTGTTGCATTTATTGACTATGAGAAGGCCTTTGACTCTATTAAAACATCAGCAGTCATCAACTCTTTAAGATCAACAGACATTGAGGATGTGTACATTGACATGGTGAAACGTGTGTATAAAAATGCAAGTGCAAAATTTCGGTTACATAAAGATACCAAAACTATCAAAATTGGTAAAGGTGTGAGGCAGGGAGATACCATTTCTCCAAAACTTTTTACTTCAGCTTTACAGATGATTTTTCAGCAGATAAATTGGAATAACAAGGGAATAAAAATAAATGGTGAATATTTAAATCATTTGCGGTTTGCTGATGACATTGTTATTTTTTCAACGAACCCATCAGAACTCCAAGACATGGTACAGGAGCTCTCAACTAGAAGTAAAGAAGTTGGACTCAAGATGAACCTACAAAAAACTAAGATCATGTTCAATAATTTTGTAGAGGAAACAAAAATACAAGTTGACAACATTGAGCTAGAAATTGCTGATTCATATATTTACCTTGGCCAGCTGATTTCAATGGATGGCAACATTATGAAAGAACTCAACAGACGTATTAAACTTGGCTGGAGTGCATTTGGAAGAAACAGTTTTATCCTGAAGGGGAAATTGCCTTTGTGTCTAAAAAGAAAGGTCTTCAACCAGTGTGTATTGCCAGTCCTCTCTTATGGATCAGAGACATGGAGTCTAACAGTTGGAGCAATACGAAAGTTACAGACAACGCAAAGGAGCATGGAGAGGTGCATGCTTGGAATAACTAGGAGAGATCGAAAAAGAAACACTTGGGTGAGAGAGCAAACTAGAGTAGAGGACATCATTGTTAAAGTAAAAGGGCTGAAATGGCGATGGGCTGGGCATATTGCAAGAAGAACTGATCAACGATGGACAACAGAAATTCTGAACTGGATTCCAAGAGACCACCGAAGACCTAGAAAACGTCCTCAAACTAGATGGGTGGATGAAATAAGAAAACAGGTTGGGGTGACGTGGAAGCGAATTGCTCAGGATAGACTTGTGTGGAAAGCATTTGGAGAGACCTTCATCCAGCAGTGGATAGATAATGGTTGAATATGATGATGATGATATATATATATATATACACACAGTATAATATGGAATATGCATATTTAAGCTAAGAAAACAAGTTCCATCAAAGAAACCTAAATGAGGTTATAATCGCGTTGGAAAGAGATATCCGATAAAACATAAAAAAAAACAAGTTGATAATGATGTTTTGTATGAATATTAAATTTGTGTTTTCCTGTTTTATCCCTTCATTTTTTTAAATTTATTTTCTTCAATTAGGCATAAACTCTTGAAAATATGACCCCAACTTAGTAAACATTTTTTTATTTAAATAGTTAAGCATTAATTTTAGAAAACTATTTCCACTTTGTAAAAAATAAGATTTAGGAAAATAATTGGCTGTTTTATCTTAACTATTTGTAATAGCTAATATTAATTAAGGATTACTGCTTCGTGAAAACCAAGGGGGATTTTAAACTCATGCAGAGAAAGAAAAAAATTAGTAAATTTTCTGAAAGGTAAATTTTAATTTTGTTAGATAATAAAGTTAATCACGTAAATAATAAAATACCTAGTAGGAAAGTGAAGTGGTTAAATTTTCATATGCACATCATTTCAATTTTAATGAAATTTAAAAATAATTGGTGCTTCGTTCTTTATTTTGCATAAGTATATATATATATATAACAGATGGATGGATGGATGGATGGATGGATGGATGGACGGACGGACGGGCAGGCAGGCAGGCAGATAAGAAAAGAACATTTTATTTAATTTTAATGCACAAAGATTCTCGGTAATAAATTATTGAAGTACTGTAGAACCCTGATCAAACGAATTTCATCTAACCGTAATGGTCTGCAGCATTTATTACTATTTTTTTTTAAGTAGTGACACCATACTGTCTGTTCACAAAAAGAAGTCCGATGATTCAATTAGAAATATCGAGAAGTGACGTCGCAAACCGGCCGAATGCTTATAACAATATAGGACTCCAAGTTCTACACTCGTTTTTGGCGACGGCCAAAAATGAGTTCTGAGATTGGAGTCCTACTTTGCTGTAATCGGTTAGCCGGTTTGTGACGTCACCTCCCGTTATTTCTAACTGTACCATCGGACTTCTTTTCGTGAACAGACAGTGAACACACTCTCTTTTTCTTTCGATCATTGTTTTTAGAAAAACCCTCATATTTACAGACAGTATAGAACTTTGTGGGATATTCCGCCCCGTCTGTTTATTAAAATCACTGAACGTTTCACATCGTCCTATGCAGAGCATACTCAGAAGAAACCGCTGACCAAGTTTCCCTCTGCAAAAATGCAAGATTTCCGTTTGGATGCTTGGCAAAAAATGAGTGGTTGAGAATATGAGACGTATTTATGGTACCCTTTAAACATATGTTTTTTAATGCACTCCAGACTCAAGAAAGAAACCAATACAAATGGTTGATGTTGGACATATACAAAGCAGTTAATATCTTAATTAACACACACATATACCACTAGAACCCGGATTATATGTACAAGAAAACCAGAAAAATATGCATGTATATGCATTTAACACGAATAAACATACACCTAAAATGAATAAGCATGCGCCCCCTATAATGAATAACTATGCACTTAAATATTTTTTAACTTACTTGAAAATCATACCTCATGCGTTTTAAAACAAATATGTTTATTATTAACTAGTGAGTAGAAATATTAAATATACATAAAATGATATGCTTCATACCACGGTTGTCCAACCTTTTGGGCAAGGTTCCACTTAGAAAATTTTCACGGATTTTGCGGGACAGCGGTTTTAACGAGTTTCTTAAAAAAACTTACTAAAATCCTTCCTTCAGAATTTCTTCAGATTGTTTGTTTGCTTATATGCGATATGGAAAGGGGCCACCCATGCTGGTCCCCACGGTTTTTCCTTATTTCTGAAAAATATTTAACAATTTTGTTTAGGGCTTTTTTTTTTATTTCGAACAATTGCCAGCATGCCTGTTTAACACTATTGTCTGGCCAGATTGTGGCCCACGGGCCGCATGTTGGACAACCCTGATTTATATAGTACAATTCTTATTACGGCATGTCACAATGTTTCTCCCCATATTCTGAACAGTTAAGCTTTGTCTTCTATCACTCAATAATATTTTTGTGGCCAAAAAAGTCCTCTCCAAACCTCTAGGGATTATGGACGGCATTTATAAAATTCTGCGTATTGTCTATTATGGATTGTTTATCCGTGATAGACGATCACCCACATCTATCGTTAACAGATAATGACGTGGGATTTTACCTTATGTAAATGTTTGCTTTAATTTGACCATGTGACAACTGCCAGTCTAGAAGAATAGAACCAAATCTTCGGTTTCTGTAATAAGGGCGGTAGCTATAATTCAGCTATGACTACACTTTTGATGTCCTAAGATATAATTAAATATGTATGTTTACGAATTCCTTCGCTTTTCTGCTCAGATCAGGAGTGAGATGAAAGTTTAGTTCTAGCGTTGTCGGAAAATTTTTCGGATGAGGGAATAATAAAATTCTTAAAATTACTAAAACCCTTAAAATATGCATTTATTCTGGAAATTCATAATTTTTATGCATTTATATGCACAAATGCTAAAAAGGGCTAAAATATACAATTTCATATGCACATATACATTTGCATATAATCCGGGATATGCATATAACTTTGACGTTTTTCATTACCAAAATAGTAGTTTAGTACTATAGAATTAAACGTGCTTTTGGATAAATTTTGTAGTTACTTTGCAGCTTTAGACTGAAACCCGAATTACCGGATTATCCGAAACCAGATTCTCCTCTCTTTATTTCAAATAACCGAAACTCTACTCTAATAGTTTAATAATAATAATTTTATTCGTCACAAATATTTTTACATTGGTTTACACTCTCCTGTTTTCTTAAATATATACATAATACCACCCAAATACATATCCAATAATTAAACAAGATAAATCCAAAACAGAAATATAGAAGCCATAAAAACAAATAATTTATGGTGGGTCCATAGTAAAAGTCATTTTGGTTTAACAAGCTGTGGACCCAATAATATTGTCTCAATAGCTCTATCCTTCAGGAAACTTCAGTTTCTTCTTAAACAATTAGCTTCAACAATTAACTTCTTAAACATTAAGAATTAACTTCTTAAACATTAAGAATTAACTTCTTAAACATTAAGAATTAACTTCTTAAACATTAAGAATTAACTTCTTAAACATTAAGAATTAACTTCTTAAACATTAAGAATTTTCCCAAAAATCTGCTGAAGAGCTGTTCCTATTTGTAATTCCATAATATTTTATTTCCCTTCTGAATAATTCTTTTGTAATTTTTGGTAATCTTATTTGCTACTGTCTTCTGTAATTTCGATGGTTTTTGACTGTGTATGTGTGTATCAATTCCATCCTCATGTTTATTTACTTTTATTCGTTCAAACATTATTTTCGGTATATTAAATGCATATAATTTATCCATAGGTATTATAATATATTTACGAAATAAAACATCATAATTTAACTCTTATCTTTTTCAATTAATCTTATAAATTTAATTTGCAAGAATTTAATTATTGTTGCATTACTTAATTTGCTTAAATTGCCCAAATATTATTACAACGTACAAAATGACTATAAATAAATGAATAATACAAATCCAAAATTCTGTTCTTAGGGAGCGTTTTTGTTAATCTTTTTAGTATTGCAATTCCCGTGCTTACCTTTATTTCTTTTTTCTATTTGTTTATTCTATTTTAAGCCTTTTGTCGATGTTACTCCTAAAAAATCCAATTACCCTACAATTTATTTCAATTTTGCTTTCTTTTATACAAATTTTATATATTTCCGCCATTTTTCATTTCTTTTCTTTTTTCGTTTTTATATTGAAGATTATTAATTTTGTTTTTGTTTCATTTATTTTCATTCTATTGACTTGTCACCAAAGCTCATTTTTTTTACCATTCCTTGTTCAGTCTTCATTAGTTCATCAACGTCATCCCTTGAAAACAGCCATCCGAATCATTTGGATATAAAGTTAAATTACTTTTGTTAGTTATCTGTGTTATATCATTTTTATATAATAAAAATAATAATGGACCAATCATAAATCTCTATGAATCACCATGTATATTTCCTAAACAATCAGATTTTATATTATTTACATATGATTCGTTTTCTTCCCAAATGTATTCTCTCAGGATATTATTCATTTTACCTCTAATTCCATAACATGATAGCTTATTCAACAATACATTCTTATTTACAATACCAAAGCTTTACTCAAATAAAAAATATCCCTATATTCGTTAAAATACTATCCAAAGAACTCAGTAATTTTGTAATTATATTTTGAAGTACAGATTCTGTTGATTTACCTTTTAAAAAACCATGCTGACTGTTATACAAAATATTAAATGCTTTGATAAATTCAAGCAATCTATTATAAATGAAACGTTCAAACATCTTTAAAAATACAGATACAAAAGAAATATGTCAATAATTTTATTTTCGTCCTTGTTTCCCTTTTTCCATATGGAAATAACTTTTATTATCTTCACTTTTTCTATTATTTTTTTCTTGTTTAATAATTTCATTATATGTAATCAATAATGATTTCATGAAAACTTTGTATTTTTTAAATTAATTTTGGTTTAATTTCATCATCACCTGCTCCCTTTTTAGTGTTTAGAGTTTGAAGAATCCATAACAATTCCAATACACATTTATTTAACTTACAAACACGAATTGACTATTTTCATTATTTAGATAACTCCTATAATGATGTTCTAATATTTCATTTAGGCTTATTTCATTTTCAGCTATATGAATATAAATAAGACTCGTTTAAAATATTAGCTTTACTATAATTATTTTTAATAGGTTTACCGTCATATGATAATTTCTCTACGATTTCATTATTTTTTATCTATTATAATTTATTTATAATTTTCCATTTATCCATCGTATCTGTTTCTATAAAACATTTTTTATAATAATTTCTTTTACTTTTTAATATCAATATATTTATTTCATTTCTTACTGCACTAAATTTTTATTCAAATAAATTACATTTTTGTACGAATAAATCTACTTTACAACTCGTGTCTTTTTTTTATCTCTTTACGAATTTTTTATTCATCCATCCTTTTTTACAACATTATTCTCTAATATTTATCCATGGAATATTCCATTTATTATTTTTTGTAATTTAGCTGTAAAAATATAATATTTATATTTCCATTCAACATATTATTTCAATGTATTAATCCCATTACACCTTTAAATTTATTCATGTCACTTGAGGAATCATGTCTAATTCTTGCCTTTTTTCAATCAATTCATCTCTCTCAAAATCAATCAATACCATTTTGTGATCACTTAACTGAAATAATATAAACAATACATCGTGATCTAAAGTTGACACTAATAATGAAGTTTCGTTGATAAGGTTTTGTTTCCGTCTGAGAAGGGAGCAGAAAATAGCATTAATCCGAACACATAATGCTTTCGTTTTAAAAAACAGTTTTTCCAGTGCAGACTGTGTAAAAATTATAAGCATAATTTAATTACTCAAAAACTTGACGTTTCCGTTCGTCTTTTGAAAGCGTTCCTCTGAAGTGATCTCAGTCGTTGATGGAAGTCGAGTGCACTCGAAAATCTGTTTTTTATAATTTAAAATGCGCTGTGAAATTCTTCGTAAAACCATATGATGCTTTCTTCCAAAAGAATTTTCTGGCGCAGTATAGCCCAGATGCTCTTGCGCCATAAAAAAGCCAAACAAACAAACAAACCAAAAGAATTTACCTACATAATGCTGAATGGAGTTTCTTTATGAAAATATTAGTGTCTTTTCATATTCATAATTCCATTCTTTGATTTAATAGGTTTGCTCATCTAATAATAGGAAACTTTTAAAAATGGGAAACTTTTAAATAACATGATGAAAACGCAAGTTAGAATGCATGAACGGTACTTGGAAAAGTTGCACCCAGCAGAATGGATTGACAATGGTTGAATATGATGATTATAACATTCAGAAGTCAGGATGATATAACAAACTGTAAACAGGGAAAATTGTATGCGTTATTTAGTTGTGAGGAAATGAAAATTTTACAAACTTAGCATAGAACTTTAATTGTTTAGGTAGATGATACATTAGCAAACGGGCGACTGTGCTTTCCGAGCTTAGAAAAAAAATAACAAAAGCGGGCATGTGAAAAAAATCTTGTCTTCACTATAAGGAAGAAGAAGACTAAAACGCAAAATTAGAGACAAATAAGAAGACAATTTTAATGAAATTTAAATTAGCTTGGGATTCTCAAAAAGGCTTCAGCCACGCAATATAAATTCGGGGAGCAAGCCTAAGTCTTTATTTTTTTCAAAAGTCAGCTTTCCCAAACTGAAACGGATTATGGAAAGCAATGTTTTTAAATGTTGGCAGAAACTTGGGGAATTGCAAATTCTACAAGGCACCTGAAAAACTTTTTGCCCGAAAGACATTGTTTCGAAGCATGTTTACGTACTTTATGTTCTTAGAATACTTAAATATAACTTGTAATTTCCTCTCGGTTCTTCTTTTACCCGTAGATCAAGAAAAATTGTCTAAATCACAGAATTTCTGCTGTAAAATCGAGTAAAATTAAGCTTCCGAGCTACTTTTAAATCGCCAGAGACAACGAGATGTCACTGTTAATTCAGATTTACTGTGGAAACCCTCTCGAAATCTGCAGAAATGAAGAAATATTCGAAATGTAGTTAGTTTGGCTCATAGTTTTTTAGTTACACCTTTCTTTATTCTGAAGTTCAGTAAATTGTTTGTAACGCTTTTGTTTTCGCAAATAATTGTCTTTCATTTGTTGCATTTTACGAGCTGCAAGAGGCAGTTTCGAATTTCGGAAAAGAAGCATTTGTTCAAGGCAAACAGAACGTTTTCCGTTATTCAACGTAACATTAAGTTCGTCTTTATTCTCGTTAGAAGATGTAAATGTACTTTGAGTTCCATTTTCTTAAATGGGAAAATATTTCAAGAGATAATTTTTAAACACCGTATTAAAATGAATGCTTGATTCAAGTCGATGGGGGTGAACACAATTATTCTATTTATGCATACTCATAATGTTAATAATAACTAAAACAATGAGTATGAATAATCAGTAGCTATATATATATTAGTAATTAAAGTATATATATAGTACCAAAGTATATATATATATATATATACCAAAAACGCTTGCGACGAATTTGGAGATACTCAACATTGACCCAAACACCTACATTGAAATACAAAAAGCCACAATCCTAAACACGTGTCACATTGTCAGGAAGTTTCTAGACATGGCACATTAAGAAGTGATGTAAAAAGAGGCTTGGGAACATGGCGCTCTGCCCGTCCCAAAGCCTGTTTCCGCCAAGAATGGGCGAGGAAAACCTTATATATATATATATATATATATATATATATATATATCATGAGTATTAGTAACTCATTATAAATAACTCGCCCTAAAACCTAACATAGTGCATGATAATGTAAATTAATCGCAAATACGTTTCAATTTCGCATTATTTTAATGGCATGCAATGCGATATATGTTAGTTAGCATTATTACTTTACCTATATAGTACTGATACGCCATAAACTGCTACTTTTCTCTCTATTTGATCGCATAATCGCTGAATAATCGTCCTGTGGGTATTGTCTATTAATTTGATGAATTTAAATTAATAATTCACATTCATTAGTATAAAGATATATTTATATATAGGAATTAAATGCTGTACGGTTATTTCATTATTCATAACCAGGTTTCCAAATCCTATTTTAGGAAACTACGTCTATACTAACATCCTAATGGCAGTACGTTTCTTGAAGAACATATTTTGCTTTCTTGTCAATTTCTAATATAATTAATGTATAAAATAAACTGATCAGTTGTAATCAATTTCTAGCTAGTAAATATACACCACTTCCCTTACGAAACAAATAGCAACTTACATAAAGAATATAGAATTGATGTTAAGTTATGAAACAGCTGCTGAAAAAACTTTAGTATGATCTCTTTCATTCATAGTTCTTGGTTTGACTTATAAATCTACCATAAAATTTATACTCTCCACTGTCTCAATCATTAATACTTTAACAAAAGTCCCTTAAGCGCCAAATAGTTATTAATGGCGTGTACTTTAATTGCAAGTTTGGACAGTTTCGTTCTTGCGAAAGGTATTATTCTTTTATTTTGCAGTCCGTTTAATATTTTTCTGTTCAGCTTTCCTCCCCCAAGAGAATTCGTTGAAGGGGGCCCAGCTAAAAAATGAATAATTCAGTCTGGACCACAGCTGGTGAAAAGGCTTTTTGACAAAAGATCCACTGAAATCACTGACAACAGCGAAATTCGTATTTCGATACCAGAGCTTTGACTTTTTCACGGTATATTCGACAACTGGTAGTTGGCGCATCTCCTGTTTTTGGGAACAGATTGGAATTTTTTGAAATCATTCAAAATGAAAACGAACATACGTACAAATTCACAGATTGTTTGCCCTTCCCTGGCACTTACTAATAATCTAAAATCTTACTAATATTAGAGATTCAAATCATTCGATTTTCTAAATTGCTAAGGTAATTTTAATTGCATTGCCAAAGTAAGACGTGGCGTTAAAGTCAATTTGTAGAAAGGCTGCATTTCCATGCTTCCTGGTTAGGTTGCACCTAAATAGAGTTTAACTGAAATAAGTGAAAGAAAATCACCTAAGGTCGATATTTAAATTTAGCGGGTTTCAATTAACATTAATTCGCAACTCTCTAATCCGCAATTCTCCAATCCGCAACTTTCTAAATCGCCACTCTCCAATTCGCAATTCTCTAATTCTCAAGTAACTCGGTAGGTTTTCAGCGTTAACAACAACCATCATTATTGCATTTACGGAAGACCTTTGCCTTGCCCTTTTTATTGCGTACAGACAGAAAAACCAAAAGCAATAGTGGGTTTAATATCTATTGAAAGAGAAGGTGTTAACAGATGCAGACAGCTTCCTTATTGGTTGGAAGTATTTGGCGGATATCACGAAAAGTACTGACCTGTCACCTAAATGCAGACCACTTTTATGTCTCAAAATTGTCCCAGGAATACCGCTGTGTACTTATTATCCGAGGTTTGCGGAACACCCCGTATAACACGACTAAAACAAAATTCCAAATTTTTTGATTTTTAACAAATTTTAAAAGATATATTAAATTTCAAAACAGAAAAGCTTCTTAAATGTAATTAAAAAATTCCTCGCTAGATATCATATGGCACTATGTTTAGGATAAGTGACATAGTATCATAAACACATTTTCAAGCAAAACATAGCAGGCCGAAAGTTGCTTTTGCCTCTCCTATAAAAAATAGATTTTTTGTGTCGGTTTTCGCAGGATACTATTATATATTATTTAAAACAGTGATGCAATTACAAAATAAGTTATGGTCAAAATGTTTCTTCACAGTTGAGAAAATTTACTTTAAAACACTCTAAAACACAAATACATTTATAATTCCCTAGTAACAATAACTTTAAAAAATTCGTCGACTGCTTAACGTTTGCCTCTAGAACTACAAGAGCAAAGACTTTAATTTACTTACGCAATTAATTATTTAATCGAACAATGACGTGACTGTGTTGGATTTTTCACTGAATTTCGTAACAAATAAAATATATTTGTAGTTTTTTTTCCTTATTTAATCGCAATTTAAAACGTATGGACTTACGTTGACAAATAATATTCTCCGCCTAATTCTGCAATTTAATTCTATCTCGCCCACTTGGAAAACGTTTTTGGTGTTTCGTGGCTAGAGACACCACCATTGCACTTAATTTCTCATCATCCCAATCAAGTTTCCAATCGATGTGATGGCAATACGGACCAACATCACGGACATAAACAGAAGTCACCATGCTCTGATTATGATAGCCACGTTCTATCGAGGTACTATCGAAGTTAGTAGCAACGTTTTATAAATTATTTCCACGAATGAATTTTAACTTTAGCATTGCACTTTTTAATGCAGTGTGTCACCAATAGATAGATTTCATTAAATATATTTCTGAAAGAAATCCAATCAAGTTCATAATTTAAATATATTTAACCACCTTTTGAGCCCGCCCGTATTATGGCTAAAAGCGTTAAAATCTACTATATTTGGCTACCCTCAGTACGTTGCACAATGATAGGTCCATACGGAAAGAACAAAATTTCTATTGAACTACTGTTTCATGTTTTTAATTTACATTTATTACAAGGCTCTTGTGATAACAAATTATTTAAAAGTAAAAAGGATTGCAAGTGTACTCACAAGAATAAAGTCACAATATTAAAGACAAGTGTTGCAAAAAGATAGGTCCACCACACGAAACTTATTCGCAAAAATTTATTAGTAGGAGATTCATAAATTCTTTTTGCATAGAATTAATAACATTCTGCAAGTAATGCACATCGATGGCACGCCACTAAGAAGAAATTGCCTCTTCAGTTCACTAATAGTATTGTATTGTCTCCCACCTGCATATACAGCTCTTACAAATGTTCCCCCATATATTCTTTATGGGGTTTAAATCAGGACTGTAAGGTGGCTAGTCAATAATGTGGACGCCATTTCCTATAAACCACTCAGAGGTTGAATTATCTGTATGAATTGGGGCATTATCGTGTTAAAGCATGAAGCATGGCCCTCCGATTTCTGCTGAAAATGGTAGCAAGTGCTCATCAAGTAGGTTTTGATAATCTGTGGCATTCATACGAGTATTTAAGAATGTAATATATGTTTTTCCATACCACCCAAAGCCTGCCCAGATCAGGATAGAACCACTTCCACCTTGTCGTTTCAAAAATATTTGTACTTCTTTGCGCAAGTTGTGCCAATAAAATTGCCAGCCATCTGGCCCATCCAAATTTAATTTCTTTTCGTCGCTAAATATTACCCTTCTCCAGTCTTCTTTCCAAGTAATTACTTGTTGCGCAAATTTCAGACTCTTTTCTTTGCGTTTTTCAAGTAACTTTGGGGAAGCTTTCCTTTTTTTGCATCTTAAACAGTGCACCGTCTTCAGGGTCCTAAACAGCATTGACTTAGAGATTGGAATGTCCTTTTGACGTGCTAAAGCACCCAAAGAAGTTAAACCAGATGGAACCCCCTTAACAATTACCCTTGTTTGGCGAGAGGTCAGTTTAGCAGACCTCCCGGGGGATTTTTTTGTACCGTAAGCATTCTTTAAACGAATAAAATTATTCACCATTATGTGATCATTTCAATCGTTTCGCTATTTCGCTATTGGACTTTCCATATCCCTTAAAAGCTTTAATTTGACCTTTTTCCTTTTCGATAAGCTGATTTTTGCGACCCATTTCTTTTTTTGTTCATTAACTTGATACCATACTAAAAGTAACAGTTAAAAACACATTCTACAGCTCAGTGATGTCTAGAGCACACGTCATAATGCAAATTTGCATAAATGAGAAATAATCACGCGGTATTTCAAAAAGAAATCTAAGGTGGACCTATTATTTTGCAACACCTTAATACTAAAAAATGCCGCACTTTTTAGAAAAATATTTGCTATCAGCATATTTTGCTGTGTTGTTTGCTGTGACATATCCTAATACGAAACCACTGAATTTTTTTGGAGATTATTTGCATATTCTTATGAAGAAAAATTTATTTTTGTGGGTGGACCTATAATTATGCAACGCACTGTTTATTTTATGTGTGACGTTTGAAAGATATTTCTAAGAAACGATAATGATATTACTCGACTAATGATACTGATAAATTCCATTTTACTTTCTTGATACATTCTTTCCTAAATTCCGAAACTTTTATGGACGCTATTGACGATTTATATCCACACAATTGCAACAGTTTTTTTATGAGCGTTTGCTACATATTGGACGTCGTCTTACCATGTCTGGTAAGTTATTGGTCCCCAATAAATTAACGTTCCTTGTACGTCCCACAATCAGGAGCCTTAATAAAAGGTGATGGATGGTTCTTGACGCCGAAAGATCTTATTGGCTGACAATTTTACCTCGACCTTCATCTCTTGACCGTATCTGATCGAAAACATGGTCCAAAGATCACAGATCAATCATAAGTCACGTTCGATATGGACTCGTGGCCAGCATTTCAACTAGCAATATTTAAGTAGCTAGAGAAAGAATTACATATAATAGGGCGATATTTATATTAAACGTGAATTTTTCGGTAGAAAATTGGATCCTTTTTTCATATTGGATAATAACCATTAGACGTTCCTAAGTATCTGAAATGGAAACCGAATATTGAACTTCGTTCCGTCTCCTTTATGTGTAAGTAGTAATTAAAAGGAACCTCATAAAATCAAATTTCTTCGGGTTTTTATAGAAGAGAAAGGAGATTTTTCTAATTATACTTCATACCTGCGTTCCAAAAAGAAGCTTTTTTATGGGAAAGTTAAATTAATTTTGAAGTCATTCATTTTACAAGATACGTTCATACGTGCTTTAAATATATGCGATTGAATTAATTCCAAATTCATCGTATTTATTTAGTCTGTGAGTGAATTAAATTTACACGCATTAAATTTGATTAAATCTTAACTTTAAATTTAAATTTTTAATTAAACTTCATGCAAAATTACAAATTAATTAAATTGTTTTGATCATCATATATACTTCCAATAAGCATGCAACACACATCTCAACAAATTATATAAGTACTGCTTATGCTTCTTGAGAAATGTGCGGAATTGAATATCGATAAAGAATTGCAATTCCCAACTTTATTAAATAAATATTTCTGCCGGTATAAACCTGTCTGTCAAAAAAACATGCTTGGATATGCCAGGTTGCCTCAAATGAGTAGGGGAAAATAGGGCAAAGTGGATATAGGGGGGAAAAACGGATCAGATTAATGTTTAATAATCCAAACATAGGAGGCAACAGTGGTCAGTGCAAAAGTGTTGAAGGTGTGCGTAGGAATAAATTGCACTTATTTCAGCGCTAATGAAATACATGCGCAGCGAATAAAGTAAGAAAATATTTTTTTCGATCGTTCACTAAACTTTTCGTAAGTTCGTTAAGTGTCAATATAATAAAAACTATTTAGCACAAAAGTTTGTGAACTATATGCCTGAAACAGGTATTAAGCCTGTTCGTTTAGATAATGTTTTTGTATCATTATTGTTAAGGATTCATCATAGCAGTACTTCGTTTGTCAAAATGGCGTTGAGGGCAAAGCGGATTATTTTTTATGGGGCAAAGTGGATAGGTTATCCTACGGGGCCCTGGCCCCGGACGCCACAAGTTAGGGACCTCAAAATTGTTGCATTGGTGATAAAATTATGCAATTTGCTTTTAAATATTTTTTATTGGTTTTATTTTGTAATATTTCAGCGCAATTTTGAAAATAATTTAAATTCATTCTGATTTAATTTTGACAAACTGGCATGAAATTAATGACGTGCACCTCTAGCCACATGGGTCAGACAGTTTTCACTAGAGAATGGTTTTCTTTTACAGTTGATGATCTGGCAACACTGATTGCAAAGCACTTCACTCAATTGAGGGAGTAAGTTTAATTACATATATTTGTTGTGCTGGTTTGTTACAGTCAAAACGTGCAGAAATTTTAACTAACAGCCCTGCTAAAAACATTGCTCAAACACAACGCGAAAAGAAAACCTGCTGTGCATGAAGTACGAACAAGCCTAAGAATACCATCGAGCATCTTGGCACAGAGACAGAATCTACGTCGCAGTCTTAATTTACTTAATATGTAATAAACCATATGCTGATCCACCAATAGGGAACTGGATAAAGTGTTCCTTCTCTAACGGATGGACTCACGAGAACTGTACCCCTTATGAAAGCATAGGAAACTATACGTGCCTTAAATGCACTATGTGAAAACGTTTCTGGTAATTTTTTTTTCTGCCGAATGCATTTTATGTGCACGTTACAATTTTTTTACGACAGAGTTTTCTATTTCAAAAACAACCCATCCGCTTTTCCCCAGGGTTGAGGCAAAGTGGATAATTTGACCTTTCTCCTTCAAACATTTTTGTTTTAAATTCAGTAATAAATAATGTCGTTAATGATACGTACTATGTTTCTTTGATGTCCACAGCAGTAAACAATGAAGTTTCAACCTTCATATATTTATTTATCACACTTTATTATTAAGATGAAATTAAGTGATCCGCTTTGCACTACTTTCCTCTACCCAGGGATTTCCATGAGGAAAGTTCGGTGAAAAAATAGGCATTATATGAAACCTCATAGCGAAGGGACTATGAATTCTTTCAGCAGTGGTGGATTTAGAAAATTGTGGTACTGATGCACACGTTGTCCTCCTACCAAGCAGAATCGGAACTGTTATTGCTTAAAAAAGCAAACTTGAGACTATGATGGCCGTTATGCAAGTGAGAGGATTTCTTTTATTTTGAAAAATGTTCGAATATGTTCAAGATATTTTATTGTACAAGATTCTCGGGCAGATCTATTAGGTACTTCACGCCACATAAAAAGCGCTTGATGCTGTGCAAGTTTACGTTTCCCCATTCACGAATAATTTATATCAGCCCAGACATTTTTAAACTTATGTTCAGTCCATGTGTGTACATTCACAGAACATTTATTTAACATGCTCGAGTTTGGAAAATTTTAGCGTTGGGCTCTATTCTACCTTTCCTCCTCGACAACGGCCACACCTGGGAGTGTGCATCGTGTGCCTGCTTAAAAATCAGCCGCCGCTTCCATGGGCGTCATTTGAGGTGAAAATCTTGCAGACAGAAAGTGAAGGGGCATCGCTTCATCTATAGCCTCTGGGTTCACTTTCTCATTTCACAAGTTATCCATTGAAAGTTGAAGGTTTAAAAGTCAATGTTTGATCGTTGTCATGTACAAGCGTGACTTGGTTTAGAGTTTGTACCCTGCCAATTGGGACACTAAATTTGACAAGAATTATAACAAAATTATCAAAAATTATCTTCATAGCGAGAAGTTTAGACTAAGGTAATATTTACTTGCCGAAACATATTATTGTTCTTGTGCTTTTTATTTTAAAATTAGACGATAACTATCTCCTAAATTCTAGCCTACGGTAAATTTTGAGTAATTTACCATGAGGTCTGAAATAAGCTCTCCTTGATCTACGAATGTAAATTTATTACCCAAAGGTATAACAGCCAAATTATTGAAATTAAAATTTAACATCATCTGTAAAGAACTTCGCTCGTTTAAGACAATAATCATAATAACATAGATATTCTTCATAGAAAAAGGACATTAGATTGTTCTCAAGGGCATTTCGAATTTAAAGTCTTTTCGTTTCGTAGAAAAGTAGTTAATAAAGAATGAATTTCCTATTGTAAAATGTAGGCTGTGCTGAAAATAATGCATTATAGGAAAATCTAATATTTCATGAATTGCGTAGCGGTCTTTCAAATTTAATGGGATATTTCGAGGTAACCCGCGTTTTTTAGTTTCTTTCAAATCCTTCAAAACCTGTTTACAAATAAATCTCTACGTGCACTTTTTTTTTCGATGTTTACATCTTAAAAGTGGTATTAAATAAACACGAAAACTATTTCCCTTAATTTTTAGTAAAATCTTTTAAAAATAAATCTTATCGTGAAAAGAGCTTAACATTTTACATTACTTTTTAAAAAGATTCTTCTACAATGGTGTATTTAAATCTTCCTAACTTTTCACTGCGGATAAAATATTAGCAGATGAAGATATATGCAATGTCATAAAAGATATTTGACGGCCAAATTGGGAAGCATTTCTCGTAAAGCATGAATTCACTCAAGGGTTATTTATATTTAGACTGCAGAACCGTAATGAGCTCACAAAGCAAACGTAACAGTAAGCTTAAATTAAATAATAACCAAATGAACTGGACTTAATTCCGCAACATTGCGCTCCTTGGCAAATGAAAAACAAGGCGTACCAGATTAAGTAAAACTAATTGCAGTTGGAATGAAAAAGAAAGGAACTTTGTTATTTCGCTTTACGCTTGGTAGGAAAAAAGAGGGAATGCAATAAAACTAATGATAGGAACTTAAAAACATTGAATCGCCCAAAAGTCATTCCTTGTTACTGCTTTTCTTTACTCATTCTGTAGAGAGTTCTTTTAAAATTGAATTGTTTTTAATTTAGAAAATTTGAAAGTGAGGAGGATCATCAAAATCGCAAAACTATTTTGTAGAATAAGCACACTCTACACATATATATGTATATGTGTATGTGCGTATGTTGTGTATGCTTATACTGAATGAGCATAGGATTAAAACCGCACCTATACAAATTGCAAATATGTTGCTACTAACGGCGTGATTCTTAAGGCGTGCATTAAGACGTAGCATGTGTAAAGTGTTGATGGGGAACAAAAATATGAGTATGATGGGTAAAAAGACGGATTGTTTAGGAGCACATAGAGCTGGTACTTCAATTTAAAAAAAAAACTGAACTTCTGGATTGTTAGAGAGTCACCATAGTTGAAGCACACGGAGAATGGATCTAAAATGGTGAACCTTCGAACAGGCGCCATAACTGCAAAGGATAGGGACAGAGCAGAGCTGAGCGCTGAGTATGACAACTCGTAAAAGCCAACAAACGCATCACTGTTAAACAATTGGCTACATAGTATAACAATGGCCAGTCAAGAACAGTATTTGGTATGGCCATGCGCCGCACGGTCACACCTATGGGCTATACGAGCAGACGACTATGCGACATCCTTTCTTAACCAAGATTTAGCGGCATTATTCAAGTACACAGGACGAGTTTAACAGCAGCGAGTAAATTCGCCAGCGAGGAGCGTGTAAACTCGCCCAATGTAATCGAGGCTTTAGGCAATAGCTTTACCGCTGCAGCTGTTCCATTCTGTATTTTGCAGTCAGGGGTTTAATGTCCTAAGCGACAGGTTCGGATTTTGCGGAAAGTTAGTTTCTGGCGCCAAAACACCTTACTCACACTTACTCCATAAAACGAACCATATAAATGAGCGCACAGGCAACGATATATTTAAATCGAAATGAACACAAACGCAGTTTACTATGTTAGCGCGTCGTTCATAATTTTTTCGGCGGAAGCACATATACCTTTGTCAGAAAGAACTTCCAGACATGGAAGTCTGATTAGCTGTTGTGCTAATTTTGTTTATAAACGAATTAATCGAACATCTTTTTAAAATAAATACTAACTTACATCTTCATGAACTTTTCTTCACTCGATTTTTAAAAGTATGAATAATATATGGTAAAACCTGTCACGTTGGACACCTTTATATCTTGGACATTTTTCTAAGTTGGACACAGTTCAATAATACAGGACAAACTCCTATTTTGAAAAATGTTGGAAATACTCTCTAACGTGGACACCTCTCTCTCTCTCTCTCGCTACCTTGGAAGTAGGACACATTTTATATGAAACGATGAACAAGTTCCATGAAGTAGGTAATTGTGCGATAAGCATGAAGTGAGTCACATGGTACTCATTGTGAGAGAAAGGAAAGTGTGTGATCTTTTTTCTCTGCTGTCTTCTTATTAACTTAATAACAGTTATTGTGTGCACATGCAATTACAGACGTATACAGAGGCAAATGGTAGCTTGTTGTGATTATAACCATACCGCTTTTGAACCACGTTATCTATCCTCAGTAAGTATCACAAGTACGGAATGTAACTTTCTAATTATTATTTTTTAATTAAACCATCTGCATATTATTTTTCACCTGCTATGAAAATCTTTTTGACATGCTTTACTGTCGGGAGGGATAAAATTCCATCACACTGTCTATGTTGGGCATTCCCCAAGTTGCATATCACAAGAAGCTTTTACAATTTTTGGCAAATGCCGTAGTAAATGAGCACTATAAGTTAGCTCTTGAATACTATAACTATCTGAATTATTACTCAAATTTTGTTAACGATAATTCAGCAATAAGTATACTATCGGTTGCCATGATTTCTGTATTCAAAAGTAACAAAATGCCAGTTACAAATAATATCCAATGTTTATAAACCAATGGATTAAGAACTGTTTTCATTAAAATTGGAGAGAAAAATAAAAAAAAAAACACGCCATTTCGATGCTTTCCAGGAAGCGATTTCCTTAGTGGAGCGTAATTGCCTGGTTACTTCATGTGAAATTTTTATATATTGCTATGCGATTATCTAATTCACGAATACTTTTTGCATTCAATGAATACTTAAATGCACTAGTTTCAATCCTAAGTTTGCAATTTGCCCAGTCACACCTAAAAGAACGCAATGCATATAATCTGCTGTAAAACCATCGATTAAATTGTATGTTTGGATGTTTTATGGCGCAAGAGCATCTGGGCTATACTGCGCCAAGTTAAATTGAAATGTGGGTAAAGTTGCATTAAAAGTGACGGTCCTTTAACTCCAAAAGCATCTTCACTTTTTCAATTGCTATTTCCGATTGTTCTAATCTGTTATAAAATGTTCTCGTTTCAATAATTTTTGGCACATTGTGCACTCTCGCGAAATCATTCCCTTTTTCCTCACGTTCACCTTCATTCAGGCAAAATGCGCAACCAAATTTTCCATTGTACTGCACAAAATTCTGTATGATAGCTCGTGCAGGTGCATCAGAAGCACATAATATGGGAAATACTTCAGTATTAATAAGTTTACCATCATTATAAACCCTTAGATGATAAAAGCAACTATTCCTTGATAAATGACTTCAAGTAATAGGAATTTGTGGTGAGTTTTTCTGAGCTAAACCATAAATTACACATCAAAATGTGGTTTCTTTTTCCTATTGTTTGGTTCATCATTAACCATGAATTGCATCGGCCAAATATCGTATTTACATGTTTTGAATGTTGGAAGTCCATCGATGTTAAATTGAACTGAAACATTATATGGTTCTTGTATTTCTTGCGCGGAACGATACAAATCGCCATCGAGAATGTCTTTATAATCTCGCCATGACCATACACAAAATCGGTTTTGAATTCTAAAATCTCACTCATGAGGTTTTCTTGCTCAAATTTAACTGTGTGTTGTTCCTTATTTGGCATATATGTAAAAACATTGCCTTTTTTTACATTTTCTTCAGGTTTGAATAATTGTCCACAGTCAGCACAATACTCAGTTTTTCTGCATTTGGAAGTTTGGAAAGACAGTGTTTAAAAGAAGAACAATATAAATGTATTTCACACGAGTTGTCATATATTGAAATTATCTCCCTGTAAAACAAGTGTTTAGTAGCAGGTAGATTTTAAGGTGGCAATAACAAATTAAATAATTGAAGTAACTGCTCAGTACAAGTTTGTGGTAAATTAAATCTCACAATAAATGACAGAACACTTAGAAAAGCTTCTAAATTTGTTAAGTTTGAAGACAAATATAAAGGTTCCTCTGATTTGTAAAAATTAATATTCACACTAGATCCTCTTCCTATAAAAGACGTATCGATTTGCATTTCATTATCACCAGAGCTACATTTTTTCCCGTTAGACCATTCATTATCACTAGCAGATGACTCATATTCATCATT
Source organism: Dysdera silvatica (assembly GCA_006491805.2). Classification (NCBI taxonomy): domain Eukaryota; kingdom Metazoa; phylum Arthropoda; class Arachnida; order Araneae; family Dysderidae; genus Dysdera; species Dysdera silvatica. Next base: position 115,166,510 of record QLNU02015360.1, on the reverse strand, counting down.
AGACGATTCTACATGAATATTTTCACATTTATTCACTATATTTGCTCCTGAATTAATCTCATTTAGTGAATTTTCTATTTTTTTTTCATTTTTACGTTGTGCATTATTTGCTTGAGATCGTTGTATTCTCCGAAAAAGTGACTTTCGAGATATTTCTTCTTCAAAACACTCATTATATCTCAAAATCTTATTTATTATTATTATTATTACTCAAAAACTTATTATATCTACTTCATTTACGGGATCCACTAGCCATGAAATTTATCAAAATATCATTGCGTATTTTTAAATCAAAGTTTTTCCCACGTTTTCACTTCACAGCTAACATTCGAAACTGCAACATAATCAACGGAAACCGCTTTTGTTTTTGATTGATTGATAACTAATCTTTCGATCAAATTAATGGCTTTTGTAATTTATTTTTATATATTGATTTATGTTTTTATATATTGATTTATGTTTTTGTATATTGATTTATGTTTATATTGTTTCCTTCTTTTCTTTTCTTTTTGGTTTTACGGCTCAAAGACTACAGTGGTCATGCTGCGCCGGGACCTACTATTTTCCGAGGAATCCGAACCTCTTAAGGCCCAGGGAACCAAACCCCGGACTACAGTGAGCAGTGCGATCTTTATATATTGATTTATGTTTTTATATGTTGATTGATTTATAACTAATCTTTCGATCAAATTACTGGTTTTTGTAATTTGTTTCTGCCTATACTGAAGAGTGTTGCCAACTCAAAAAAGTTAAAACCTCCAAATTCATATTAAAAACCCACACTTTGAAACCAAAACGATCAGATAAAAAACATAATAAGTAAATAACTAAAATTTATAATTTACCACAATTTTCAGCAGTTGCCAATAGACGAAGCTTCAAAGTGCTGAAGAGGCGTATCCACTTGGCCACCGTGGCCATGGAAAATTGTTTTCATTACAAAGAGGTTTTTTTATTCATTTCATGCTTAGGGCTGGTTGCTGAATAAGGATTGTCCTAACCTAAAATTGTAGTACTTTTCTAATTTTACAACTATTCTTTAACTGAAATATCTTAAACTGAAGAGAAATTTGTCTTCTTTAGCATCGTTAATACAGTGTTGCTAGATGCTCGACAAAAAATTTCAGTAAATTTTTAAAAAAAATCGGGAAAAATTAAATGTATTTCATTTTTTTATAACAGAGGCATCTAGCTGGAGGTATTCCTACCTTCTCAGTTGGTAACACTGGTCTTTCTGTCTCTTGTGAAGCCCATTCTCCTGCTCCGTGCTGTATAGACAATCTCTTCTTTATGTTTTATAATGGCTAATGATATTAAGAAATTGTTTGAGCTGCTTCATTTTTATGAAGAAAAAGATTGTTCTTTTATGCATCTAAACGAATGCTTGCCCTACGATGTTAATTTGCAGGAATTGAAAGAATGGCGTCAATCCAAAGTTATTGAAGTTTCATGGAAAGAAAATTTATATCCGTCTCATTTACTTCAATTTGGAAGTATAGTTTTTTTTTAATTCATTTTATGAATAAATATATATTCTGTTTTTAAGTTTTTTTAACTGTATTCTATATTACGAAGATTTTTAAATTTCTAATTTGGTATTATCCGCCCATAGTTCTAAGTCAAATATCTTTAAATGCAAAATAAGAAGTGGATTACCACAGAAGCAACTTCCTAGGATGGCCGGTTTTTTTGTGGGTGGGGGAGAATTTCTGTTTTGAATTAAATTTCTCTACCTATTGAAATGGCATTTTCTTTAAAATTAAAATCAGCTCTTCCAGGAGGCTGCAGATATTTAATTATAATTAAGCCCTACCATAAAGCACACAGCTAAACAGTAGTAGCATGGGCGTATTTGACCACCCTATAGCGAATGAAATTAGTATAATTACTCCGCATAGCTATATTACATCTAACTATATTCGCATAGCTATATTACTTTGCACTGAGGGTCCAGTGGCGGAGTTGGTAAAGGCATCAGCTTGGTAACTCACTTGATTCTTCCTTGGCGGGAGTGCGACTCCCCATTTAACACATGGTTGTTTGTAAACTTATCATGGTTCGGAGGCCACCAATGGAAAATTAATTTTTGAATAATTTATTTAATTGAATATAACTAATTATTATTGAAAATGTTCTATGAAATTATTTCCTAATTGCTAATCAAAAATATTGAACTGCTACACAAATTGAATTTTGTGTTGCAGAGAGTAATTATGCTAAGTAATTAGTCCTAATTGTTTTCTAGATTGAACCCTGCTGCGGGGTAACTTGTCATGTCCTTATTACCTCTATTTAAAGATCACATGCAACCACGGTCAAGCGTATAAATTCAAAACCGGGTGGTATTCATAAAGTAAATCTTTCAACAATGTGACTTCTTATTTAAAACCAGCAAATTTTTGCATATACCAACCCCCAAAATAACTTCATTGAGCAGGAATATTGAGGATCTGGCAACCAGTGGTGTAACTAGAATCGGGGGGGGGGGCCGCAAAAACTCTTAAGTCTTGTCACATAATGAGTAAAGAGGCGTAATTCTTGAGAAGTCTCCAACTAAACTAGTTAGCTGAGAAAAAATAATTAGAAAAATAATGCAAAGAATCTAAAGAAAAACGAATATTGAAGTTTATTATAGATTTTGAGGTCCCCTAAAATCAGAGACCCGTGGAGACTTCCCCGCGTCTTTGCCTAAATCAGGCTTTGGATATATATATGGGGAGAATTCAGTAATACGTGTCCATCACCAAATTTGCGTTTCCATGGAGGTTTGACGTCTAGCAGTTTGACTGTATTTGTATTGTGCTCTCAACTTTATTTTTTATACATGGTCAGCATATTTTAGATGGATTGATTGGATGTTAAATAAATGTAAGCATTCATAGAGATTATATATAAGAGAACGGCCATGACGATACGGCTGCTAGAAGAACCAATACTATGTAGAGTGAGGACAGCATAACGTTATAGAAAAGCGCATGATTTTGGTCACGTGGTGGGCATAAACATCATACGAACGTCGAAAATATGTCTATATTGTGCTACATCCTACGGACCATAGGCGTACGCAGAAAGTTCATAAGGGGGCTACTCAATGGAGGGTTACAGAGCTACAACTCACATATTCCTATGTTAAATATACAAAATTTCATTGCAATGGGGGTTACAACCCCCATCAACATCCCCCTGCGTACGCCAAGGCTAGGGGTGTCCGAAAAGAACATCATACGGACATTCCAAAACGAATATCCTACGAACGTCCGAAATATGTCCGTATTTTGCTACATCCTAGAGGCGTCCGAAATAAACATCCTAGGGATGTCCGAAATTAACATCCTACGGACGTTCCAAAACGGACGTCCTGCGAACTTCCGAACTATGTCCGCATTGCGTATGGACAGAAGGGACCAAAAAAGGACGTCCTGGGGACATTTTGTGCTATCTGGATTAATATATATTCCATTAATGTTAAAATTATTTTAAGCAACATGCAATAAGAAACCAGGAAAACATCTAAGGTTGAAAAATAAAGATCAAGCCGATTTTTTCTTCGAAATATTAGTTTAAAAATTTTTAAACTGGGTCGAATCTGTAGGAAAGGGAAAAGATACACTAAAATCTCAAATTGAAACTTTATTGTAAAGAGAAAATTCCATCACATGGAGTAAATTGAAATCAGCCAAGAAATTTCGACATACGTTTCCAAATCCAGGACATTCTTGAGGCAAGTAAAAAAAGTGAATCTCTTGTTAGCGCTCAAATCCGGAGAGAAGATCCGGAAATAATAGATTTGTTCCGGATTCGTCCAGATAGAATTTCTATTTTTTTTTTTTTTAGGTATCCGATCCGAAGAAATGCAGCAAAAATCTATTTTGGTGGATACTTGCTAACTTCTGCCTTAGAAATAAGTATTCCAAAACTTTTGTTCAGCAAGGTTTTGTTGCTGCCATTTCCTCGGGTTGAAACAAATAAATTTAATAATTAGTTTATTAAAACGTTATTCACCTTTAAGTCTAAGGTCATCAAACATCTATTCTAAGTAATGTATACAAATAACGCTAACAGTGTTTAGATACGAGACTCAAAAAAATTAAATAAATAGAACATTTAAAAATGACACTTTTTGAATACAAAATAGTTGAAACACTATTAAATTAAAAAAAGGGGCACACAAGCTTTCATACACGTCAACAGTAATCTTTTATAATGTGTGATAAAGGACTACTGTTTATGCTTGACTGGGTACTCATTTTTACTATTTTATTAGTATATAATAATTTTTGTATGTAAATTATATCCCTGGAACTTTGCATTTTGTTTTCGTTGGATGAATCACGGGCGAAGTTTTCCGTTTCGTCTTTTCTCTTGCAGATACAGAAAATTCGCGCAATAACGTCGCTCTAATTAGAGAGTACTCCGGTTGAACAACGGTATTTTGCGATCTCAATAGATGCTTTGTAGAATTATGATCATTCTGAGTAGCTTCTTCTTCTGTTTTGATTTAAACTAGCTTCAAAATGAGTTGCGAAATATGGGGTGTCGGTCGTGTTGTGGCAAGTATAATAAGCATTATTGATTGCGTAGCTGCCTAGTCTTAGATCCAAGCTTATGCTTAAATCCAAATAAGCATGGTTCACAACAGTAATAAAAATTAGGGGAAAAAACGTCATTAGACAGAAAAATACGTTAATCTGAATGTAGGTAATTCTATGAAGAATTTGGCGGGCACACAAGGAAGCATCATTAGACAGAAATAGTAGTTGATTATAACGACCTTATAGTAAAGATGAAACGACACACTGCGCAAAATATTAAATAAAATTAAACACATTAACACAGTTAAAATAAATACGATGGTTTATAGCTATTTCGGAAGCGCGTTTAGGCTTCCTTCTTCAGAACCCTAGTTACACTAATGTGGCACACGTGCTAGAAAAACTGTCGATGCCAAATTGCTAGTTGAAAATTTTGTCCCCGAACTAATTTTCAACTAGCAATTGGCATGACTGTTTCTATTGTCAGATAATATAACAGGAGTTCTGAAACATAACACTCAAAACAACTAAGCGTGTAACTATTAAACAAGATATGTTTTAACACAGCTAATATCTTTCGACAGGTGATTTCCGCAAATACTTTCATATATATATAAGGGTAGGAGTTTTATATTGAAAAGTAACTCACGGAAAATAACTTTGAACTTTTCGTCAAAATTTCAGTTTAAAAAGTAAAACTTTTTTCGGTAAAAATAAATGTAATATATTTGTAGATGAAATTAGATTGTATTGGAAAATTCTTCCATACACAGCTCTGGACGCTCTTCTTCTACTCTTCCTTCCAACTGAAACAAATACCAAATTGAATTTGGACACTGAAGGTTAACGGAGCTGGAAACAGATTAACTGTATTTGGTTTGCTGTTTTATTGAGCACTTAAAATTACTTCGTCAAGTCTATAATTTCTTCTCGTAATGTTTTCTCTTGTACAATGAAATTGAATTGCTATAAAATCCCAAATCACTATTATCTGTTTCAAAACAAAACAGAGCCCTCAGTTTCTAGCGAATAAAGACAAATTTAATGCTTCTATAAGATCAAGACCACAGCTGAATGAGGGAGTTGGATTTATATATATACAGGGTGTTTCAAAACTAATGGAATAAGCTTTCAAGGGTGATAGAACAGAGAGAAACAAACACGTTTCATCATGGATTGTATAGTCGTAAGTGAAGCGGTTACGCGTTATAAAAGCGGTGGTTTTCGCATGAAAAAAACATTGGTCTGCCAGCTGAACATCAAATCTTGCCTGGAATTTTGCAGCATGTAGCAGCAGCCATCCGCCCTAAAATGAGGTTCCAAAATAATGGCGCCCAGCCCATTTCAACACTCCGGTGCATGCTTGCCTGCAGGGCACATTTCCATGCCAATGGATTGGCCGAGGAGGACCCAAGACTTAACCCCCCCCTCCCTGCTCACCAAATCTGTCCCCTTTGGATATCTTTTTATGATGACATCTGAAGTCCCTTATGCACGACACTCCCATTGCTTCCAATGAGAAACTAGTTGCCAGACTTTTCATAGCTTCTAGTGAAATACGTGAAATATTCCAGAACATGCAGAAATATTTACATCGATGATGCGACACGTGTATCAGGAGTAACGGTTGCAATTTCGAACAGATTTTGTAAATAAAATTCATCGCCGTATTTACTAATATTTCTACATCTGATTTAATTTGTACATGTATTTAATGTCTGCAATTTTGATTTCACTTCTTCAAGCAGCTGTTTACATTTTATCTTAAATAAAGCATTATTTTGATGTTTCGTGACAGTCTTGTTTTTGCATTGCGTAAGACTGTTTATATGTGAAGAAATGGAAAGCGACCTATAGCGTGTAACCGCATCATTTGATATATATATATCTCGATTTTACTTATGTAGTTCTTGTATCTCTTGGAAATTATTTTGTAAATAGGGAAAGGGGCGAGGGCTCATATTATGATCAATGTACTGACCCTTTCTTATATATTTAATCTTTACGCCTTACCATCATCTATAGTATATATTATTTATTATATCATCGTTGTGTAGCTTGCGGATTAGAAACTGTTAAGCGATGCAGGCTTCAGAAAAAATATCCAACGAAGGTTGGAGCCAAACATTTATCTAATACATCCTGATTCATAAAAATAGAGAAAAATGTGTAAAATTTTTACAAAGTTTTCACTAAATATGTATATACAGGGTGTCTGTTAACGACCGTAAGAAAAGTATATAGCGCGATTCCTTACAAAATTCTAAGCAAGAAATGTTAATGTGAAAATGCTGAGAAATCCATATTTCCGTAGTTATTAACGTTTAAAGATTATCCAATCTCGTGCCGTTTTCATTTGTTAACGCCTTTTATAGTCCTGTTGAAGCGAATGAAAGAAATCTTGTTTCTGAAAAGGCGTGGAATAAATGTTTTTGATCGTTTGTTCGGTAGATTTACTTTGAAAGCCAACGGCCATGCGAATTTGTTTTTCCCCGGCCAATACGGTAGAATTTACGTCATATAGTCAGTGATTTTAGTATTCAACCATTAAGATTTCATTCTTCGCCAAGTAAGTGATTCACCAGCAAGTGTTATCAAAAGTGAATGCATAAAAATAATTAGCAAAAATAAAGTATATTTTTTACTTCTCATAGCAAACACATGTAATTATGTAACATTAATATTTTAAAGAAATTAAAAAGTAACAAATTAAAAAATGGGTTGATTTAAAATTTAGAGCCGTTCAAGTATTATACAAGCACATTTCTAGCCCTTTTATACTCCCCCTCCACCTTGTAAGAAAAAATAAGCAAATGCTTGTTTCCCTCCCTTCATGCGTACGTAATATTTCGGTTCTCTAATTTTGGTATGTTCTTTAAAATAAGAATGCAATACGTGATGAAAATTAAAATACTTATTTACGTTTTTATTGTGATATTGATTACTTATTTGTTAAGTATGTTATAATATTAAACGCTGATTTATAAATAGAGAGTTATCATCACAAATTATCTCATTTAAAAAAGTTTTAACACGCTGTTAATTGATATTTTGGTAGCATGATAAAGTATTTTGTTATATTTTTATTATTAATGTTTTGTTGTAAGCAAATAATGTGCAATAAATAAGAAGTGGTTTTGATAAAATAAATTTATTAAAAACAATACATTCATTATATAATTTTAAGATGTCGCGGGGACCATTGGGAGCAGAAAATGAACCCACGGACTAAATAAAGGTGAGAGCCACCGGATTAACTAATTAAATATTGAAATGCGATAACCTGTATTTTGTATCGTCTACTCGCCATATCGTATAAGAATTATTGTGTCGTATAAGTATTGCAGTTCTCTCTAAAAGGTTGTCACTTTATGACAATGTGCTTCTTCTATTATTTTCTTTGTCTTACGTAAGCATGGTTCAGAGCCTCCCTTCTCCGCGTTGTCAGAAAAAATAAGCAAATCGAAAACCCACTCCCTAGCCCAAAGATGTGTACATAATACTTGAACAATCCCCTTATTATATTCATATTTTACCTCAAAATTTATGTTATTATGGAGTATGTTTGTAAAAACTATTGACATCTGCAATATGTAGCATAGTAATTAAGCAGAGATAGTCAACATTTTTGAGTAAAGAAAACGTTTTTGATCTAATGTATGCACCTCAGTAATCCAGTTTGAAACGAGACCATAGTTTTCGGGTTGGCTGAGCTAGTTTTGACATCTAATAAGTGCGATTGAATTTAAATATATCGTAGTTCCAAAGTCACCTTAAACCATCGGTTCCGCCGCTGTTAATCCTTTGTGCAGTTTTGATATGCAAAATACGCGAACTTATACAAATACTTTAAAATTATCAAATTTACGGCTAAACTCAGCAAATATATTGACGATTTTTTGCAGCAAAAATGGCAGATTGATAGGACAAGAATTAATTTTTGATACCTTCATTTTTTAATGTAGGGAAATGTATGCTTTTTTCTAGGCCTCTTCCAAAATATATAATTTGCGGTCAAGCGAAATTAATTTTCCCAAAACACAATTTTTGTGCTATTTATAATTTTAATTTCTTATTTGGAGAATCTAAATATGTAGTCATATCACCTTAAGCAAACTTGTTAATAATCAGGAAGTACCTTTTTGCCCATATTGAATATTCATATCCGGCTATGTTAAAAATGGCTTCATGTCATTAAAACAAGCAAAACTTCGCATGAACACTGCACTTTTGGAAAATCATCTAGTGCTGTTATTTACAATGAAGTCAGTATATACCCATTTGATCTTGTGCTAATATTAAGGCACATCTATTGAAATATTGTAGTAGTTAATCGCCACGTTACTTTTGGTTAAATCATAATATTGCGGTAATCAAAAATTATCATTCTTAATTCTCAAATTGTATGTAATTGCATGTAATTGTTAATTAAAGTAAAAAAATATATTTTAAATCATAATATACGAATATTGATGTATTCAATGATTTTGTGACTAACTATAGAAAAAATTATATTTTAAATAATGTTTCATATAGCGAAAATACTGTGTGAAGCAGAATCTAAATAAGCGTAATGAAGTGATTATAATCGAATATAATAGATTACATTTTCGCGAAAATTACACCTGTAATCGTAATCGTATGCTGTAATCTGCAATATAATCATAATCACACTTTTAAATTTCATTTAATCATAATCGTTTTTGAGGTTCTTAGGTAGTCGTAATCATAATCGCTATGATTATAATCGTAACCGCAAAGATTATAATCGTAATCATAATCCCTATGATTATTATAGTAACCGCCATTATCACAATCGTAGTAATAATCGAAAATGAAACTTGACTGTAATCGTAATCAAAATAATAACCTGAATTTTGATACTTATGTGTATGTGTGTGTGTGTTTGTGTGTGTGTGTACGAACATATTGTGTGGAAGTACACGATTCTGAGGTATGAATCATTTTTATCAAAAATGCATTAATATGAATTTTTTAATGTGCTTACATTACGCTTTGATAATTAGTAATAATTTGCAATAGCTTAGCGATAATAAAATTGTCTGTCCATTGGAATCCGGTTGTCTTAGGATAGTACCTTTCGTTTTCAGATTTTTCCCGTTAGCTTTATATAGTGGATTCGATTTAGTAGGTGACGAAATTTCACGTTCCATTGAAAACTGTAGCTCTTTGTGTTGCATGACTTCAGCTGTGCCTGAAGCACTTTTTGATCTCAAGACAACGGTAAAGATATCTATAAAGGGGCCTATAAGAGTATGTCATTCAATTGAATTCTAAAAACTGATTTTCTGTAATTCAACAAGTACTATGGAGATTCAGAATAGAGGTAAAAGAAAACAAAAATATTCTTACTTCGAATTCTGCATTACGGTGGGGTAGTGATATATTTGTTTACCGCACTTAATAATCCAGGTTAAATTCCAGTAAGTTCAAAGCGCTTGCCTGTTACTTTTTACAGATCTACGGTCTGATGATCGGTTCTCTAGGCCTGAGGAAGCCTTATAACTGCTCATGCACCAATAATCACAAATAAATCCTTCCACGCACATCTTCAATTTACTTCGTTATATCCATTGGCCTACTCAGAAAGTTCATAAAGGGTTTTACAAGAAGTCTTATAGAACTACAACTCCGTATCTTCACGTACTCGTATATGTACATACAAAATTGTGTCGTAATGGAGTTATGACCCACAGCACCTTCCCTAGGCAGGTCAGTGTGTATACAGCAGTCCCGCTTGCTAACACGTGATAGGCTGCTCGTTTCATTAAGAAAATGGCTCCAGCGACTTCCAAGTGAAGAGCTGTGACAGATTCATTATTGGCATTCATTGAAACCTTGCAACTTTTTATGGGGGAAACGTCAAAAACAGTGTCCCTATAGAGGCATAGAAGTGAAGTTTTCATCGACCATGCCGGTAACAAGAATTTGATTCCAATAGTACCGTCGGCAGCAAGCCATTTTCTCTGTTCACCATAGCCGAGAATATGGTTCCCTAGCAATAGAGATTCGTATTATTTGGAATACTGTAAGTCTCGGGGCAGCATAAACTTAGATGCCGTTGCTCATTAAAACACAGACGTTTAAACGCAAAGACAGGACCATTTCCTGTTAGCTTAAACGACCTGGAAAAACATATCATAACGGGTAGTGCTAGAGTCAGTTAAAACAAACCAACGTATGTTTCACAAGTATGGGAAAAACACTTTAACGAAGGCTGTAAGAAGGTGCACATTGAGCGTTTAAAAGTTACTGTGACAAAATTTCAAGGTTATTCTTCAGTACTATGCATTGCGAATGTCTATCTGAAATAGTTTCTTTTTTTTATAAAATATTGAAAATTAACTATTTCATTTGTAATGACCGTGTAATTTTACTTACTGAAACTTCTATACCTTTGACCATTTAAACTTTAACTTACACCGGCACGACAGTGGACAGCAAACTGTGAAATAGGAACTTTAATCGAATATAGTTTTCCACGATTCTTATTTAGCGGGACATGAATTATGTAAAAGTTTAAAGCTTGGTCATGTGTAAATGTATCGAGTTTTGGTCGTCACGTCTAGTCATCGATCCTGCCCCACATGGACCTTGTAAATCTTGGGCGTAAAACATACAGGGTGTCTCAGCACCAGGGTTACAAACATCTAGGAGGGGTAGGGTGCACCTAGACGAACAATATTTGTCATAGAACCTAGGGTCTCAAACCACTCACAGCGCTAGTTCTAAAACCGTCCAGCATGCACAAATATTTACAACCAGTGCGTGAAAAGCGACAGATAAAGCTTAGGTCAGATGCTTACAAGATGATGACAAGTGCATAGCTGATTAAGACATCGCATTTTGCGCTTCTCATGCACTGGCTGTCATTATTTGTGCATGCTGGACGGTTTTAGAACTGTGAGTGGTTTGCGACCCTAGGTTCTATGACAAATATTGTTCGTCTAAGTGTACCCTACCCCTCCTAGATGTTTGCAACCCTGGTACTAAGACACCATGTATAAACAAATAAGGAATTAAGAAACACAATAACGACAAAATCCAGTATTATGCTTAATACATTTATTGCGCATCAAATACACAATCAAGAAAATTCATTTGTTGCAACAGCATTATAACTACAGTGATTACAATCAGGTAACATCATCTATGCTTATTCTACTATGGCCTATCCTAAAAACATTAAAGCAAGAAAAATTATTTGTTGCGATACTACATCGATTAAAATTAGTCGATACCATCTATGTCTTGTACTCTTCTAGCAGTTACACGTTCTTTCTAGTTAATGTTTGACCCAGTTCTTACAACCACTTATTTGCCTGGCATGAATCCACCCCCTGCATTTGCATGTTGTTTTTTCTGAAGTAACAAATTTGTCTTCTCCATTTCCAGCCTTTCGTATAGTGGTCATCAAATCAGTTACCCCATATCCAGCAAATGCTTCAAGAGTAGTCGATTTAGCGTGCAAGAATCCGTTACTTTAGTAGAAATACGCAGATCGAGTGCTTATCTCCAAAATCGTATCCATTGGTGACGACGTCGTTGGTAAAATACGTTTCCGCCTTATCTATAATTTGATTATTACTGAGGAGCATAGATTCCGCCTTATTGACAACGAATCCAGTTCCTGCATTTCCATGTTGTTCGTTTATGTGCACATTCTTCTTAGTCGTTATTTGTTTGTCGTGCATGAAATCCTCTTCATAATCTATCTGAGAATGGACTACTGATGCTGCTGCCTTCATTCCTACTGGCGCTATTAGTGTTGGATTTTTCCCAAATTCGTAGTTAACCTGGTGTTGCGATTGGATGTCGCCAGATAGATTGTTCTGCAATTTCTCATTAATCGTCATTTCTTTGCCGACAGAAACTTTTCCCATAAGGCTTAATGGATATCCTTTTACTTTGAAACATTGTTCAGATTTTGAATGCTTTCGTATTCCCTTACTGGTCTCGGTACTTGCGTCAACGATTAAACGATCTGAACAAGGTACAATGGTAGCTAGGGCGCTCTGGTCTGTATCATTTCTTCTACCAAGCAGTAGAGATAATAAGGGTACATTATATTTCTTATGCTTCTGAGGATTTACGAAAGCTTCATTCATTTTCTGGGGATTTTCTGATGTCGATGTCGAAGATTCTATACGGTGATATAGGATATGAAAAAGAAAAAATGGATTAGAACTATTTTTACTGCAAAATCTATTTAAATTGCACGTTATTCATATTACTGCGAAAAATTTCCTACAAATAATACTATAATCTCTTTTTCCTTCTATTACAAATAAGACTTTGCGTAAAAAGGTTAGAATATATTAATATAGACATAACCCAAAACAGCGAAATGCTTCATTATTAAAAATGTAATAATCATTAAAATCATTACTGATTAATAATCATTATGTATAGATATTCATAGACAAAAGCGATAGAAAGGTCTCTGGCTTTGAATTGGAAAATAGCGACAAAGATTCCCTATGACTTGATATTATTTCAAGTACTGACTAAAAGAGAAAGCGAATACTTCACAGAACAATCGTGTCCAACTTTTCCTAGTATAGGAGTCATATTCAAAGTTATAGTTGTACAGCTGTGTACACTGATTCTACAAATTTCGCAATTTTACGTATTCGTCCCGATGATCGTCAGAGTATTCATAAAAATGCGATGCGAATTTTAGTATCTAAAAATATGGTTTATAAATGTTATTTATAAAGCTTAAAACATAAGGGAGGAGTTTGAGCGTTGAATCCTCATTGCGCCATTTAAACAATATTATCACCTGTAAAATAGAATTCCCTATAAGAGCAACTTTCGTTTCTGTCAAACCCAGCTCCTTCAAACATCCCTTTCGAAATACTGTGCACTACTCAGTTACAGCACCACACTTTTAAATTTATTTATATATTTATTTACATGAAAGTACACAGTTTCTGAAATATTTAACAAAAAATAAAATATATTAATTTCGCTTTTTTTTTATAACTCGCGCACTCATGACGTAGGAGTATAAAAATTGTTTATGGGCCATGAATTTTCCGTCTTCCTTTAGCGTAAAACCTATTCTGTCTAGTATACTAATATTTTTTATTCTCTTTCGTATCTTTTTCGATCTACGTTATTCTATTCCTTCTCTATTTAAATCAGAAACTAGCACAAAGAGAAAAAATATTATATAACCGTTTAAATATACCTAAGTCGATCGTCGTAGAATTTTTCGAAAATTTGCCAGTTTCTTTACTTGCTTCGATCAATGCAATCATCTCCTGATACGCTTCCGGTACATGTTCAATCAGAATTCCATTATCGCTCGACGGTGCGAAACTGAGCTCTAAAAATAAATCATAGTTTTATTCAAATTGTAATCTGTAGAGGGTATAAAATACTATGTCCCGTAATATTAACACTTACAAGCTGTATTTGATCTCAAAGCCAGGGCACGATAAATGTCGGAAGGAAGACTCTTGCAAAAAGGTATACTGCAATCATACAGCATATGAGGCACGAGACCTCCAAAAAAGCGCCACCTATCTAACCCATAATAATAACTAAACCACACTTCAGTGCGATGATTTTTCTATTTTTAGTGAAATTTCAAATCAATACTTACTTTTGGTTGATTCTATTTATAATTTTACGTTTACATTCAATACAAATAATGTGAAATCAAACGTCCCAGTGAAATCCGAGATTAGAAAAAGTTTCAAACACGATTAAAAGAGCCATGAAAAAATTTTTGTTAGCTGAAAATTCCAAGATTGTTATAAAAGCATATTGCTGAAGAGGATTTTTAAAAATATACTGGAATACTATAACTTCGTTCAACCGAGCACTAATGGTAGCAAAAAAACTTGCTCGTGTTAGAAATGATTTACATTATCCGTAAAGGATGGGTTCCTATTCCAAAATTATCCATACACCATTAAGTTTCTAACAGTCCACTTTTATATAATTCATACTGGAACCAGTGTTTTAAGCACATGAAAAAAATATGCCACGTACACAGCCTGGATTTGAACCAGCGATACCTGAGATGCTGTCAGAGTGCCTTGAACGCTAAGCCCAATCATTCATTGTTAACGATGATTAAAGACACTATTCATTTCCAATATAATTGGCCTTAACCAGATATAGACTGTATATTGTAAGAGGTTTGACATAGCATTAGACGTCATGAGGAATGGGAATTATATATATATATGGTTAGAGGATCCAGCACACCCATTTGGATAACATTCCACAGTCAAAATTCAAATTAGCACCTATTTTTCGCTCATCATTTCCAAATATATAAAAAAAAAATATTCAAGCGTTTAGGTTAGACTCTAACTAATGACCAGCGAATTTCATTTTTCAGCGTTCAGATACTTTATTTGCTGAGCAAACGAGTACAACCACACAGGGTTACATTGGGTAGTAAAATATATCCTTAAGGGTTTATTTCGGATAATAACAGAGAACACACAAAAAATGGTTAAAAGTAAGAAGGGAAAAAACACAAAATCGCTTCAAAAATTGTTCTTAATTGACTACGATGAAATAAGTACAATTAAAATACTTAACCAATAACAGTACCTTAATTTATTGTAATAACTGAAGCGAATTAAATATTTTAATACAAAAGTAATCAATACTCAACTTTTATTTCCCTCTGTTACAATGTAAACAACCACGGTCAAAAAGAGCATGAAGTACATGTAGTAAAGCATGGCTTGAAGAGGACTAAATCCTTATGGTACCAGCTGAAACCAAAAACACGATGAAAATATCATCTAGTCAAAGATTTAAAATAAGTTTTATGCAAATTTCTTAACCACATTTTTTGTGAAATTTTGGTAAAGACTTTTTTTAAATGATATTTAAAACTTTAAGACGGTTTCTGAAATCTTGACTAAAATAATGTCTGTCAGAATTTCAGATTTTAAAAACTCATATTCGCTCTTCATATTAAAGGCTTTCTGAACTAATGAGACTAAAACAACCTGTTAGTATAATTTTCTTAATTGTCATTCTGCTATAGCATTGTTGCCACTTGAAATAACAAGAAATGGAAATTAATAATTACAATCTCTAAAATTGGCAATGTGCCTAATTGTTTCCTTTTTACTCGATGTTTTCTAAATGTACATAATTTTAATTTCCGAATCTGGCAACAAATATATTGTATATAATTAAACTTTCTGCATTTGGTAAAAGTATATGTATTTGTGCTTTCAATTTCAAAATAATATAAGTTTTCCATTTCCCACCGCAGCATAAGCATGTTTTGGTAGAGACCGCCAGAAAGACTGAATTATGTAAAAATTTAAACCTTTAATTTGTTATTTATTAAATAAAGTTATGTCATTGGCTATACTAAGCGAAATTTATTGAGTTTGAAGAAATTCCATTTCCAACGAAGATGTAAAAAGGAAAGAACCTGACATTGTCCTTGAGTTTAGTTGTACCAATTTTGTTGCTCACCGTGAAGACGACTCGTAAATTGAATCCGTGTAGATATTTTTCAAAATATATATTATACTACTATATAAATTTTGCTTGCTAAAATTAGACTTTAGTTACCAAAGTACAGATTTCGCCTGTAAAAATAAAATTAGTATTATAAGAAAATTGATAAAATAAAAACAACGCCCAGTGAGTTGCTAAAACTGTAAAAACAGATTCGCGAAATTGCGAAAAGCGGTTCAACCAGATTTCAACCAGAAAACCCGATTGCTCTATTCAGCCTGTAGCAGAAACTGTTAACAACCGGTTATTATTTTAAAAGTATGTTAATAACCGGTTCACACGACATGGCCTCAGTTCACCATTTTCCACATCATCAAAATATCAAATAACAGAAGCTGCTATAAAAGGCAATCTTAAACCTGGACTTCGCTTGCTAAAGCAATGAATCTAAACAAAAAACAGCTAAATCCAATGGTTTCCAAACTTGGCATCACAAAAATATTTCCACTGAAATGTGACCTTATCTTCCTAAAAACGGAAAACTTTTTCTGAATATCAATATGCATTATGGGAGTGAAAATAAAGGGAGGACTTACCACAGACTAATGGCTAGGATTTTCCGTTTATGTTAGTTATTTCTGTTTACAACAACCCAATACCTAGATGGGACAAAAGCCAACCAATCCGAATCTCCCAGCCACGCATTTTAAAATATAGTTAAACGTGCACTTGCGTTTACTTTTCAGAAAGGACAAATACCCCTTTTCATACACCCCCGACAATAATTATATTTAAGAAAGACATGAATTACATTTAAAACCAAAGTTTCCTTACCTATAATTTTCTACTCTTCTACTTTCTTTACGCTATTTAGTAATTAAATGTTACAACAGTTTCTTTAGAATAAACTAAAAAAGTGCTTCAGGTTATCTTCGCACTGCAGTTTGAAATAACTCCGGGATATAAGCACAGCAGTGTAAATGCAAGTCTCTGCTACCTCGACGACTGGGAATGTGCGAATGTATCCGGGAATGACAAGGCATGCATGCGGACCCATACGTGGTACGTACGTCATCAAGGCTTTTAACCATGAATCAGAAATACCTTACCTTTTATGGTCAGAATGAAACTTATGGTTATTTTTAACTCGTTATTACCATCTAGGGTAATGATTGGCTTTCAGCTATAATGACGTAGACCCTGCGATGGCGTGGTTGTAGCATGTTTACGTACCATGTGAAAAAATATTGGTTTGATGCTTGGTGGTGTCAGTTTTCTCCTCCATTTGATTCCTTAACAGATAGAATACGGACTAATTTGAAAGGTGTTAGTCTTGGCGCATCATGTTCTTAGTTATCCTTGCACCATAAAACACACGCAAACTACTATATTTACCGTATACGGTCTTAATCATAAATTTCATAATGATCCAGTAAGCTAATTATATTATTGGATTTTGGGCAATTTCTTTGATAAAATAATGGAGTTTTGGATTCATCGAAATGCTGTACAGCCTGGCGCATCAGGATCGTAGCTACTCTCGAATCATAAAACACAGATAGGCGGTATGCAAAGTCGCTTTTATATCAAGTAATAGCAAATGTATCTCGCAGAGTAAATGTTTATGACGATGTATACTTGTGGACATTCAAAAACACATATAAATTCTGCTAGTATTGCGGCATTACCCTAACAAAATATGGCAAAATTGTAAAAAATTTGAGGAAATAAGTCCTCGGTATAAGCTCTGTTTCTGCAGTGCTTGCACAGAATTCGCAGAATTGTAACCCACAGCCTCCTCATGCATTTCATTCCCCATCCCCCACCCCCACCCAGAACATCGTACGCCTTCCAAATTCAATTATTCTATTCCCACACCCAATTTTTCTCCTGTACCATACACATCAGTTCATGAGGCCCAGTACCCACAGACCCCTCCGCGCCTATATAACTATAGGCCTCTTTGTCCTCTGGATCCCTGGCCACCACTACAAACAATTCCTTATCAATGCCTAAATCCAAATCGCCGACCTGACTCTACAATCCCCCCCCTCAGACAATTCCGTGCAATTGCACCCTAGGCCACACCTCAATACGAGGTTTAAGGAGGTGAAGTTTATTAAAAAATTGCTTGTCCCATTCCAACTGCCATTTTTTGTACAGATGGGATGAAGTATGAATGTTAATATCTTGAAATGTAATAGGCATGCACTAAGGTTCTGTAGTTGCCGTTTTCGCAACAATGTCAGCCTGTTCATTGCTGGCGATACCAACATGGCCTAGAACCCAACAGAATTTCACAACATATTGCGCGTTATTTATGTCCACAAGTTGTTTTTGGACGCTGTGAATTCCAGTGTTATATGAGGTGTTGAATGACGTCAGGCTTTGCAGAACACTGAGTGAATCTGTACAGATGACAGTTGGAGATACGGCATTATTCAAGATGTATTGTAAAGCTAACACAGTAGCATGAATTTTTGCTTTGAAAACTGAGCAGAATATCGGCAGTTGTTGACTCTGTATGTGTAATTTTCACGGACAAGTGCTACACCGACATATTCATCCACTTTTAATCCATTTATGAAACTAAAGGAGTAGCCTTCATATATACTAGACAGATCAGCGAATGCCTGCCAGAAGGCAATGTTTGAGGTATTGCCTTTTAGACGTCTTTAGACGGATAAGTCCAAACAAATGTCAATGCCAATATCAAATCAGGGAGGGATGTTTTTTGGTATCAATTCTACTATCATGGTTTTTGAAATGTCAAATGCACTAGCAGCACTTTCCATCCTCATGCTAAAAAAGCATAAAAGCATCATGCTAAAAAAGCATAAAAGCATCATGCTAAACAAGCATAAAAAAAGTGAAATGAAACGAGGTTGATGAAGTGATTGCGATGCAGGATGGTCTTTTAGTGATAGAATTTCAAAGCAGTAGTTGAAAAACAAGGGTTGGCGACATAAAATGAATGAGGTTCTACAGCTTCAGAATATAAACTGGTGACTGGGAAAGTCTGTAAAGTCCCAGTGCGCGGTCATAGACCGGCATAATGTACAGGGTAAAGTTGTTTAAGTAACGACGGGCATGCTGAGCCGTAGATCGGATAGCCATAATCTAATTTAGAACATATTAATGCCTTATACAGTCTCAGCGATGAGCACCGGTCTACCCCCCCAGGATGTGTGAGACAAAACCTTGATGATATTCAGGGCTTTAAAACATTTGTCCCGCAGTTGTCTGAAGTGGGATGGAAATGTCAGAGAGCGGTCGAAAATAACCTCAAGGAATTTTGTCTTCTAAACCTCTCTGATAACATTATTTCTTATTCGGTGCTCCGGGTTTAAATATAAACCACGTTTGCGACAAAAATGTATGCAAACGATTTTTTGCGCTGAGAAATTAAACCCGTTATTAGCTATCCATTCCATTATTTTGTTTTGAGCTAACATGTCTCTCAACAAGGTTCATATTGCCTGCTCTACAAGAAATTTGCAGGTCATCATCGTATAACGAAGTTTTTAATATGGTGGGGAAGTCTTTAACCACACCACTAAGGCTCAGGATGAAAAGAATATGGCTCAAAGTGCAGCCCTGGGGAACACCTTGTTCCTGCGATATAGTTTGCGAAAGGGCAGATCCGATAGGTACTTGGAAAGTTCTGTGGTCTAGAAAC
>QLNU02015360.1:115128077-115146727 GCA_006491805.2 Dysdera silvatica | reverse complement strand
TTTTAATGATTATTACATTTTTAATAATGAAGCATTTCGCTGTTTTGGGTTATGTCTATATTAATATATTCTAACCTTTTTACGGAAAGTCTTATTTGTAATAGAAGGAAAAAGAGATTATAGTATTATTTGTAGGAAATTTTTCGCAGTAATATGAATAACGTGCAATTTAAATAGATTTTACAGTAAAAATAGTTCTAATCCATTTTTACTTTTTCATATCCTATATCACCGTATAGAATCTGCGACATCGACATCAGAAAATCCCCAAAAAATGAATGAATCTTTCGTAAATCCTCAGAAGCATGAGAAATATAATGTACCCTTATTATCTCTACTGCTTGGTAGAAGAAATGATACAGACCAGAGCGCCCTAGCTACCCTTTTACCTTGTTCAGATCGTTTAATCTTTGACGCAAGTATCGAGACCAGTAAGGGAATACGAAAGCATTCAAAATCTGAGCACTGTTTCAAAGCAAAAGGATATCGATTAAGCCCTATGGGAAAAGTTTCTGTCGGCAAAGAAATGACGATCAATGAGAAACTGCAGAGCAATCTATCTGGAGACATCCAATCGCAACACCAGGTTAACCACGAATTTGGGAAAAATCCAACACTAATAGCGCCAGTAGGAATGAAGGCAGCAGCATCAGTAGTCCATTCTCAGATAGATTATGAAGAGGATTTCATGCACGACAAACAAATAACGACTAAGAAGAATGTGCAAATAAACGAACAACATGGAAATGCAGGAACTGGATTCGTTGTCAATAAGGCGGAATCTATGCTCGTCAGTAATAATCAAGTTATAGATAAGGCGGAAACGTATTTTACCAACGACGTCGTCACCAATGGATACGATTTTGGAGATAAAGATCTCGATTTACGCATTACTACTAGAGTAACGGACTTCTTGCATGCTAAACCGACTACTCCTGTACCATTTTCTGGATATGGGGTAACTGATGTGATGACCATTATACGAAAAGCTGGAAATGGAGAAGACAAATTTATTACCGCGGAAAAAGAACATGGAAATGCAGGAGGTGGATTCATGTCAATCAAGCAAGTGGTTGTAAATACTGGAACTGGATCAAACATTAACTAGAAAGAACGTGTAATTGCAGGACGAATACAAGACATAGATGATATCGACTGATTTTAATCGATGTAGTATCGCAGCAAATAATTTTTCTTGCTTTAATATTTTTAGGATGGGCTATAGTAGAATAAGCATAGGTGATGTTACCTGATTGTAATCAATGTAGCTATAATTCTGTTGCAACAAAATAATTTTCTTGCTTTTGTATTTGATGCGCAATAAATGTATTAAGCATAACACTGCATATTGTAGTTATTGAGATTTTAAATCTTCATTTGTTTATACAGGGTATCTTACCACCAGGGTTGCAAATATCTAGGAGAGGTATGGTACATCTAGACGAACAATATTTGCCATAGAATCTAGGGTCGCAAACCACTCACAGCGCCAGTTCTAAAACCGTCCAGCATGCACAAATAGTGACAACCAGTGCATGAGAAGCGCAAAATGCGATGTCCTAATCATCTATGCACTTGAGCAGCTGACCTGAGTTTTATCTGGCGCTTTTCACGCACTGGTTGTAAATATTTGTGCATGCTGGATGGTTTTAGAACTATAGCTGTGAGTGGTTTGCGACCCTAGGTTATATGACAAATATTGTTCGTCTAGGTGTACCCTACCCCTCCTTGACGTTTGTAACCCTGGTGCTGAGACACCATCTATGTTTTACGCCCCGAGATTTACAAGGTCCATATGGGACAGGATCGATGACTAGACGTGACTACCAAAACTCCATACATTTACACATGGCCACGCTTTAAACTTTTATTTTTACTTTTTTATTTTACTTTTCGTCCTTTATAAAAATTCAACGTTATGGACCCACCCCCCTTATCAAAATCCTAGCTACGTGGCTGTGAGGGTAAAAATTGCCCCGTTGTACAGTGCGACCATTAATGGACAAAAACCGAAAAATCAGAGTTTAGTGGATAATATTGAAGCTCATGCACGAAGTCTAAGGTAGTTGTTATAGGAAAATCGAATATTAACAAAATAATAGATGACCCTCAATTATATTTGAACAAGCCGCACTGTGCTTCACAGATCTTCTTACCCAAGGAACTCAGTTTTTATTTTGATTGATGGAAATTCTTTTATAAATTTGGGTGAAATCGATAATTTTTGAGTTCACTACAGTATTATGAAATTCTTAAACACAAACATTCCTAAAACATATTACGATTAATTTGCATTTCCGCTAACTGTGGTAGCACAAATAATCAGATTGTCTTGAAATTCTCAAGATTTATAACTAGATAATAATTTTAAACGTTTGTAAAGTTTGGTGACCATTAAGTGAATTAAACGGCTAATATGGATTTTTGTCCCAATTTGTATCGGCGGTATTAAAATCGGCCGCACTGTGCGGCGTGAGATTGGATAAGCTTCAAATCTTAATAACTTTATTATTATTAATTTCTCAGCATTTTCGAACTCATATTTTTTGCTTAGAATTTTGCAAGGAATCACGCTATATACTTTTGTTTCGGGCGTTAATACAGGGTGATTATACAGGGTGTTAATAAAGGCCTGTATCCTGTTCGGGTGTTAATACAAGCCTGTATACAGGGTGAGTTCAAACCACCGCACTAGAGAAACATTGGACTAGTTTCACCAATAGGCGCTAACGAGTAAATGCTGGGTTGTTTATTTTTCCGAGATAACCTTTTCATTGGTTCTATACTATCAGCAAAAGAGTAAGCCCAATTTGGCGACTTTGCATGCTGTCTTCACCGTGTTACGAACAACGAAAATAAAATTTACAATATTCTTACGCGCGAGAATGATCAGTTTATTAGAATTGGCGGCCCATCGCTATTTCTTAAATCTCTCCATAATTAATAAATATAAAAAACCTCAGTTTTTAAATATTATGCACTAGAGAACATTTAGACATCGTCCCATTTGCCTATCCTAACGGTGGAGGGGGGGGGAGTCGCGGAGGTTTGTCCTCCATCGCCTAAGTTTTAACGTGCATTTTTTTTAACATGGTTAATTTTCTGGATTGAGGGTTGAAATAAACCTCAGCCCCTCTACTCTAACTTTCTTATAACGCTTATTTATACACAGTCCTGTAAATTTCGAATTCAGTGGCGTTTTTCCCTAATACAGTGTTTATAATTGTTATTATCTGATTGATGATATTACAACTAATCAATGGTTCCGATGATCATCTATTTAAGTAGTGTTGTGGCGGATTTGGTCACGGAAGTGACGTCATCGCGGCCATCTTGACTAACCGATCTTCGGTCCCTTATCTCCCCTCCCCTTATCTCCCCACTCCATACCCCCATCTCGTGTGATCAACCTACGCGACCCTCTGTACTGAGACCATATATCAGAAGACCATGCATTGCAACCTCTGTACCACCTTTTACCCGTAGACCCTGCCAAAACGCCACAAAGTGGTGGATTTTGAATTAATTTTAATGTAGATAATTAGTGTAGTGTAATGTTGTGCCAAAATAATAAAAAAAATTCTTTCCCATTCCAATAGGAGTAAGACCCTGATTATTATTATGTATACCTATTCGTGACACTTCCGTTTAGGGGTCCAGTTCTGCTTCTATTAGGCTCTGTCCTTTGAGTTTTATGTCGTAATTAACCCTAATTAGCGAGGCATATAAAATAGCGCTCGTTTTCTTATTTCAGGCCTACATTATTATTATTATTATTATTATTATTATATTTATTTTTCAACAGGTCATACATACACATACCCTGCGGAGGGAGACAGTGAGAAAAGGCTTAATAAAAGGCTAGACGAGCCCGCTGCCCACAAACGAACAAATTCCGCAGGCGAGCATGTTCAAAATAAAGACAAGAAATTAAATGACAGTAAATTTCATGTAAATTATCATGTCTACAAAAAAGTTATCAAAATTACACACAAAATACAACAAACATTAGGAGAGCAATATCACAAAAAAAAGGGGAAAACGAAGGAAAGAGAACAGGATGCTGTAATATCAATGCCCATAACGTATGCCGATAAAAACTTAATCAACACATTGGTTATTCAAAAGAAATAACCCAAACATTTTTTTAAAACTCTTGAAGCATAATAAAATTTAATTTCCGATGGAAGAACTTTCCATAACTGCGGGAAAGTTCAGTTAATATTATTATTACACATCAAATGTATTCGAGAGCGACAAGGCAAAAAAAAAAGGTTGGTATTGCGAGTATTATAGCCATGGGAAAAATTTACCAGAGTAACAATACTTAAAAAGTAACGTTCATTTACTCTACGAAACATTAATTGGCCTAAGATAAAATCGTTTATATTGGGAACAAATAAAATAGAATTTTCAATGAGTGAACATCGTAATAGTTCAGTCCTGAAACCTGTTTTTTCCTTAAATTTTATATTACAATTATTACTAATAAAAGAATTCGTATCTGATATAAATTCGTGTACCCTTTTTTCCTTAGTTCATTTTCGTTTTCCGTTCTTCCATATAATTACAATTATTTCCTACATTATTATTACATAAAACGACGTTATTTAATTATGTACATATATATAACTTTGTATGGTGATAAGTAGTACATCATTTGCCATTTTTAATTGTCTAATAAATACCGCAATTTAAGTTGGATGATTTACACTTGGATTTATTTCACGGCTCATCAATTCCTGAAGTTAGTAGTTTCTTACCTGCTACATCATAGGAAAAAGCACTCATCCTGACTTCATTTTATAACTCTTTCCTAATTGTATCCACTATACAAGAAATTTTAGCGATCTAATAACAGATAACTCACGGGCGAAACTCGGACTTGCACGTACCGGTTGCTTCGGAACTAGGCCGTATAACCTTCTTCCTTACCCTCTCAAATATATTTATTTATTTGTCCAATTTAAAGGAATTATTCGCGGACATCTATTGGAATCCCGATATCTCATCAACTTTCCCAAAATTTATACTTTCCATACCAATATTAATCCACCAGTTTTTTGTTTTATTTATTATCTCTACTTTCACAAATCTTACCCGATTCTGGGCAGCATGGACTGTCTCAGGCCCCAATTCTCTAAACGTTGCTGCGGATCAGCTTAGCTAACGAAGTGTAAATTACTATTACCTCATGTAATCAATTGTATCCGTCTGAATAAAGTAATAAGGTACGTGATTAGGATCCGTGCACACTTTGCTTAACCCCTAACTGCCCACCCTTGCGGCAGTGGAAGTGCAAGTTTTTCAGTGAGCAAAAATACAGAAATTTCAATAAGCAAAATTACAGGTATACTACAGATGAATTAGATAGTTTTCAATATTTTGTAAGAACAAAATTGTTTAAGATATCGATATTTACGATTAACGAGTTTGAAGAGAAATTTTCCAGGTTGGTGAATGTTACTTTTTGAAGTTCGATGTACACTCTTTAGTCACATAGCATTTAATAACCTATCAGTCAAATGCTTGATAATTACACCTTACTTTCTCTTCACCAACTTCATCAATACCTGCTGTGATGCGTTGTTTAAGATCACTTAAATTAACAGGCCTTGTCTTCGCTTTGAAATGTATGCGTTTTACGACACAAGGACAGCTAAGGCTTTCTCGGGACCTAGAGTTTTCCAAGTAATCAGAACCTCTCTTGCCGAGGGAACCACACATTGGGCCATGACGAGAATGAATACCCGAACTCCCACACACATATACACTCCGAAAAGTTTCTCAGCAATAGACCTTTTAATTTGCTCACCATCTTTTCCCCCGTTATGGACATGGAAAACTAAACATGCTCCTCTAGGAAGCGATCATTGTCCTGAAATACACTGGGAGGGGTTATTGTACGCCATCACGGAACCCTAGGTCGATAATTGAAAAGGCTAATTGGGAACTTTTTGTAGCCTAACAAACATGGTAAACACACCTAACATTAACGAAGCAGTCAAAATGGTCAACGATCATGGTCACCGATCGAGCAAAACCAAAATTATAAAAACCTCGACGCATTTTCCAAAAATACCAAAACCCTGGTGGAACCACGACTGCAAAATTGCTTATAAAGAGCAAAAAAAGTATGAGGTATATTTCGCCGATACTCCACCCAAACAAATCTGATTATATTTAAAATAGCCAGAGTCGGGGCCAGATCCATCCGATAACAAACAAAGAAGGATTCCTAGAAAAAGTATATTTCTTGTATAACATCTGCAACACATTTCAAGGTACTTTATGATAAAATTAAAAAAATAAATAAATGCAAATCACACCTCACATACAAATTCTACATTAGAGAGCAATGAGATGAAAATCAGCGATGTCCAGGGAATAGCCAATTCATTGGCTACTGCTTGTTCTAATATCTTAAGCAGTACCAACTACATTCCCTCATTCCAATACATAAAAGGGCATAAAGAAAAACAGATTATCATTTTCTGTGAAAATACAGCATCTCCCTATAATATACCATTTATTTTCTTTGAATTAAAATGCGCATTATATCAGTCCAAAAATACTGCCCATGGACCCGATCAAATACAGTATGTAATGATCAAGAACCTGTCTGCAAATTCCTCGAAAATATTCTGATTCTATTCAATAGGATTTGGACAGAGCAGTTATTCCCAGAGGCATGGCTCAAAGCTATTATTATACCTTTTCCCAAACCAGGCAAAGATCCAAAGAATCCTTCGAATTACCGACCTATTGCCTTAACTAATTGCTTTTGCAAACTACTGGGAAGCGTTGTCAGCAATAGGTTGATGTATTATCTAGAAAATGGAACTTCACCACCATGCCAGAGTTGTTTTTGAGGGGTAAGTTCAACAACAGATAACCTTTTAAACATAGAACCCTCTATAAGAAAGGCCTTCGTTAAAATATCTATATTCTCCGATATAGAAAAGGCATACAATCGAACTTGGAAATTTACGACATCCTCAGAGATCTCCATCAATGTGGTGTTAGGGGCAATATGCCAAATTTCATAAAAAGTTTCTAGACCACAGAACTTTCCAAGTACCTATCGGATCTGCCCTTTCGCAAACTATATCGCAGGAACAAGGTGTTCCCCAGGGCTGCACTTTGAGCCATATTCTTTTCATCCTGAGCCTTAGTGGTGTGGTTAAAGACTTCCCCACCATATTAAAAACTTCGTTGTACGTTGATGACCTGCAAATTTCTTGTAGAGCAGGCAATATGAACCTTGTTGAGAGACATGTTAGCTCAAAACAAAATAATGGAATGGATAGCTAATAACGGGTTTAATTTCTCAGCGCAAAAAATCGTTTGCATACATTTTTGTCGCAAACGTGGTTTATATTTAAACCCGGAGCACCGAATAAGAAATAATGTTATCAGAGAGGTTTAGAAGACAAAATTCCTTGAGGTTATTTTCGACCGCTCTCTGACATTTCCATCCCACTTCAGACAACTGCGGGACAAATGTTTTAAAGCCCTGAATATCATCAAGGTTTTGTCTCACACATCCTGGGGGGGTAGACCGGTGCTCATCGCTGAGACTGTATAAGGCATTAATATGTTCTAAATTAGATTATGGCTATCCGATCTACGGCTCAGCATGCCCGTCGTTACTTAAACAACTTTACCCTGTACATTATGCCGGTCTATGACCGCGCACTGGGACTTTACAGACTTTCCCAGTCACCAGTTTATATTCTGAAGCTGTAGAACCTCATTCATTTTATGTCGCCAACCCTTGTTTTTCAACTACTGCTTTGAAATTCTATCACTAAAAGACCATCCTGCATCGCAATCACTTCATCAACCTCGTTTCATTTCACTTTTTTTATGCTTGTTTAGCATGATGCTTTTATGCTTTTTTAGCATGATGCTTTTATGCTTTTTTAGCATGAGGATGGAAAGTGCTGCTAGTGCATTTGACATTTCAAAAACCATGATAGTAGAATTGATACCAAAAAACATCCCTCCCTGATTTGATATTGGCATTGACATTTGTTTGGACTTATCCGTCTAAAGACGTCTAAAAGGCAATACCTCAAACATTGCCTTCTGGCAGGCATTCGCTGATCTGTCTAGTATATATGAAGGCTACTCCTTTAGTTTCATAAATGGATTAAAAGTGGATGAATATGTCGGTGTAGCACTTGTCCGTGAAAATTACACATACAGAGTCAACAACTGCCGATATTCTGCTCAGTTTTCAAAGCAAAAATTCATGCTACTGTGTTAGCTTTACAATACATCTTGAATAATGCCGTATCTCCAACTGTCATCTGTACAGATTCACTCAGTGTTCTGCAAAGCCTGACGTCATTCAACACCTCATATAACACTGGAATTCACAGCGTCCAAAAACAACTTGTGGACATAAATAACGCGCAATATGTTGTGAAATTCTGTTGGGTTCTAGGCCATGTTGGTATCGCCAGCAATGAACAGGCTGACATTGTTGCGAAAACGGCAACTACAGAACCTTAGTGCATGCCTATTACATTTCAAGATATTAACATTCATACTTCATCCCATCTGTACAAAAAATGGCAGTTGGAATGGGACAAGCAATTTTTTAATAAACTTCACCTCCTTAAACCTCGTATTGAGGTGTGGCCTAGGGTGCAATTGCACGGAATTGTCTGAGGGGGGGGATTGTAGAGTCAGGTCGGCGATTTGGATTTAGGCATTGATAAGGAATTGTTTGTAGTGGTGGCCAGGGATCCAGAGGACAAAGAGGCCTATAGTTATATAGGCGCGGAGGGGTCTGTGGGTACTGGGCCTCATGAACTGATGTGTATGGTACAGGAGAAAAATTGGGTGTGGGAATAGAATAATTGAATTTGGAAGGCGTACGATGTTCTGGGTGGGGGTGGGGGATGGGGAATGAAA
Source organism: Dysdera silvatica (assembly GCA_006491805.2). NCBI lineage: Eukaryota > Metazoa > Arthropoda > Arachnida > Araneae > Dysderidae > Dysdera > Dysdera silvatica. The sequence continues at coordinate 115,137,802 of QLNU02015360.1, read as the reverse complement.
TGCATGAGGAGGCTGTGGGTTACAATTCTGCGAATTCTGTGCAAGCACTGCAGAAACAGAGCTTATACCGAGGACTTATTTCCTCAAATTTTTTACAATTTTGCCATATTTTGTTAGGGTAATGCCGCAATACTAGCAGAATTTATATGTGTTTTTGAATGTCCACAAGTATACATCGTCATAAACATTTACTCTGCGAGATACATTTGCTATTACTTGATATAAAAGCGACTTTGCATACCGCCTATCTGTGTTTTATGATTCGAGAGTAGCTACGATCCTGATGCGCCAGGCTGTACAGCATTTCGATGAATCCAAAACTCCATTATTTTATCAAAGAAATTGCCCAAAATCCAATAATATAATTAGCTTACTGGATCATTATGAAATTTATGATTAAGACCGTATACGGTAAATATAGTAGTTTGCGTGTGTTTTATGGTGCAAGGATAACTAAGAACATGATGCGCCAAGACTAACACCTTTCAAATTAGTCCGTATTCTATCTGTTAAGGAATCAAATGGAGGAGAAAACTGACACCACCAAGCATCAAACCAATATTTTTTCACATGGTACGTAAACATGCTACAACCACGCCATCGCAGGGTCTACGTCATTATAGCTGAAAGCCAATCATTACCCTAGATGGTAATAACGAGTTAAAAATAACCATAAGTTTCATTCTGACCATAAAAGGTAAGGTATTTCTGATTCATGGTTAAAAGCCTTGATGACGTACGTACCACGTATGGGTCCGCATGCATGCCTTGTCATTCCCGGATACATTCGCACATTCCCAGTCGTCGAGGTAGCAGAGACTTGCATTTACACTGCTGTGCTTATATCCCGGAGTTATTTCAAACTGCAGTGCGAAGATAACCTGAAGCACTTTTTTAGTTTATTCTAAAGAAACTGTTGTAACATTTAATTACTAAATAGCGTAAAGAAAGTAGAAGAGTAGAAAATTATAGGTAAGGAAACTTTGGTTTTAAATGTAATTCATGTCTTTCTTAAATATAATTATTGTCGGGGGTGTATGAAAAGGGGTATTTGTCCTTTCTGAAAAGTAAACGCAAGTGCACGTTTAACTATATTTTAAAATGCGTGGCTGGGAGATTCGGATTGGTTGGCTTTTGTCCCATCTAGGTATTGGGTTGTTGTAAACAGAAATAACTAACATAAACGGAAAATCCTAGCCATTAGTCTGTGGTAAGTCCTCCCTTTATTTTCACTCCCATAATGCATATTGATATTCAGAAAAAGTTTTCCGTTTTTAGGAAGATAAGGTCACATTTCAGTGGAAATATTTTTGTGATGCCAAGTTTGGAAACCATTGGATTTAGCTGTTTTTTGTTTAGATTCATTGCTTTAGCAAGCGAAGTCCAGGTTTAAGATTGCCTTTTATAGCAGCTTCTGTTATTTGATATTTTGATGATGTGGAAAATGGTGAACTGAGGCCATGTCGTGTGAACCGGTTATTAACATACTTTTAAAATAATAACCGGTTGTTAACAGTTTCTGCTACAGGCTGAATAGAGCAATCGGGTTTTCTGGTTGAAATCTGGTTGAACCGCTTTTCGCAATTTCGCGAATCTGTTTTTACAGTTTTAGCAACTCACTGGGCGTTGTTTTTATTTTATCAATTTTCTTATAATACTAATTTTATTTTTACAGGCGAAATCTGTACTTTGGTAACTAAAGTCTAATTTTAGCAAGCAAAATTTATATTTTTAGTAGTATAATATATATTTTTAGAAGAAAAATATCTACACGGATTCAATTTACGAGTCGTCTTCACGGTGAGCAACAAAATTGGTACAACTAAACTCAAGGACAATGTCAGGTTCTTTCCTTTTTACATCTTCGTTGGAAATGGAATTTCTTCAAACTCAATAAATTTCGCTTAGTATAGCCAATGACATAACTTTATTTAATAAATAACAAATTAAAGGTTTAAATTTTTACATAATTCAGTCTTTCTGGCGGTCTCTACCAAAACATGCTTATGCTGCGGTGGGAAATGGAAAACTTATATTATTTTGAAATTGAAAGCACAAATACATATACTTTTACCAAATGCAGAAAGTTTAATTATATACAATATATTTGTTGCCAGATTCGGAAATTAAAATTATGTACATTTAGAAAACATCGAGTAAAAAGGAAACAATTAGGCACATTGCCAATTTTAGAGATTGTAATTATTAATTTCCATTTCTTGTTATTTCAAGTGGCAACAATGCTATAGCAGAATGACAATTAAGAAAATTATACTAACAGGTTGTTTTAGTCTCATTAGTTCAGAAAGCCTTTAATATGAAGAGCGAATATGAGTTTTTAAAATCTGAAATTCTGACAGACATTATTTTAGTCAAGATTTCAGAAACCGTCTTAAAGTTTTAAATATCATTTAAAAAAAGTCTTTACCAAAATTTCACAAAAAATGTGGTTAAGAAATTTGCATAAAACTTATTTTAAATCTTTGACTAGATGATATTTTCATCGTGTTTTTGGTTTCAGCTGGTACCATAAGGATTTAGTCCTCTTCAAGCCATGCTTTACTACATGTACTTCATGCTCTTTTTGACCGTGGTTGTTTACATTGTAACAGAGGGAAATAAAAGTTGAGTATTGATTACTTTTGTATTAAAATATTTAATTCGCTTCAGTTATTACAATAAATTAAGGTACTGTTATTGGTTAAGTATTTTAATTGTACTTATTTCATCGTAGTCAATTAAGAACAATTTTTGAAGCGATTTTGTGTTTTTTCCCTTCTTACTTTTAACCATTTTTTGTGTGTTCTCTGTTATTATCCGAAATAAACCCTTAAGGATATATTTTACTACCCAATGTAACCCTGTGTGGTTGTACTCGTTTGCTCAGCAAATAAAGTATCTGAACGCTGAAAAATGAAATTCGCTGGTCATTAGTTAGAGTCTAACCTAAACGCTTGAATATTTTTTTTTTATATATTTGGAAATGATGAGCGAAAAATAGGTGCTAATTTGAATTTTGACTGTGGAATGTTATCCAAATGGGTGTGCTGGATCCTCTAACCATATATATATATAATTCCCATTCCTCATGACGTCTAATGCTATGTCAAACCTCTTACAATATACAGTCTATATCTGGTTAAGGCCAATTATATTGGAAATGAATAGTGTCTTTAATCATCGTTAACAATGAATGATTGGGCTTAGCGTTCAAGGCACTCTGACAGCATCTCAGGTATCGCTGGTTCAAATCCAGGCTGTGTACGTGGCATATTTTTTTCATGTGCTTAAAACACTGGTTCCAGTATGAATTATATAAAAGTGGACTGTTAGAAACTTAATGGTGTATGGATAATTTTGGAATAGGAACCCATCCTTTACGGATAATGTAAATCATTTCTAACACGAGCAAGTTTTTTTGCTACCATTAGTGCTCGGTTGAACGAAGTTATAGTATTCCAGTATATTTTTAAAAATCCTCTTCAGCAATATGCTTTTATAACAATCTTGGAATTTTCAGCTAACAAAAATTTTTTCATGGCTCTTTTAATCGTGTTTGAAACTTTTTCTAATCTCGGATTTCACTGGGACGTTTGATTTCACATTATTTGTATTGAATGTAAACGTAAAATTATAAATAGAATCAACCAAAAGTAAGTATTGATTTGAAATTTCACTAAAAATAGAAAAATCATCGCACTGAAGTGTGGTTTAGTTATTATTATGGGTTAGATAGGTGGCGCTTTTTTGGAGGTCTCGTGCCTCATATGCTGTATGATTGCAGTATACCTTTTTGCAAGAGTCTTCCTTCCGACATTTATCGTGCCCTGGCTTTGAGATCAAATACAGCTTGTAAGTGTTAATATTACGGGACATAGTATTTTATACCCTCTACAGATTACAATTTGAATAAAACTATGATTTATTTTTAGAGCTCAGTTTCGCACCGTCGAGCGATAATGGAATTCTGATTGAACATGTACCGGAAGCGTATCAGGAGATGATTGCATTGATCGAAGCAAGTAAAGAAACTGGCAAATTTTCGAAAAATTCTACGACGATCGACTTAGGTATATTTAAACGGTTATATAATATTTTTTCTCTTTGTGCTAGTTTCTGATTTAAATAGAGAAGGAATAGAATAACGTAGATCGAAAAAGATACGAAAGAGAATAAAAAATATTAGTATACTAGACAGAATAGGTTTTACGCTAAAGGAAGACGGAAAATTCATGGCCCATAAACAATTTTTATACTCCTACGTCATGAGTGCGCGAGTTATAAAAAAAAAGCGAAATTAATATATTTTATTTTTTGTTAAATATTTCAGAAACTGTGTACTTTCATGTAAATAAATATATAAATAAATTTAAAAGTGTGGTGCTGTAACTGAGTAGTGCACAGTATTTCGAAAGGGATGTTTGAAGGAGCTGGGTTTGACAGAAACGAAAGTTGCTCTTATAGGGAATTCTATTTTACAGGTGATAATATTGTTTAAATGGCGCAATGAGGATTCAACGCTCAAACTCCTCCCTTATGTTTTAAGCTTTATAAATAACATTTATAAACCATATTTTTAGATACTAAAATTCGCATCGCATTTTTATGAATACTCTGACGATCATCGGGACGAATACGTAAAATTGCGAAATTTGTAGAATCAGTGTACACAGCTGTACAACTATAACTTTGAATATGACTCCTATACTAGGAAAAGTTGGACACGATTGTTCTGTGAAGTATTCGCTTTCTCTTTTAGTCAGTACTTGAAATAATATCAAGTCATAGGGAATCTTTGTCGCTATTTTCCAATTCAAAGCCAGAGACCTTTCTATCGCTTTTGTCTATGAATATCTATACATAATGATTATTAATCAGTAATGATTTTAATGATTATTACATTTTTAATAATGAAGCATTTCGCTGTTTTGGGTTATGTCTATATTAATATATTCTAACCTTTTTACGCAAAGTCTTATTTGTAATAGAAGGAAAAAGAGATTATAGTATTATTTGTAGGAAATTTTTCGCAGTAATATGAATAACGTGCAATTTAAATAGATTTTGCAGTAAAAATAGTTCTAATCCATTTTTTCTTTTTCATATCCTATATCACCGTATAGAATCTTCGACATCGACATCAGAAAATCCCCAGAAAATGAATGAAGCTTTCGTAAATCCTCAGAAGCATAAGAAATATAATGTACCCTTATTATCTCTACTGCTTGGTAGAAGAAATGATACAGACCAGAGCGCCCTAGCTACCATTGTACCTTGTTCAGATCGTTTAATCGTTGACGCAAGTACCGAGACCAGTAAGGGAATACGAAAGCATTCAAAATCTGAGCACTGTTTCAAAGCAAAAGGATATCGATTAAGCCCTATGGGAAAAGTTTCTGTCGGCAAAGAAATGACGATCAATGAGAAACTGCAGAGCAATCTATCTGGAGACATCCAATCGCAACACCAGGTTAACCACGAATTTGGGAAAAATCCAACACTAATAGCGCCAGTAGGAATGAAGGCAGCAGCATCAGTAGTCCATTCTCAGATAGATTATGAAGAGGATTTCATGCACGACAAACAAATAACGACTAAGAAGAATGTGCAAATAAACGAACAACATGGAAATGCAGGAACTGGATTCGTTGTCAATAAGGCGGAATCTATGCTCGTCAGTAATAATCAAGTTATAGATAAGGCGGAAACGTATTTTACCAACGACGTCGTCACCAATGGATACGATTTTGGAGATAAAGATCTCGATTTACGCATTACTACTAGAGTAACGGACTTCTTGCATGCTAAACCGACTACTCCTGTACCATTTTCTGGATATGGGGTAACTGATGTGATGACCATTATACGAAAAGCTGGAAATGGAGAAGACAAATTTATTACCGCGGAAAAAGAACATGGAAATGCAGGAGGTGGATTCATGTCAATCAAGCAAGTGGTTGTAAATACTGGAACTGGATCAAACATTAACTAGAAAGAACGTGTAATTGCAGGACGAATACAAGACATAGATGATATCGACTGATTTTAATCGATGTAGTATCGCAGCAAATAATTTTTCTTGCTTTAATATTTTTAGGATGGGCTATAGTAGAATAAGCATAGGTGATGTTACCTGATTGTAATCAATGTAGCTATAATTCTGTTGCAACAAAATAATTTTCTTGCTTTTGTATTTGATGCGCAATAAATGTATTAAGCATAACACTGCATATTGTAGTTATTGAGATTTTAAATCTTCATTTGTTTATACAGGGTGTCCCAACACCAGGGTTGCAAACATCTAGGAGGGGTAGGGTACACCTAGACGAACAATATTTGTCATAGAACCTAGGGTCGCAAACCACTCACAGCGCCAGTTCTAAAACCGTCCAGCATGCACAAATAGTGACAACCAGTGCATGAGAAGCGCAAAATGCGATGTCCTAATCATCTATGCACTTGAGCAGCTGACCTGAGTTTTATCTGGCGCTTTTCACGCACTGGTTGTAAATATTTGTGCATGCTGGACGGTTTTAGAACTAGCGCTGTGAGTGGTTTGCGACCCTAGGTTCTATGACAAATATTGTTCGTCTAGCTGTACCCTACCCCTCCTAGATGTTTGTAACCCTGGTGCTGAGACACCCTGTATGTTTTACGCCCCGAGATTTACAAGGTCCATATGGGACAGGATCGATGACTAGACGTGACTACCAAAACTCCATACATTTACACATGGCCACGCTTTAAACTTTTATTTTTACTTTTTTATTTTACTTTTCGTCCTTTATAAAAATTCAACGTTATGGACCCACCCCCCTTATCAAAATCCTAGCTACGTGGCTGTGAGGGTAAAAATTGCCCCGTTGTACAGTGCGACCATTAATGGACAAAAACCGAAAAATCAGAGTTTAGTGGATAATATTGAAGCTCATGCACGAAGTCTAAGGTAGTTGTTATAGGAAAATCGAATATTAACAAAATAATAGATGACCCTCAATTATATTTGAACAAGCCGCACTGTGCTTCACAGATCTTCTTACCCAAGGAACTCAGTTTTTATTTTGATTTGATTTTCATTGGTTCTATACTATCAGCAAAAGAGTAAGCCCAATTTGGCGACTTTGCAAGTTATCTTCACCGTGTTATGAACAACGAAAATAAAATTTACAATATTCTTACGCGCGAGAATGATCAGTTTATTAGAATTGGCGGCATATCGCTATTTTTTAAATCTCTCCTTAATTAATAAATATAAAAAACCTCAGTTTTTAAAAATTATGCACTAGAGAATATTTAGACATCGTCCCATTTGCCTATCCTAACGGTGGGGGGGGGGGTTGCGGGGGTTTGACCCCCATCGCCTAAGTGTTAGCGTGCATTTTTTTAACATGGTTAATATTCTGGATTGTGGGTTGAAATAAACCTCACCCCCTTCCACTTTCTGGGAATGCTTATGCACCGTCCTGTAAATTTCGAATTTAGTGACCTTTTACCCTAATACAGCGTTAATAATTGTTATTATCTGATTGATGATACTACAGCTGATCAGTGGTACAGAAATGCATTTTTTTGTGGGTAGAGGGTAGTCAAGCTATGCTCCAATCAGAGACTTTTGTAAAATTATTACAAAGTTGTAAATCAAGTTCGTGAGCACTTTTTGTACAACCTATCAGTAGTAATATTTTTACCTTTTTGTGTTTAAAAACTGCTTGGTTGCTGTCGGAGCTGGGGAGGGGGTAATGACTTCAACTAATATGTCGGACCCTGAATATTTGGTAGTTGTAACATAAAAACTATTTGTAATAGCACCGGGAGCAGGGGTTAGTCATAACCCCATTGACTTTCCATTTTCCTGTATACAATTAAATTTTGATTGTCGAAACTCTCCCCACCTCTTAGTACACCCATAACCCCTTATAAAATGTTTGCGTACGTTACTGAAACATTGTATTTTCTTTCACTTTATCCAATAGATACACTGAACATAAGACACGTTACGAGTTCCACTGGCACAAAGTCAAGATTCCTCTTTTTCTCGTACAAAAATACGTTGCCTATTAACTACGTGTGGTGGGGGCCTGGACTTCACCCTATGTTGCCCCCTCCTATACTTCGGTCTTTATAAGAAGGCTAAATTTGAATATAATATTCAACTTTTCTTGAATTTCTCAAGTCATTACAGGACTTGGGAAGTAGGGGGAAGCGTGTAGGTACCGGCCCCCCTTGGAGATATAGAGAGGATTGCCTCATTGGAGGAATTTTTAGGAGATTGGCTCGTATTTACATTACAGACTGAGAAAGTCAGGAAAACTCACAAGTAAACCCCCATCCTCAAAGCTCACATGCCGAATCTAACGAATTTAATTGAGCTTAATGTAGACAGATTAAAATCCTTAATGTATGAAAATTAGCAGCTATAGACCCTTGGAAATCGAGAAATTAAATATTAAAAGGTAGTTAAAATAGCGCCAATTGCAACCTTTTTGGCAACACGCGGCGGGATAGCTAGTTGGTCGAAAAATGTGAAAAAGCGAACGCGGGATGTATTCTAAAAGTTTAGAATACGTCCAGTAATACAGAGCTAGCGTTAACTTTTTAAATTTAAACGTATTAGATTTTGAAGTAGCTGTAAAGTTATTTTTTTCTCTATTTGTTAAATTGAAGTTCTATATTATTTTTGTTTCTGAAAGTCATAGCAGAAAACAAATTACTTTAATTTTTATAATCACATTGCAAGTTGCAATTCAATTCGTGCATAAGAGAAGCATTCATTTTATTTTGAATCCCGCGCGTGGATGTTTTCGCGAAATAATGTCAGCCAAACTTTTTTTTTTTTTTTTTTTTGAAAATTGCATTTAAGAATTTAGCGAGCTTTCTTGGCGAATGCTATAGATTACAATTACAATTCTATCTAATTTATTATATGCGTAATCAGTTTCTAGCAAAAATATGAAATCATTCCGTTCAGTCTATTCTGTGTTGAATAGTCATAAAACCAATAATTAAACTTATTTTCTTGGAACGAAATACTGCCGTAATAAATCTTATACTAATTTGGCTGAACATGTGGAATGTCTCGCCAAGTGGGCGTGTAATCTTAAAAAGAAGGTTGGCCTCCCCTAACCCATGATTGGCTGAATCAACAAACATGGTCCGCTCGAAAAAATTAAAAAAACAAAAAAATATAAAATTCCATTTTTCGATCCAACAATGATTTGCAAATAGGCTGATAATAACATAAGGATTTCAAAAATGTATCGGAGGTGCGGTGGATTAAACTCAGCCTGTATATCTAGTTACATACAGATATATAATCTAGTTTGAATAAAAGCCCATGAATGTGGAATATTTCCACATGACAATAATTTATAAATAAAATAATAGCCAACAGTTCAGATGGTGTGGAAACAACAGTTAACAGATTATTTGCATAGCATTATTGAACAATTGTGAATCAAATCGATTTTCCAATTCTCACCGCCTGAATCAACGATTTCAATGAATTAAATCTGAGCCCCTATATTCACTCCAACGTTAGTGGATAGCCCTTATTAAACTTCCAATATTTTCAAATATTAATGGTGTCCATTTCCTTCAATTTTGACGGTTCTAACGTATTTTAACCTGCAACAAAAACTAAAGTAAACAAAGGGGCTAAATAACCTTTATTTATGACTTCAAATCATAGCTCCATCAGAGAGATTTATAGCAGCTATAGCTCCAGC
>QLNU02015360.1:115072228-115104393 GCA_006491805.2 Dysdera silvatica | reverse complement strand
TAACACCCCATTCGAAATTGGGTCCCTTATTTCCTGATCCCTAATCGGATTGTTTACAGAAATGCGCCGTCTGGTATAAAAATTGAAATCTATCCGACCCATAAATCTGCCCAGGAATGTGTTCCCATTTAACTGATCGAGCAAAAATCGAAGACGTCGGATATTGAATTTGCATTTTTAATTTGCATAACTAGGAGTCATAACATGGAAATGAAAATCCCTGTTCGAAAGGAAGTTTGAAAAGGATTCCACCGGCTGGCTGGAAAATAACCTACACGACGCTTCTTTGAGCAGAAGAAAATTTTTCCTGCAAAACTGTCATTAAATATAATGCATTCGAAACTGTAAAACGATACAAGTTTCTCGGTGTAAAAAGGTTTGTTGTTGTATTTTAAAACTTCAAATTAATTCAGTTAAATGTACTTACACAAAACTAAAATTTTTGCCGTTCGGCATTCTGTGCGTTAGAATCACAGTTGGCGTGTGTGCAATAAATATCATGGTTTTTTGTGTTTGGAGAAGTCTGTCTTATTTAAAGATCTGATTACTATATGCATTCATTTTGGGCCCTAGGTGCTATGACAAAATAAGGGCTCAAATAATCCTAGGGCATGGGACTCGCATAAATTTTAAATCACGACACATTACAAACGTTCAAACGTATCTAAATTTGAACATAGAAGCAGCTGACGGGTTGTCATCGTGGCAAAACTTCCTCATTTAGGCGCCAAGATGTATTGAATAAGTCTAAAACTGCAATAAAACTGTGCATGTACAACTGTGAAGACAAATCAAAGCTCAATTTTAAGCTGCCGTACTATACATATGTATATTGACGCGTTCGTATCCCGCTAATGCGAAACGATTATTGTTTTTCTACCAATTTGTTTTTCAAGGTTAGGTTCTCTAGGCTAGTGTTTCTCAACCTTTATGAGCCACGACCCGATAAATTCTTTTTGTATAAAACGAGGACCCGGTATATGCTTTTTTATAAGACGAAGGTCCGGTATATTCTCTTTTTATTACAAGATGAGGCTCCGGTCTGGACAAATTTATTCATAAATACCTTCCATTTTTTTTAAGTTCATACATTAAACTATCGTAAGTATGAATAATTAATTATGGCATAACCATAAAGGATATCGGTACACTCCTTCTATTGATACACACTTTTCAGTATACTTTTGCTGAATGGTCAATATATTTGCAAATATGATGTCATTTCGATCAGTTTTAACAGAGGATACAACGTACAGAGGTCAAAAAAAATCCGACCACTCGATTTTTCTCGAAAACTATTGAACGTAGAACAAAAATTTCAACGCCACTTTATTCAGAATGGCTAATTCTAGAAAAATATTGTAACGGCTGTGAGCATGTTTGGCTAACTGTCCCAGTGGATTCTCCGTACGTTCAGTCCGTAACGTCACTATGAATCTATTATGCTGATAGTGGCGCACTATTAAACGGGCGTTGCAGGCTGTGTTAGCCAGCGAGTAAGAGCGAGCGAAGGCAGACGTGGCAAGCTATAGTGGCCTCTTTACTAAGGGCTCAGAGAAGTAAAGTTCGTGTTTCTTAGTTATTTTGTTCAGTATGCAGTTGTATTGAAGCTTCGTGAATCTATGTAATTTGTTTACGAATGCACTGGCGTATTCCGGCTGTGGTTGGAGTTCCGTGTTGAAGGTTCGAGTAAGCTGGAATTTGGAACCGTGGAAACGCTAAATACGGAGCCAACGAAATAAATGGAGCTGCTGAGTTGTACGTTCACGAGACTTCGCCTTATAAAGTGAGCGGGTGAACCCGTCCTCAGCTTCGTTAACTGCAATAGGTGAACTGGGTACAGAACTGAACCTTGGTGACGTGTTGCTCTTACGATTTTTACTTCCTCTAAGTGATTAAGTTTGGTGCGGTGGTCCGACACTTAGGCCTACAAACGTGGAACCATCGTTCCGCTCTCCGCTTCACCGAGTCAGTAAAGAAACGATGAAAGTAGTGGTATTTCACTGTTGGCCGCGTAAACGACCTCCCACTTATACTACACCTCTCATGTCTCTTCACAGAGTCAGACTAGAGTCAAGCTCAACAGGGTCTTCTTTCCCCGCTGATCCTGCCAAGCCCGTTCCCTTGGCTGTGGTTTCGCTAGATAGTAGATAGGGACAGTGGGAATCTCGTTAATCCATTCATGCGCGTCACTAATTAGATGACGAGGCATTTGGCTATTTTTTTTTAATTCACAACAAAATAATATACAGTTACAGAGCTCAATTATAAATCATTTCGCCCCTTAGAGGCGGCGGCAACCAAAACATTGAGCTCCCCTGGAATATTTCACGGATGCTTCTGCTATCCCTATCTAGTTCTTTTGTTCCATCTCTCGAACATAATCCTGTTCCCTTATAATACTCTCGCCGCCATTACTTTAAAATCTCTTGGTCATGGTGGCGGACATCACATTCCTCCACAATTTTTATTCGAAACACATCCGGCTTTGGGAGTTCATCGTTCGACTCGATGGCACAGCGAAAGTTCTCAAAATGTGATGGCAGGCTGTACAATAGCATTACAGTCAGTAAATCTTCATCAATCTGTATTTCCATTTCCAAACATGTATCAACAATGTCGAAAAACGTGCGTAGATGTTAGCGTACGTCACATTCTTTATTGTCCGCCATCTTGTGTTGAATTGGCGATTTCAGCAAAGAAGCTTTCCTGGCAGGGCCTTTCGACTGATAAATCTCTCCCACATTTTTCCACACGTCACTCGAGGTTTCACAGTTCTTTACTTGCTTCAATTCGGAGGTTGGTATGCATAAAATGATCTCTGATTTTGCTTTTCATCCATATCGATCCATTTTCGAACGCCTCAATAGACTTTTCATCCTCTTATAAAACTTCAGGTTTTACTTCACTTTCCGATATAAATTTCCATAAGCTATTTTTAAATAGCAAGGCCTTCACCTGGATTCGCCAGGTCTTGTAGTTATCTCTATTCAGCATTTCTATTCAGTTCGGTCTCAGCTCTGGTGGTGTGCGGATGTCTTCTGGTCCGGGCAGGCGGGTGTTGGTTCCAGCTCGCTTAAGACGGAGTGTTTGGGATATTCACTTTGGCCGCCGGGTGGCGGTGGATGGATGCCTGCTTCTGCTATTCTGGGACCGGACTCCGCCCTCCCTCGTAATTCGGACTTCGTCGCTAGGGCCGTGCTTGGCCTTCTGTCCATGACGGGCGTTCGCCATTGTCTTCGTCCGCTGCGATCGCTTGGGGGCCAGCTTTCGCAAACAGTGGATGATAATTTGGTATGTAATGCCTGTCCGGACTATGCTGGTCTCGTGCGCCCTGGTTGCGGGGAATGTTTTACGCCTGTTCGCTGCCGCTCGCGGCACCACACCCACTCAACGGTGTCCGGTGGTCTCCTGTAGGAATACCGGCTGGCCCGGGGTGTTCTTCCGCGCCACCCATCTATTTCGGCCACTCTTCGGGGCGGACTGATCGTGGGTGGTCTCCGGTCGACGTTGAATGACGACAATCATGTGAGCTGTGCGTCTCTGTACGCCTGTTTCGATCGACAATCCCCTGCAATGCTCCCTCCCCCCCAGTGTCCCTTCTCGGTCCACTGGTCGTCATATCATATGACAAAAGCCTGTCTGGGAATACAGCGCTGCCCCCTTCGGCGGCCACCCTTCCCATTAATCTCCTTGCACAAACCACCACCAGCATTTGCGTAGTTCCATACGTCGCCATTTTGTGATCACAGTTTCTATCTTACAAGATTCGAATTGCGCAGTGCTAGCTGACTGTAGTCCATAACCTGTAGAGTTAAGTGATAGCAGGCAGATATAAGATTAGAAAACTTTAATGAGAACGAACAAAGCAAGCCAAAAAAAATTAAAAGGAATCGAAAGCCAAAAGAATACATATATCACGAGAACTCGCACAGAATTACATTGAAAGAAGATATCCTTCAGCGCCTGCGCAGTCGAACATAGGTGGCGCATGTAAGACGAATTTTTCCACTATAAGAAAGGGTGATATCGAGACAGTGTAATACAGATATATTTAATAATCCAACAGTCTCGACCTTCGGTTCTACTCTCACGTTATAGTCACAGTTCCTCAAGCTTCTAGCCACATATTTGACCAGGCCATCGTGCCTTCTTATCCTGCCTCCATGCGAATCGGGACAACTTTGAAAAATATGGTTGACTATTTCCACTCGGTCACATCCCTTCCGGCAACATTTCTCCCCTCTTTCTCCTTTTTCAAATAGCCTACTATTAAGTTTTGTTCACAATTTTTTTTAAATTCCATGGTTGCAACAGCATGTGATATGCAATGACCACATCCAGGTTGCCTAAATATAGCAACTTTTCATTATTCATACACGTCATTTATTCATACATCATTTATTCATACACATCATTTATTCATACACATCATTTATTCATACTCATATATTCACGCATCTCATATATTCATTCATTCATTTCATTTATTTATACTCATGTATGCATGCTTATATGTATTCATGTGCTTCTTTTCCTTATGAGATAATATTTTGGAAAAAGAAATGTAAAAGAAACTTGACATGGGCTGCGATAATACGAAATAACTACCTCGAACGAAAACCTGGAGTAGCCTTCAAAATTGTCGCCAAATTCGCCAAATATCTATGCTAAAAGTTCATTTTTCATATTAATTTTTTTACACTGTTTAAATTAGCTGAGACATAATTTTTTTATTTTTATCCGTTAAATACGATGATCCTTCATAATCTTACCGACTTCAAACCTGTTTTTGCTCACATACAGTGCGATTAAAAAATATCAAACCTGGCGAAAAAAGTGTCATTTTTGGACTTCAAATATTCATAAAAAATTGTCATATCATTTTAGCAGACAAATGATTCACATTCGTGATCAGGAAGTCAAGCACTATCATCTTCCATAGGTCTGATATCAAAATGCAGTGAACAGCGAAAGGGGTTCCCTTGTAAGGACACGAACTGGACTCCTCTGAGCATTTAGTAACGATAATAGTGCGCCACTATCAACATAATAGATTCATAGTGACGTCACGGAGCAAACGTACGGAGACACCCCCCCGGGAAAGTTGGCCAAATATACTCACAGCCGTTCCAATATGATAATGAAAAATATTTGGGGGGGGCCGTCTTCATATTTAATGTAACGTCAATTTTAAAATTTCCAATGGTAACACCCACCTTTTAATTTATTTTTAAATTTTATACATAAAATTATATGAATATTCCAAATTTTATAACTTCTGAATGAATGGTTGCTGAGCTATAAATATTTGAATTTCGCATCTCCTAATGTTAAATTTACTATCCACTTTTTAAGCGATATCTTTTGAAACAAGTAACGAATGATTCTAATTATTTTTGCACGTCATAGAGCTCAATTATCCAAAGGGATTTTGTATGAACTTTCTGATTGGTCAAAGTTATAAATATTAATTATTAATTCTGAAATTAATATTTCAAACAAATGTGAATTGAAAGAGGGGTTAATATTTTACGCCATTCGATTCAGCGGCACTATAAACGTAAATATGCAAAATTGGAGTGCAATTGCGTTATTAATTTCGTTATTAAAGGTTCTTTAAAAAATTAACAATTAGTGGGCTGTCTCCACATACAAAATGTTTTGACTGAAGTGACTTTTTTTTTAAAGAATGGCACTACATTTACTTAATTTATGCAAAAATGTTAAAAAAATCTTCATTGTTTAATTTTAGTTATGAAAAAGAAATATCTGGGATTTAATTTAATATTATTAGTTTTAAAACTACAGCTCAAGATTTTCAGTTTATCTTGTATAAGATTGAGGAATTAAAATAAAAATAAGACTTGCTAGTCAGAGAAATTTACTATTTATTCAATTCAACAACTAATGTTAACTCAGCAAAATTCAATTAACGGAAACTAAGTCTGAAAAATCAAAACACTACGATATGAAATACATGGATAGTCCCCTAACACACATCATCGATTATCTTTGTTATTTATTACCCAAATTCCATGAAATTTGAAATTTAGCATAAATTGGTTACAGAGAAGTTTTCTATGAAATAAAAAAGTGGGTGTTGCCAATAAAAATTTTAAAGTTGACGTTAAATTAAATATGAAGACGGCCCTCCAAATATTTTTCATTACCATATTTTTATAGAATTAGTCATTCTAGATAAAGTGGCGTTGAAATTTTTGTTCTACTTTCAATATTTCTCAAGAAAACGTTTTTTTGTGTTGTTTTTTTTACCACTGTACATTATTGTAATCTTCTCGCAGGCACGTTTCATGGCAAATCATAATGAGTAGTGTACCCTTATTCGAATGCTAAAAGAAATTTATGTCTGACAATTCTCAATCATTAATGTATACTTACACATTTAAAAATACACGGCTTGCGGTCATTGGCAATTCTAGCACAGATGTTATTTAAGCGTTCTATGTCTGAGATTTCCGACGCATGAGCGACTATTATTCTCCTCAAAACATTTCCACAATATAAAATATGCTTAGAAAACTAAAATGATAAATTTCAGGAAAATCTTTCACGGCCCGGTACAATTGATGCCAGGGCCCGGCAACTGAGAAACACTGCTTTAGGCGACAGTAGTTCGTATCCCATGAAAATCTGCATGTCCTGGAGCATCATGAACTTAGTGCCCTTGCGCCATAAAGCACACAAAAAAAATTTAAATATTGAGTATGAACAATAGATATGAATAATCATGAACAACAGCCATATCCAATCAGTCCATTCAAACGCTGAAATTTTTATTCAATGAAATATTTTTCTTTGACGTGAACAGAACAAAAACAAATTGTTCAGGAGTTTTTTTACATTGTTCTTCAAAATTGACTTCTTTTTCAATTGCCTATGCAATATACGCTCTTTGAAGGGTTCTTTTTTTAAAACTCACTCTTTCATTGTTACAGTATTCTTCATCAGCCCTCTTCGATCCACGCTCTTTTCAAACAATTAATTTCGGGATTAATTACTTTTCGAGTTTTAATTGTGTTTTCAGTCTAGAATTCAACAGTGGAGCTATAAGTCACATTCTTGAAATTAATTTCTACATTGAAAACAATGGATTGCTCGAGGAAAAAAGTGGTTTCAAAATTAAAGATATTTTAAATTTTGTTCGCATTAAAAAAGATCTTTGTGCAAGAAATCATCTGCCTTAAGAAAAAAATGAAATAATTCATCGAAATTGTATTTTTGTTTCGAAAAGATAGCATGGCAAAACTGAAACAAAAACGCTTCCTTTTGAAAGTATTGAAATTTATCTAATTGAATTCTTGTAAGGAAAAAAGATTTGCAAACAACAACAACAAAATACAATCACCGTGTTTATAGAAAAAATATTTATTTTTTTCTTCAGTCACACGGAAAAATGAATGGCGAACCAATAATTATTGCATTTTCGGCGAAAATGCGGGAACATAATGGCAAAATCAATGGTCATGCATCAAATAGATGCTTATGGGAAACATAAAAGTTTTGCATCTGATAAAATTAAACTAATATATCACGTGTGCGAAGCATTTATCACGAGTTTGGAACATAATGCAGTTATTTACCGTAATCCCCCAATCACGAAGTTGACTGTTTATCTATCACATCACACACCAGACAGTAAACGTATCTAAAAATTCGATTATATATTTATAATCAATGCTTCTTAACAGCTTGCTTTTAAGTTCTCTTACTAATGAATGTCTGTTTATTAATTCAGAAATGCTGTGAATCGATATCTCACGCACACATACATTGACCAACATTCTGTCTCTTCACTTTGCTAATTCCTGGTTCTCTCTCTTGCCTCAACGGCAGTATTTCTCAAAGTGGGTTCCGCAGCGACTGTCAGGGGTTCCGCAATCAATTTGCAAAACATCGCTGACAAGCCCAAGGAAATCTCTAAATTCTGTAATTTCAACCGCGACAGCCATTTAGCTAACTGCAACCAATATCCAGCAACAACAGAAAAATGTTACCTTTTTTACTGATTTATTGATTGCTTACTTTTATGTCTATGCAGGAGTAGTGATAAATAATAGCTCTTTAGAGGTTTTTCTTAAATATTTATAGGTGGTTCCGTGGCTAAGCATGTGGTAAAAAAATGGTTCCGTATCTACCCATATTATAAGAAAGGGGTTCTGTGGCTAGGCATATGGTAAGAAAGAGGTTCCGAGGTTAGGCATATGGTAAGAAGGGGGTTCCGTGGCTGGGCATATGGTAAGAAAATGGTTCTGCAGCTAGGCACATGGTGAGAAAGGTTTCGGCGGTTAGGCACGTGATAAGAAATGGATTCCGTGGTTAGGCATGCGGTAAGAAATGGGGTTCAGTGGCTAGGCATATGGTAAGAAAAGGGTTCCGCGGCTAGGCATATGATAAGAAAAGTGTTCTGTTGCTGAGCACATGGTAAGAAATGGGGTTCCGTGGCTAGGCATATGGTAAGAAAAGGGTTCCGCGGCTAGGCATATGATAAGAAAAGTGTTCTGTTGCTGAGCACACGGTAAGAAACAGGTTTATTGTTCAGGCATATGGTAAGAAAGGGGTTTTACGGCTAGGCACATTGTAAGAAAGGGGTTCCATGGCTAGGCACATGGTAAAAAAGGGGTTCCGTGGCTGAGCATATAGTAAGAAAAGGGTTCTATGGGCATAAAAAGTTTGAGAACCACTGCCCTATGGTATATAATAGAAGTTGCATGAGGGTAGCATAAATATATTTCGGGTTTCACTGTTACCTATTTTCAGATTTAACTTTTTTCCTCCTCCTCCCCTTTTCTCCTCCTCCCCTTTCCTCCTCTCTCTCTCTCTCTCTTCTCCTTTCAAACTTAACTCTTTTTCGACGATTACTACCGTATTAAGCTTTCAGTACGCTATTGCCATCATGTCTTCTCGATTTTATCAATAGAAACCATAGTCTAATTGCTAAAAAGAGAATGATAAATGGAATTCCACTGATTCGATAAAAAATATATATTTAAAATTGAAAAATACCCAATAAAATTTAATTCCATTTTTCTTCCATTTACTGTTTTTATATCGTTCTACTCTCCTAAACCCAAAAAGGCCGACAAAAATCAATCTCTTCTTAAAAGTCAAAAAGCGCACTTCCCAGTTAAGAGTAATACTGCGTGTTCACGCATAACAGCATTATTTGATAACACAATATAATAGCCTCTAAATTATTTATATGCATTTAAAATTTTCGAATCAACGTTTTCCTTTTTCGTAATAGAAATTTTATTTCAAATGTTCTGTAATTATTAAAGGTAAAATATGGGTAAATACACGTGCCTATAACATCTATGTTTATTAATATTTTTGATCTGTGTTATTTTACTCTAGTCCAAGATCAAAGGCCCTGGTGTGGTGCAGTGGTAACGCTTTTGCTTAGCGTGCTTTTATCCCGGGTTCATCTCCCATCAGTGACAAAACAAGCAAACGAAAGAAAATTGCCTAAGGTCGATATTTAAATTTAGCGGGTTTCAATTAACATTAATTCGCAACTCTCTAATCCGCAACTCTCTAATTCTCAAGTAACTCGGTAGATTTGTAACGTTAACAATAGCCATCATTATTGCATTTACGGAAGACCTTTGCCTTGTCCTTTTCATTGCGTATAGACAGGCAGACAGGAAAGCCAAAAGCAATAGCGGGTTCAATATCTATTGAAACCCGCTAAAAAGCGTTTACTGACTAACGGTTCGCTATAGTTCGGTGATTTATTCCCTACACCATAGGGGGTTCGGATTCCTCGGAAAACTGTAGGTCACGGCGGAATATTACCCTTGCTGTTCCGGAGCCGTAAAACTCAAAACAATAGATCCGAGATCAAAACATCTAGTAGCTAAAAATAACTGGCTTAGCTGTACGTTTTCACAAATTTGTACAGAAAGAAAAGTTCCATTTCAATAAGAGTGATGGATTAAAACGTTAAAAAATCATCCAAAAATATTCTCTTCATTCTACAAATAAGTAACCATCAAACAGTTTTCTATTTACCCTAAAAACCAGACCCGGTTCTCCTAAAAATATTTCGCACAACGCTTGCGAAATGCTAGGAAATAATAGAAAACCGCCATCACACATATTTTATGTCGTCGTTTTATAATAATTCTGCAAAAAATATCTCGCCAAAACATTTTTGAAAAGCGTTAATCGTTATAAATGAGAGACTACGAAAAGCGGATATTTACGTTGAAAGTAAAATAAATTTTGCGTTCTTTTTCTTTCTTTGCCATTTTTCCAAAGTAGGAATGAATGGCCCTAAAATAGAGCGATCGTCGACTTTCAATATTACTCTTCTTATACGTAAGTCACAAACACATAATAACTGTTATGTTTTTAATTTGCATCTCCAGCATTTCACCAGAGGTGCTGTACACGCCGGGCTTAAATAGGACGGGAGCCCACCTGGTCCAGGCTCCGGTACTTCTTCATTTTTGGCGATTATTTAAATATTAGCCGGAGCCCCTCCAGGGTCATGAATTGCCAAAGAGGACATGAAAAAGTAATGAATTTGTGATTAAGGTCATGCATTTTGTTGTCCAGAAAAATGGACATAAACAATTGATATGATTTATCGATTCTTTTGCAGCCATTCGATTTTTTAATCGATTTATCATAATATTAGGGCTCCTGCACTTTTTTTTTGTTAGAAATTGAGCCCTGTATACACAACCAACCATTGCTAAGATATTTCTTACTCCCAGGATTCAAATTTTTGCTTCTTAAATTTTTAAAATGTCTTGATATAAAATCCCCATTTTTTAAACCTACGGATACAAATAAGAAACAATGTGTAACTTCTTTATATAGCGCCTGAAAAATTAGGGAAAAAAAAAAGGAAAAGGGGGATTCTTGAAAACGGGAGGGAGAAAAGCGACGGGCAAACTTCGTTTTTCGGCCCGTTGCCACCGAACAGAGAAGAAAGTTTCAAATCCAATTTCCTGATTGCCAGGATTTCGTTCAAATAAAATCTCTTCCCCAGACCGAAAGAAAGGGTCAATAAAATAGGGGAACAAGTCGAGTCCAGTCAGAAGACGTCAAATCAATTCTTTTTACTAGACGCCATTTTTTTTTTCCTTCTTTGTTCTTCAGTTCTTCTTTTTCGCCTCCTTTGTCTTTATACCCTCGACGTGGTCAAAAATTCAGATAAATCATTCAGCAAACTCAAAAGATACATCGCCAGTAAAAAAAAAATCGATAAATAAATTAATAGTAATGTAATATTTAGAAAATTTTAGTGCTCAAACGAACGTCAAAATGGCGCCAACGATTGCCGAAAATTACTTCCTGCATTAGAGATGCAGTTGGGATTCAGAATAGAATATACAAGTTTTGGAAATTTTGCTCGTTTTTTGAGCTCTCTTTATTAAAAAAAAATATCTAATTCGCCATTTGTAAACATAATTATCTTTAGGGAATGGAGAGTGAAACAAAAAACATAATAGGAATGATGCTTTTAAAAGACCTGGAAACTTGTAAACACTCATACATATGCGTGACGTTCGAGTTCATTTGTAAACAATTTTAAAAACTTCTCCTTTCTCCACTTCTTTCTCTTTTAGGAGAAACAGTTGCAGATGTATGTTTTTCGTTTTTAAAAAGTTGCGGATATATTATTTTTAGCTCACTCAGCTTATTGCAAATGTAAATTATGAAGAGCATTCCTTGCATGTTTGTGCATTGCATTTTTTTTTTTTTTAATTCTTTCTAGCTCGTAATTATTTTTACATATAAAGTTAATGACTAAATGGTCAAAATCCTGGCAATTTTAATAATAATCTTTGCGGATTAACCTTCTTACTACTTATCCCGCGATTTCCAGAGCAGGGGTTTATCCTGGATTCATAAACTGGGAGGTGTTCAAAATTTTAAGGGAGTGTGGATTAGAATGTGTGTGTGTGTGTAGATTTCATTAAGGGGGTGTATCAAAAAATCTGGAGGGATCTGGAGGTGTGTATAAATCCCTGTTCCAGGAGCGTTAATTCTAACTGTGATTCTGCACTGTGCATTTAAGCTTCCCGTTTTCTTCTCGTTTGGGCAATGGTAAAATCTTACGCGCATTATAAACCGTTTTAAATTTTATTCTGTCCAACGGATGACAGTAAGGGTCCACTACCTCCTATTTTTAATAAAACTTTGTCGAGAATTAAAGATTGTTTAATCTTTTCTCTCATTTCTAATTAGATTTTTAAATTTTTAATCAGATTAGTGGGCTTTTGCTACATTTAGTTTAGTTTACTGATCTTATAAAGATTGGTGTATGTCTGTTGAATTTTTTATTATGCTACTCAAGTATTTTTAAACAGAATATTTATTAGGTGCGCGAAAAAAGTTAAAGAAAAGCATGTTTCAAAAATCATCACTTCATATTTTAATTCTCAAATAAATTATATATAATATATATAATGCAGATAACAAATAGACAATAAAAAATATTCATTTTTTTAATAAACGACATTGGTTTAATAAACTCCGTTGTCAGAGGGTTAAAGAGATAAGCACTAATATGCGTCAATAATCAAGCAAAGATCATAGTTTTTCACCAATATTAATAGATATAGAATAGATAGGATATAGAATAGGATATAGAATAGATAGGAAGATCCAAAAGACACATCGTTCTTTGAAGCACGAAAAAAATCCGTTCTTCAAAGGATGCATTTACTGCAACAAATCAATTCCTTTATTGTTATCATAATGTTATGCTAAGGCAATATAAGCATTAGCTTTTTCGCTATGAGCTTGCTTATAGAATATTTTAAGTATAAATTGATGAAGCATATACTAATTACTATTAAAATAATTTAAATTATTCAATCTTACGACATATATAAATACATTTTCTTGTCGTAAATTAAGTTTTCATTTTAAAAACTTCGATTTTTCATATAAATAGTTTTACGACAACAATTTTAAGGCCTGAAATTTCATGCTGAGATTAATTTTTTTTTGTCCTGACCTTACAGCCCCTGAAGGACCTGGGATTTCTTAACGATCGTCGACGACTATCTTCTGTCTTGAGAGCTCCTTCGCTATTCTCTTACTCCCATTCTTCTAAGGTCTTCCTCCACCCACTCTATCTAGCCATCTCTCCCTAAGGAATCACACTTTTTTTTCCTTTCTTTCTCGGGTTAGTTCTTATAATCTTCTTAACCATCCTAGTCCCTTCCATTCTTTCCACATGATCAAGCCATCTAAGTCTTCTTTTCATTCCGTCACGAGCTCTAAATCTTCCTGCGGATGGTACCTTTCATTGTGGGTTTTTCTAATTCCCCACTCATTGTTTTCATTAACTGCCCCGTATATTTTCCGAAGAACTTTTCTTTCCCATATTCTTAGCAATTTTTGTCTCTAACAGTCGGTGTCCCTATCTCGGTTTCCTATAAAATTACAGATCTTATTATTGTCCTGTAGATCGTAAGTTCTGGTTTTCTTGAAACATCCGTGAAACTCGGTACTTTCGAGAGTGCAAAGTATCACATCCTTTCCGCCGTTATTCTTGCTTTAATTTCTGTACTAGTCTTATTGTCTCTTGTTGCGATGTTTCTTAACTATTTAAACTGCTGCACTCTATTGAAATAAATAAAAAATAATAATCAAAATCCGTATTACACTGCTACTAAATTGGCACCAACGTAGTAAGTATTCTTTTGCATCAGCATTGCATTCCCCAAAAATCAAATACATGTCATAATAGATCTTTCGGTGATTTAATGGTTACACCTTCACCCAGAGTGCTCTTTGATTTCAAACGGGTTTGATTCCAAAAGGTGTCAATAGATAGACCGCTTTCCAACTAACTGCTCACTGTAATATCCAAGGGTTGTTTCTCTAGGCCATAAGAGGAGCAGATTCCTCGGAACACTGTAGCTCTCGAAGCAATACCATCTTTGCACTCCTTGCGCCATAAAGGTCACAAATAAACGTATCTGAATAATAATTTGTTTCAATATCACTAGTGCAATAAGCATACCGGAAACAACTACCTTGTAAAGAGCTAACTGGAAAAAACTGCTCTTTGGTACGTTTCTTGTAAGATATTATTACCCTCCACAGGGATAACACAATTGCCAAATATTCGTCAACACACAAAGCCACCGGGATGAGACTGTTGTGAGTTTTTCGTGGGGGATTTTTTATTACAAATAAATTTGACACCCACGTATTAGTAGCTCAAACTAGAGCTATTTTTGTTTTAGGAGAAAAAGAGACGCCGTCCTCATCCCGGATTCGAACCAGGGTCCCCGCGTTGAGCCCGCGGTGTCTTGACCTACTAGACGAATGAGAACAAGAAAAAACGCTTTTTTCTCCGTATATTAAGTTGTAAGATATTATTACCCTTCACAGGGATAACACAATTGCCAAATAATGGTCAACACACAAAGCCACCGGGGCGAGATTTTTGTGAGTTTTTCGTGAGGGATTTTTTTATTACAAATAAATTTGACACCCACGTATTAGTAGCTCAAACTAGAGCTATTTTTGTTTAGGAGAAAAAGAAACGTTTCTTTTTCTCCTAAACAAAAATAGCTCTAGTTTGAGCTACTAATACGTGGGTGTCAAATTTATTTGCAACGGATGATCTTGAACACCCCTTATTTCTTTTCCCTTCGTGGCGTAACTAGAGCTAATTTATCCCTGCCTAGAAAAAAATTATCCCCTTCTTAAATCTCGAGGCTAGTTAGGCCAACATCTTAGAATCAGTCTTACACTGGGTAATTTTTCCAACTGTGTGTACTTTCCAAAAAATTAAGATTCAAATTCTACCTCTACTGTATAGAAAACCCATGAAAAAAGATTAGTATAAAATATAGTATTATAATAAAAGAAAAATAATAAAATATAATATTAGTATAAGCTTGGGTGCATTATGTTCAATGTAGCGTTTTTCAAAGCGTTTTATGAAATTAGCTAATCGTTACAATGTAGCTTCGAAAAACTGCGAAGTTTGGAAATCTTGTTCTTAATATCACATAAGAAACATGGCACTTATGACCTCACAATTAAAGTTTTCTTGCCGAATTTGGGTTGTGCACAAGCAGCTCAAGTTTTTTTTCTGTAAACCAACCTAAAACTTGGAATTTTTTTTAATGGGGAGTGACGTGTACAATGGTTGATGTATAGTGTATAATAGTTAAAGTAAGATGTATAATGAGCGTTGATGTATAATTTCTGTTTAAAAAAATAGAAGGAAAAGTTGTATCACGATTGGCTATACTCTACTCGTCTTTAGTACGAAAGTATTGATTTCTCAGCATTTTTTCATTGACAGATTTTGCTTAGAATTCTTCAAGGAATGCCTCTCTTTGTTTATTGTACGGTCGAGTTTGACAACCCTACATCTGTACGTCGACTCTTCATTTTTTATCTTATTTCGGATTAAGCCATTTAAAATTTAATAGCTAAAAAATTTCAAGCACAAAGCTGCTTATAAAGTTTTATTGAATTTAAAATCTAAAGCAATTTATATTAAGAGATTTTTTAATGTTATGGAGGCCCCGAAAAAATCGTGAAAATTATTGACAAAGGACTTAGTGTTCTTAAATTTTCTGAACTTAGAAATCATTGAGATTTAATTAGAGAGCATCGAATTGATTTTTTCACCCCGTTTCTAAAGGAACTAATGTCTTAAACTCTCTTTACTCTACAAGAAACGGAAGCTAAAACGAATTACTTTCTTCAGAAAAAGAAATAACTATTGACTAATTTCCGCCACTAGTTTTGGTTACTTTTATATGACGTGCTGCTTTTCTTTTCTGTGCTGCGTTTCTTTTCTTTACTGTGCCTTAAAAAAATATGTGCTTAAAAGTTGGAAAAAATACAGCTCAATAGAGTATATTTAACATTTATCGATACTTTTTCCGTTGGAAAATAAAGATTTGCAGTATTTTTTTTTGTAGTATTCTAGAAAAATCACAAATGTCCGATCCAAGTTTTTCTCTTTGAAGGACCTAAAATAAATTTAGCGTACTCAGAAAAACTCCAGACTTTTACGAGTGGATTTTTTATTCTCCTTTCTTTGCTAGACTCAGAAGGAATAATTTCAAAACAAAGTTCTATGAATTTATGTCACCAAAAAAGTTATGTTTAAATAAGACTTTCTTCCAACTTCTTTATCTTAACAATTTTAGTAAATTAACACAAAGTAGGATTTTTCTAGTGCGAAACGGTGTTAAAAAAAGCGCTAACTGCATATGCACATAATACTTAAAAACGTACGAACCTACATTTATTATTAAATATAACCGCTTTATTTTCAAATGCTGGAACATAGCTATCGCAGCATGGATTTTATAATGTATTTTAGTATTTCTTGTTTATACTGCTATGATTTTCCTATAAAAGCAAGGGCTAAATTATGACAAGGTTGCAGGTACAAAATAATTACTTCTGTGTATTCTACATTCTTTAATAGAAAGCAGTTTGTCTCCGGGATAGTCGTTAAATGTTCTTACTTTCTTTAAATTATTCTTCCAAAATGGGTCATGTTTTCGTTTTTTGGTTTTTTTCCCAAATTTCATCATCACTTTTGCTGAGGAACTTCAAAATCTTGTAAACATTTTGTCTTTTGTAGCTAAAACTTCGTTCTAATTTTCTGTTCTAATTGGCCAACTTGCTATACAAGTTGCTCTACTAATCTAGAAACATGGAGGCATTGCCTGCTTCCAAAAAATAAATTTTACACAAAAAATAATGAAAAATTCATAATGAAATACAGGTTAGCTATAAGCTACTACCTGGTAAAAGCGCAGCATCAAGAAAACTGCATCAGAGTTGCTTGAAATTCGCAAGAAAAGTGGACTATGGGGGAGCACATAATTGATTAATAGCCCCGAAAATACGCAAATTATATATGAGAGGAACTTTTCATGGAAAGAACATAAGGAGACTGCAAAAGTACGATGCAAAACACTGGAATTTTGTTTGCTCGCAGGTTTTGTTTGCATTCACTATAGGATCAAGTATGCCCTATCGAAAAACACGGTATCCATACGACCAGATTTCAAACTTTGCTTGAGAGAGGATTATGAGAAGGCAAATTATCTCCTTCCGAAACATCTGTATCGGACAAAAATCTACCAGCTCTGGAAAACTAAGGTGTTGGAACTTAATGGTCATAGCTTACCTTAAGGGCCTATCTAATATCATTTACAAGCAGGATAAGCGCAAACACATGTGGCACACAAGTTGCAATAATTCCTGAATATCAACTATATTCCACTTCTTCCATGTCCTGTGAATTCACCGGATTTGTTCACCATTGAACACATCTGGTCCATGATCTCACGACAACTAGACCACCATAAACCACCAACTATTATAACAGATGATCTTTGGTAATATATCGAGTCTGTGGACGGGCATTCCTTAAACACTCATCCGACGTTTCATCCTCTCAATGCCAAACATGTGGCAGCGGTTATTGTCACCAGTGGTGGCTTCACAAGACGCTGCTTAATGTGTGTTTCGCAAGTCTGACTAAGTTAAATTTGTAATATGTTCATCCGTTTAACATAAGCTATGTATTATACACATACAGTTTTGATATCTCTTATATTTCTTGGTGTTCCACTTTTAATAGCCATCCGTATATTTACGCTCGCAAAACTCGTTTCGAATTGCTACTTACCTCCTACCCTGTCTCTTTACGTATTCAGCCATCTTTGTACCAGCATGGCAACTTATTTATTTTGGTAACACTTTTTTATGACTCGTCTTTCTATCTTTTTTATGTGACAAGGAGAAGGTACGCTTCGTGTTCTTTGCATATTTATTCGCAAACTGACGTCGCATTTCCTTGCGAATGAATGCATTTCCCATCACAACTACCATAACAGCAAATTTGCACATTCAATATAATTTTGAAACGGAATGTGGATTTTCCTTTCCAGCTTTGCCTATCTTCGTGTTCTTATCTTCTGTTTCCAGTTTAATTTTAACATCTTAGATTGCATTTTGATTTGAATAAGGGAAATGGGATAAACTTCGGATTAATATAAAAGTTGCTCCCGCACTGCTCTGCATAATTAATAGCGAGATCGGATTTTATGCGGAATAAACACTAAAAGCAATACTAAAAACATATGAGTTTGCAAATCAAAACTGTGTTGCGACATGGCTTCGAATCGAAATACTTGAAATGTGGAAAATTGGAAATGTTTGTCGTCACAAATATTGAATTTGGGAGAAAGGGGGTGATTTAAACGAAAATGGACAAGTCGGGGAAGTACTCCCTGTTTTCAAATAACCTTTCAATATTTTGTTTTTCGATTTATGAACGCGATGGATTCAAAACAAAAATGTTTTATGAGCTCATATATTGAAGAAACTCCGATGGCTCCTGCATTTACATACGCAACTGAACGTTTCTTATACCAGTTTTAATCTCTCTGACATTCGGTAAAAGCATATTTCGTATCCTCGCGAAATAAGTAATAAGTTTCCATGACGGACGGCATCTATACAAATTTTGTTACAAGTTTACTAAAAACATTTCAGATATTTTTCAACAGTAAATTTTAGTTCTCAGATTAAATAGTGACTTCAATTCAATAGTGCCTTCAGTTCAACAGTGCCTTCATTTCAACAGTGCCTTCAATTCAACAGTGATTTCAATTCAATTCAATAGTGACTTCAATTCAGTAATGACTTCAATTCAGTAATGACTACAATTCGCTATCAAGTTCAAATCAATAGTGACTAAATTTCAATTGTGAGTTGAGTTCAACGCTGAATTCAATTCAGTAATAAATTTCATTTATTTGTGAGTTCGATTCAATGATAAGAATCTAAATTGCGATACTAATATAACTTTCTGATCTTCTATATTAATTGCGGGTTTTGTGTAATCCAAATATTCGAAGTTCTAAATGCATTAAATCCATTAAACATATTCATGTTTATGATCAACTAAGCGTTTCCCAGACTTTTTTCTCTTCCGTAAATCTTGATTCGACATTTTATTTATGAGTACCTCTACTCCCATAATCCCCCAGCCATCCCCCTCGCGTAAAAAATAAATTTTTGTCAGGTAGTAATGTCCTTAAATTAACTAAATAATCAAATCAATGGCATTTATAAGCTTGTATATTTGGTTTTACATTTCATAGTTTATTTAAAATTTTCATTATAGACAAATAAAAACGGCATTAAAATAATTTTTAACATTAACTTATGGTGAAAATTCATAACTATTATTCAGATTGATATACAAGTCTTTAAACATGGCTCTTAATAATTTGAATGCAATCATTGGACTTCTTTCTTGGAGCTGAGTGTTTTTGTGAGTACTTTCCTCATAGAAGCTACCTCACTTCTGTGTGAAAAAGTAATGCAATATAAAGGCTCTCCATCTCTTCACATAAAGATTTGAAGAGTCTGGAGTTTGTTGAATTGGCCTTAATAAAATTAGCAACTTTCACAGATTTATTGAACACTCCCTTCAGTGAATGTATTCCTCATTTCGCGATAGGCTATTGGATTTGTACATAAGTATCTCTTTGTAAACCAAAACTCTATATTTTTGTTTTTGTCTTTTCACGTTGGCTCCGTATTTTTTGGTGTTTTTCGCCATTATTAATATTATTTTCAGGTACCTTCAAACTCTCTTCCGCGTACCTCCAGGAGTACGCCTACCACAGGTTGCGAACCGTTGAACTAAGACAAAGAACTGAAACATGTGTCCGATGGCTTGAACGATTACGTTGTTCATGAAGTCTAGAACGAGTACTCGCAAGGAATATAACCAGCTAACAGACTTGGAAAGAGAACGGTTGATTAGCTTTTACGAGGCTTGAATTTGGGGCACGGTATTTGGGCACGGGGAGTGGCTAGTCAGCGTGACGATCATCTCCTTCACCAACAAACCCTAATTACTCCTTATTAAACCAAAAAATAATTTCTAGTTGTCTTACAGAAATAGAGTTACATGCGCGTCGGCCATTGCGCTGCTCACTACTGACCCCAACTCATCGTCGTCTGTGTTTAGATTGGTCCCGATCTGAAAACCCAGCCAACTGTTTTAAACGGCACACAGCTGGAACATCATAGTTAGACCATCATGAGGCGTCATGCACATGTTCATGCACGACAACCACAGACAATAAAACTTTTTTTTTTTCTTTTGCTATTTTAGTTTATCAACCCAGGTGTATTTGTATAGCCCTGGAGAGATAAATTATGTATTTCGCAGAAGGCACTTATTGTCAATCATATAATTTTAAAACGCAGATATTTATTTTATGGCCATCAACTTCTTTGAACGCCGCTCAGAGTTCGAAGACATGTGAAATACATAAATTCGAGTAGTATTTTTTAAAACTAAATAAATCTGGTTATGGATATCGCCCTACGTTTATATAGTTTACACATTTCCATCAAATTTTTTAGAAGCTCGATTCTTACCAGTGGTGTGTATATACAAAGAGTGTTGGATTCTCTGGTGAAAGCTTTTTCGCCTGTAAGAGTTAGTAAAAAAACACTTGAAGGGAATTTTAACTTTAGTACTTCATCCTTGTGATGGTAGATACCATTTATCCTGCTTTTGACCCGGTATTTTTAGACAATCCTGATGTTTCGTTCTTACACCTTCTCCGATAAAGTAAAACGTTTAAAGTGATATATAGCGCCGAAAAAGGAGTTCAGATTTTTAAATTTTTTAGTTCGTAGTCTGGGGCATCGGAAAACACTTTGGGCCCAAGCGTTTTCTTGATTTTTTTCCCCCTGATGTTTGCTGTTAGTTCTGTATAACGGTTTTTACTGTTCGCTCAATGTCCCACTATTTGTCATCAGGCATTCTGTGTCGCAGCTCCTTCGAAAATCCTTTTACCTTGTCTGGACCAAAACTTAACAAATCGCTTTGGGTTTTTTATTTAATATTTTGTATCAATGTCCTTTCTTTTTTCCTCTTTCTGCTTTTCATCTCTCCTGCTTTTACTTATTCTACTCTTTTCTCTGTTCCGATAGTTTATTATCCGTGATTTGTCAGAAAAAAAATTACTCTTCTTATTAAAGGGAAAATTGTTGAAGCATAAACCAGAACGATTATTTTACGCATCCGTAACCTGGGAGGGAAGGGATATAAGATTTTATTGTAAAAACGTCGATTCAGTAACCCAGAGGTTGGTGGTTCAAGTGCGACCAAGGGCATGACCACTTTTTCTTCGTAATCTTATAAAGATGATAAATAATCTTATTAAAATAATAAATAATCTTATTGAAAATAATAAATGATCTTATTTGTTAATAATTTATTGTAAATAATAATCTTATTAAAATAATAAATAATCTTATTAAAACAATAATCTTATTAAAATAATAATCTTATTAGCACAATAAATAATAAAATAATCTTATTGAAATAATAAATAATCTTATTAAATAATAACAATCTTATTGAAATAATAAATAATCTCATTGAAATAAATAATCTTATTAAAATAATGAATAATCTTATTAAATAATAAATAATCTTATTAAAATAATAATCTTATTAAAATAATAATCTTATTAAAATAATAATCTTATTAAAATAATGATTTATAAAAATAATAAATGATCTTTATGAAACTAATAAATTTATAAAAATGATAAACGATCGTATGAAATTAATAAATAATCTTGTGAAAATATAAATAATCTTATGAAAATATAAATAATCTTATAAAAATGATAAATCATCTAAAAAAAATAATAAATAATGTTAAGAATTAGATCAAAGGTTCTGAAATCTCTTCACGGAAATCGGTATATGTAAAAAAATAATCATTATAGTTTATCTTTCTATATAAATACAGTAAAACTCATTGGACAGAAAAATTTGTTCGTAAAAGAGAGGTATTATTTATTGTAAAGGAAGTTCTTGCCGGGGAATTTTTATCTGCAGAGCGACCGTCAAGAGGGGGTTTTACTGTATCCCCTTGAAAGGAAGACTTCCTCTATCATCCAAAAATGCGAAAAAGCGTTATACACGGGTAGCCTTTGTAGCTAGATAACCATACAGACGGTCCTTATAACCCAAAATTCACCGATTCGAATCCAGCCAAAGACATGGTCACTTTCTATTCATTTTTTTATGAATTCAATTTATGTTTCCACACCAAGAACTGAAAAATCCTTGTTATGCTACAAATCTTTCCCATTTATATTATTATATTCAGAGGAGCCTCAATAGATTACAATAGGTTCTTCGCGCTATGCATTTTCACTCCGTTTAACTGTCTATGACTGTTACTACTCATTCATCATCTCGTTTAAGTTACATATTCTCTCGGGCAACTTTGTCCACATCAGTTGCTAGTCGATATGGCCCTACGGGAATGCAGTGGTAACGCTTTCATCTGCCATTAATTTGGATTCGACTGCCAACGGTGGAGAAAGAAAGAAAATATCGACTATCCGCTCACTGTAATCAAGAAGAGGGTTCCCTATGCCTTAAGAGTTTGGGGGTTCCTCTGTAAAATGAAAGTCCACTTTCCTATGGTTGCGTAGTGGTAACGCATTCATCTGTCGTGTCATTAACCCTGATTCAACTACCAATGGTATCGTAGAAAGCGCGCCGTTTTTTCTGCCCGTTCTAGTTAAGGATAGGGTTCCCTTGACATCAGAGGTTCGGGTTCCTTAGAAAACTAGATCCCGGCACAGCATAAGCCTTGCTGACCTTGCCCCGCAAAAACTGAAACACACCAATCAATGTACTTTGCCAGATCTAATCGAATTATTGATTTGAAAAAGACAGATAAAATACATGAAATTTTGTACCTTTCCCCTGTGATCAGTACAATTTCTATTTCCAACTGTGACAGTCACTCGTTCATTAGAATTTTAGCCGTCTTATCAAAACTTTGACCCTTAAGGTATACAAATCCAATGAAACAAAATATCGACAAGCTGGTATTTTCTGTCACACTTCAACCTCGAAAAACAATTTTATCTGAGTAGCAAAAGGCCCCATTATGTTGACTTTAGCGCACAAGCAACCAAAGTATCCGTTTTCCATTAAACTGACAAATTGTCGAGTTTTTGGAGTTTCCTAACGCCAGTGTGCAACCCACCCAAAGGAGAGAGAAAAATTAAACGCATAAAAAAGCAAAACGGCTGTATCATTATTCCCCAGCATGCTAATTAAGTTAGCTAAAATTAATGAACTCTAAGTTCATTAACAGTGACTGCGTGGACCACAATAGTTTTGAAGAAAAACTGCATCCACAACTGATTGCCTTTGCGTAGTATACAGGACCGACTTCGTTAAAGATTCAGATTGCATTCTTTTCAAAACCTTTTGTTCATTTACTTTTTTGGTTCGCTGTGGTTTTTTATGAGCTAGCGCCAAATAAAATTGTACTTTTGTTGGAAATGAACCTATTTTTTCGCATATGTAACTGCTAATGCTTGTTTACTGCCATCAAAGTCATAAAGCTCTGTTATTGAAGGCAGGTATTGGAATGGTACAAAAGGAAAGTGCATGGGAACGTTTGTACAAAAAGGGTAATTATCCTAAAATGTGCTGAACTGCATTCAGCACAATTTGGGCCATAAATTTCAAATCTACTTATCGCGACAAAAGTTCGACTGATTGCGAAGCTCATGCACATTGTCCCCCCACGTCCAGCATGGCACGAGCTTCAGTCGCATCTTCCTTACTTCCAACAGATAATTACCTCATTTCTTTGCATCATCTTAAACACCATCCATTCTGAATTGTCTTGTCTTGGGGATTTTGCGATCTCCCAATTAAAATACTATATTTAAATTTAGATTAGTTGCGCGAAAAAGAGTATGAATAATATTATTCAGACTCCTTAAACACTCTCGGGTCATTTTTTTCTCGACGTTTTCAAGTTGCTTTCGGGATTGAAAATCAAAGTGAAAGAATCCAACTTGGCGAGTGTCGATGAAGTAGATTCACCGAATTGAGACTCAGTTTATCCACTTGTTAAAAATACTCAACAAAATAACGGCGTCCGTTTGTAAATAAAACTCAATGTCCGAACACGATTCTATTTGAATATGCAGCTCAAGCAAAAATTCAAATTTCATCTTTTCACCAATACAAAATGCCATTAAAAATAAACGAACTCCGGGATTAAATCTCAATTCTCCAAAAATTGATTCCAAATCCCGTTAAAATCTACCCCCATCAACTCACTCTCCCAAAAAATTTTCCAACTGAGAAATTTTTATTTCCAGCTAACCTTTCAATTACAATAAAACCCTCCGTACCCTAAGATTCAAGTCCCTGTCAATAATGGGAGCATTACAAGTACCTCAGGGTCCACTGCGCCTACTTTAAACCTTTAGGATGCTTTCACATTTGCTCGCTTCAAAAATTCTCCGACTAATGGTATTTGCTTACGCGAACTCAAAACGAGGGCTTTGAATTTAAAAGTTTTCCTCGGGTAAGCCCGAATTTACCTTCTCTCAGACTACTCGAGCGTTTATTCTCTCAGCTGAATTTAAATAACCGCCAAGTTCATTGTCTACGAGAAGCCGCAGATATTGTACAGTGAAAATGTCCCGAATAACGTGATTTTGCCACGTATCAGGTGACAATTTTCAAATTCAGGCAGAGCTTCCTTACTATATAATCGCTAGAGATTGCGTCATAATTAAAACATTTACAAAGTCCCTCCTGTAATCCCAGCTTCGCTTAGTTTTAATAAGGATTTCAAAAATCATACCCCCAAGAATATGCTTTACATGCTTGCAGTAGGCAGCAAAATATAATTTATGTACTTACTAGGCTTATTATGCTTGAAAATTGGAGGTAAAATTTTACACGAATTGACAAATATTCTTAATGTAAGATCTTAAATGGGTAGGTTCTTTAAAGTGGATAATTTATCGAAATGTGTGTAGGAAAACCTAAACCTCATTGTTACATTTCTTACAACTTGCCTTAACATGTCGTACGCTAGTATTTAGATCATGTTTGTAAGCTTACAGCCACTATTCAGAAATTAATTTATGCCGCGGCTGTGATTTACGGGCTCTTTACCGTGTAAATCAGAACTTGTCTTTAACTCACAAGAGCCTGAAAAAGGTAAGTTACCATACCTCAGACTGAATTCGAACAAGCGGCCTTTAGATTTCCTTGTCCCAGTTCTTTGACCGTTAAGCTTAAGCCTTGGGGGACCAGTCATCTACAATCCTCTTCTTGCGCTCACTTTACACTGGGAGGGTGGGCACCAAGCCTGGCTGGGTTAACACAGCAGGGGCGAGGCCCACTTGCCCTACAGCCACTTCATATATATATAGAACAACTTAGGGCCCCATGCCTTTGCCTAGCTTCCCAGTTGCTCCTTCATCCTGGCTACCACGGCGTTGTTAGTAACAGGGGGACCCATCCCCGTCAATGTTGGTATTAGGGTTCCATGAGCTCCTCCCAATTTCAAGCAAAAATTTCATAATAGGTAACGTCGTTCAAAGTTTAAAATATTTTCTCTTTCTTTTCTTTTTTTTTTAATCTAAGGAATGCGGTTATATTTTTCGGCGTAGTGTATTTAGTGCGAAATAAAAAAAATGCACTTTGTCATTTATTTGATGTAATTATACCTTTTGTTAGATTGTATTATATAGCTCTCTTTTCTGCATGGCAGCGTTTTCATTGACGTGTTATTATTTCAACTTTCAAGTGGAACGTTTTTAATAACGTTACAACTACATTTTCCCAATTTTAATTTCGCAAGCTCAAGGAAATTTTTGGCCCTCTAAGCTCATTATCAACGACATAAATTAAAAGAACTGTCTATAGAATCACCATCAGCGTAATGAACGCGAAATTTAGTAAGGTACATTGCAGGGGCGGACTGGGTCTTCTCAAAGGGCGCATACCTTGGATTTTCAGAGAGCGCGAGTCAGTGCCGGATTGAAGTTCCATGAGCCCTAGGCCGAAAGGATAAAATGGGCCCCACAGGTTTACACAAGGGGGTTGAAAGGGGTTGTAATCCGCCAATTGCGATGAAATTTTGCATATATATACATATATATATATATGGAGTTAATTTTTAATACCATACACAGTAGAACCTAGCTAAAGAGCTAGCTTTTGCGAGTAGACTGCAATGATTCCTATAGACAGGTGGTCACTATACACGGCAGACTTTGATATGATCAAGTCCCTACAAGTTCTCTCTTATAAAAAATGATCACATTATTCAGATGGTCACTTTACCAAGTTCCACTGTACACTTCGACAGAATTTAAAAAACGCAAGACAATACGTATACTCTTGCGACGAAAGTGTTACAACTCAAAAAATCCCAATTTTCAAAATGCAAAAAAACTTTTTCTGGCTGAATTGAGGGATGTTGTGTTCATCTAACGACTTCAGTCCTAAAACCAGTTTCTGAAAATATCAGATGAGGCAAAATTTGCTTCAGTTATTAAACCAAACCCCTTGTTATCACGACTTTTTGAGATATAACGGTTTATGAGATTCTTTCAGGATTTGCGTGATGTACTATTTTGAATTATAACAGTTTCGTTGGTCGGTTTTTGATATTTACTGATGCCGAGCAAGAACTAAAAACGGGAAGTACTATTTTGAAAAGAAGAAAGCTAGACGTCATACTTTCCATTTGAATACGTGTGTTCGATAGGCTTTTATTTTTTGCTAAAATTAAAATTTATTTCAATAAAATTGAATTTGATTTATTATATACCAAGAAGAGAATAATACTTCAATATA
This sequence comes from Dysdera silvatica, assembly GCA_006491805.2. Taxonomy (NCBI): domain Eukaryota; kingdom Metazoa; phylum Arthropoda; class Arachnida; order Araneae; family Dysderidae; genus Dysdera; species Dysdera silvatica. Next base: position 115,077,665 of record QLNU02015360.1, on the reverse strand, counting down.
AGTTAATATTATCTAATGTTTATGTTTCAATTTATGAGTTTGTTTTTCAACATATTTATTGTCAATACAAAAGTTTTTGGCGTATATTGAATGTAACAATTTTTATGTTCCTACCACTGATTAATGGACGGACGGGTAGGAAGAGGCGGCAAAAAGTCCACAGGAAATGCTGCAGGGGTCTTCAACCTTTTTCAGTCCAAGGGCCAATTTTGCTCATTCTTGTTGGCTCTCGGACCGCACTATTGTACCGGCAATATTAAGACTGAATAAAGGCGAATCTTGGGGTAGGGGGTGCGTAGGGGGTAATTCCCTGGATTCGCTTTTGTTGCCTGTTTTTTTTTAGGTCTATTTATTGGTCATCCCCCACGAAAATATTTTCTAGATCCACCGCTGTAACTGAATATGCATATATTACAACGTAAAATACACATGGAAGCAAAAAACATTTACAATACTTTTAGTTGTTAATATATAAAGCGAAATCAAACCTTTTAGTGAGATTTATAGCACTGTTTATTTTTAACAAGCCTGTCATGTCTTATTTTTAACGTCGCAACCCTAAGAGTGTTTTTAAGGTGGACGTCGGTTATTCTGGTCCTAATTTTTGATTTTACTAATTTTATTCTTGAAAAGAGCTCCCGAACAGTGATATCGTTTACAGAGCATGCAGTCAGATAGTGGGGAAGATGTTCTTATCAGCTTATTTAGAATAGAATTCAGTGAGTCGTAAGCTGAATTTTATTTTAAAATCACTGTTGCACTGCAAATCAATAAAACTATCTTTAATGACCCTATGCGCAAGAAAATTAAAGTAAAACACGATTGAGGGAAGACCGTGTGTTACTTTAGTTCTCTAGCGTTTTAAGATATTTATTATTAGGGCCCGGATGTTGATGACATTTGTATTTTTTGTGCATTTTGACTTTTTTCTGTTTTTAGGGCATTTTATGCGATTTTTCCTTGTTTTAGGTCATTCTTTACCATTTTTTCCATAAAAATTAATTTTTCGTAAGAATTACGAACAAGTTGCAATATCCAAAACCATTTTTTTAATATTAAGAACATTTTTTGACTTTTTAGGTCATTTTTCCATCTTTTTAAGGGCATTTTTTCATCCTTTTGAGGGCATTTTTTCATCTTTTTAAGGGCATTTTTTAGGAATCTTTAGATCACCAAGAACCGTGCCCTATTTATTACTAAATGTAAAAATATGAACAAAATAAAATAAAATACGTAGATATAAGATTCACAGGGAACAAGGAGTGTATTTTTGTGTGAAACAATTTGTATTTTTTCATGAGCCTGCGGGCCGCTGGTTGAAGACCCCTGCTGTAAGGGCAAACTTGACTAACATGGCGCCAAGTATCAGAAGAATGCTTACGGCTTTAGCGGCCCTGGGCGAAACAGATTTTAGCGGCCCTCAAAAATGCTTTAACGTAATACAGCGACAAAGAAAAACTGACCATGGTTTAGCATTACAAAATAAAGTTCTTCACTGGTCCAAACGCCAAAGGTAACAAGAAGATAATGAAGTCAAATTAAAAATAGACATTTTTAAGCCAAATTAGCTAAGGATATATCAATCACTTGACATTTCTTGCTAACTTCGATGTTTGTGGATAAATGAAATGGTTTTATTTACTTCTACTGCAGCATTATAAACACAAAGAAAAACCAGCCCAATGTAGTTATAAATTTCTACTTCTCAGAACTTTGCAATAAGTTCTTTTTTGTCGGAAACAGGCGGTCTCTGTAGTGGCTATAAGATCACCACAATAAACAAGATAACATGTATAGTTTACTGATGCTAACGCATTTGACTAATAAAGTGTGTATATATATATATATATTTTATTTTTTTTTGACCACGATTTAAAAGTTTCTTGTGCGTTATGGGAAATATAACGTCACACACACGAAAGGTCAATTGATGAAATACTCTGGGAAGGTATATAAAGGCCGCTAAAAACTTATTTCTTGATGCTGGCACTGCATTTTTTTAGCGGCCCTGGGCGGCCGCCCAGCTCGCACCCCCCTAAGCACGGCCCTGCCATGACGGTTAGTAGGAAAGTACGTCATCGTACTCTTTCTAGAAAGAAACGAAAGCCGTAGAAATAATTTGGAAGATGCTAATACCCTATCGTCTTTACTGTCGAGATTCTGCTTCAGTATTCCTAAAAAGTTTCTACATTGATATCTCTATTTTCTTTGAATATTCCCCTAAAAGGGGATAATTCGAGTTGTAACTGAATCAATCACCAATCAATTGCCCAATCACCGAAAGTGCAACAACTCGAAATAGTACATACTTTTCTGCCTCGTCCGATATCGTAAACAGTTATAACGCTTTACAAGAAGAAAACCTCACGGTCCCTCGTCCAAGGTCAATGAGCAACTAAAGATGTAACTCTTTCCATGAGAGGCGGATAACAGCGATGAAACATTAACGCCGTTACATATTCCAACTATCGGAAATCCGAGTAACTTATATCCTAACGTTTTGCACGGCAGGATGCAACACTGTTTTCTACATCTGGTTGTAACATTAACTCATTTTCACCGAATTTTGAGTTGTAACACTTTCGTCGCAAGGGTACGATATGAAATCATGCCCGGTATCTAGACGTGGGGTCTGGGGACCAGCCTCCGTGAAATTAAATTTGTAATAGGACCGGAAAAATACGTATGTGTATTAATTGTCAAACTTTTAAAAAGGGGAGGAATAAAACTCTCAAACCTTGAATAACTATTAAAATTCTGCCCATAAGATCTCGATTTATATATCATTAATTTGAGAATACTTTAAAGAAAAAAATATAAAAATCATATTTTTTAAAAGGAGGACCTTATAAAAAATTAAATTTTGATGGCAAAACTACAAGCAAAAAATTACAATGGCGTTTGAAGGCAAAATGGCTGTATTAAAATAATTCGTTTGAAGTCTTAAAAAATAAAGGAATTGGAATTGGAATTGGTATTTATTCATTCATTTTTGTATGATGTATTTACAGAGACGGATTTAAGTCATATGGTGCCCGGTGCGAGCCCAGAATTTAGCGCCCTCTCCCCCGCTAAATATTATTTTGAAAATAATTTCTTTTAGGACACAGTTTTTAATATTTCTAGAGATCTCCTTAATAGGCTACTGAATCTCCTTACAAAAAATACTGATATTATTACAAGACAGAAAGCCACGATAATAATAAAAATTTCCTTGCAACAAATAACATGTAAATTAATCATAAATTTTTTCTCTGATGTGCCAAAAATTAAATTGTTTTAATATAAAAATTAAAGCCTGACATGAGTTTCAATAATACGGACTATCCTATATACAGTCAAATGAGTTCATCCACTTTGATGGAGTTTCACTTTCCTAATTCCTTAATTGCAATATCACATATGCGCATACGAAGAATTCGTACACAGTATTAATTCTGTATTAGCCTAAATTTATTTTTATTGGTTTCAGAAAACGTATAGAAGTAATCATAATTACATACTGCATTCAGAGAACTTATAAAATATCAATTTTTGATTTGATTTATTAAAGCTTATTTAAGAATAAGCGCTTAGATGATCCAATTGGATTTGGCCTTGTCTGCCTTTCTGGGTCGCTAGACCAATTTGGCGTGTGCCCCCACCACCGCCCTTCATCTGTTACTGTATATTTATACTGCTTCATTACGATAAAGATGACGCATCTTTATTCAAAGTTATCTTGTAAAAACTATTGAACGCCCCGAAATTAAATCCTGGCCACTGCTTTATGTGAAATGCGTAGTTAATGTTCAAAATGGTTTATGCAAATCAGTCATTTTTAGCAATAAAATCAGAGGAACTAATCTATTTAACACCGATTGATAAAAAGTTTAACATAATTTTGGCGCCAAAAACTAGCAGAGGTAAATATAAGAAATTATAAAAATTTATAATTTTGATGATGGATTTATTTCGCTATCATTGGGGCTCATAATACATGTCTCTTATTATAGTCGATACATAACACAAATATTAATTTAATATTATTAACTAAGTTAATAATATTAATTTATTAACTCTTATTATATAAAAGTTATTTGATTTTCAAAAAAAAAAATCTATTTTCGAAAATAAATAATACATTTTTTTCTTGGATACCCACCAAAATTTAAATGATTAAATATAACATTAAAGCAAAAGATTATATTTCTGTTTTGAGAGTAAGGTGTTTCCAGATTATAAAGCATGCTGTTAACCCTACAACGTTTCTAATAAAATTAGCTGCATAGTTTTCATTTATTCACAGTTTTTAGTAAGTTAAAAGCAATATTAGATGATAAATTGTATTTTGCAGTATGAGATTATTACCCTTCACAGGGTTAGAACAATTGCCAAATGGTAGGCAATATTGTATAGTATTGTATGTGAAAATGAAACTGGAAATACACTGAAGTGCCAGAAAAATTGGCACACCTACCTAATATCGTGTAGCCTCCTCGTCCACGCACGCAGAAGTGCCGCAACACGACGTGGCATGGACTCGACTAATGTCTGAAGGTATCCTGGAGACAATTCACACCAGGAATCCTGCAGGGCAGTCCACAAATCCATAGGAGTGCGAGGTGGTGGAGATCTCTTCTGAACAGCACGTTGCAAGGCATCCCAGATATGCTCGATAATGTTCATGTCTGGCGATTTAGGTGGCCAATGGAAGTGTCTAAAGTCAGAAGAGTGTTCCTGGAGCCACTCGGTAGCAACTCTCGATGTGTGGGGTGTCGCATTATCATGCTGAAATTGTCCAAGTCCGTCGGAATGCACAATGGACATGAATGGGTGTAGGTGATCGGACATGATGCTTACGTACCTGTCAGAGTTGTCTCTAGACGTATCAGGGGTCCCATATCACGCCAACTGCACACGCCCCATACCATCACAGAAGCTCCACCAGCTTGAACAGTCCCCTGTTGACATGTAGGGTCCATGGATTCATGAGGTTGTCTCCATACCCGTACACGTCCATCCGCCTGATGCAATTGGAAACGAGACTCGTCAGACCAGGCAACGTGTTTCCAGTCATCAACAGTCCAATGGCGGTGTTGGCGAGCCTATACGAGGCGTAAAGCTTTGTGCCGTGCAGTCAACAATGGTACACGAGTGGACCTTCGGCTCCGAAAGCCCATATCAATGATGGTTCGTTGAACAGTTCGCACGCTGACACTTGTTGATGCCCCAGCATTGAAATCCGCGGCAATTTGAGGAAGTGTCGTCGAAGGTCCCGTTCTTTCAAGGTCTTTTTCCGGCCGCACCGCTGTCGAAGATTTGATGTTTTACCGGATTCCTGATATTCACGGTATACCCGTGAAATGGTCGTACGCGAAAATCCAAATTTTGTCGCTATCTCGGAGATGCTATGTCCCATCTCTCTTGTGCCGACTATAACGCCACGTTCAAAATC
>QLNU02015360.1:115025637-115062122 GCA_006491805.2 Dysdera silvatica | reverse complement strand
CGTATTGCTGCCGTATGAGATAGCACCTTACACCATCACACTAGGGGTAATGGCTGTGTGCCTTTGTAAAACAAAGGGTGGTTGGGACCGCTGGCCCTGGCGCCTACACACATGGATCTGATGATCATCTGCTCCAAGACTGAAGCGGTATTCATCGCTGAACACTATGCGATGCCAATCTGCTGGCAGCCATGATGATCGGCTACGACACCATACCAGACCAACTCTGTCGATGTTGTGGTGTTAAAGGCAAACGTCTTTAAGGCCGCTGTGAGCGTAATCCCACCTCAGCCAAGCGTCGTGAAATGGTGAACCACCGGCGGTATGGAAGAGATTGTAGCATATTGGATGGCAGACAATGATGCCATTGTGTCAGCTCATGCCTATCGCACAACCAACCGATCTTGCCTTGGCCTTCCAGAGCCTATTGTTCGGTAGGACCAGCCAGCTTCACCCATCTCGACCATGCGACCGCGTTCGAAGTCATCCAATTGGTTATAAGGTCTTTGACAACGTCGTAACGGCATTACTGATTTCGTCTCCAGTGAACTGCAACGCCGACAATGCAAAAATATAAACCGTCTGCAATTTTTACCTCTTTTATACGATGCTCGTTGCAAAATAGAAATGCACGCTATGATTGAAGTTAACACTCATTGGCTTTGAAAATGTAATCATTTGCATAGTTGCTCTAAAGTAATTTGCACGCAAAATTTCGAGATGATTTGATTATTTTTTAGGGGTGCTTCCTTCCTTCCTTCCTTTCTTTCTTTTTTTTCCCCCAAAAAGAGTATAAGAACGAAAATTAGAAGGGGAAGTATCAGTCATATGGGACCTAAATTTTGGAATATGTTGCCGGATACATTAAAGACGAACAATATAGGAAAATTTAAAAAAAGGCCTAAAGAAATACTTAATAATGCATATGTAAAATAATAGGGAAAAATTAAAATTAAAAAATAATGCGTAGTAAATAAAGAGTGTATCAATGTGATGAATAATAGCGTGAAAAAATATCGAAGAGGGGGCTTGAGTTTTTTTCGTTGTTTTTTTTTATATATAATAGTGTTGATTGCAGGTGGTCATAATATTTAAATAAGTTTAAGGTCCCAAGTCTGTTATATCTAATGATACTTTTTGGCAACTTTTACTGATGCGGTTATGTTTGTTTTGTTTTTTCTTTTTCTTTTTTTCTTTTTTTCTTTTTTTTTTTCTGTGCTGTGCCGTATAAATATACAAAACGGCATATGCTATAACATATAACTCCCATATAATGCAATGTAAATAATATAGTGCAAAATAATATAACGGAATTAATATAGTGCAAAACAATATAATATGAATAATACAGTGCAATGTTTGTATGACTGTACCAGAGAAGAATAAATAAAGGTGCATTATTATTATTTTGTGTATGTTCTCGCACTTGGCGGATTAGGCTTAAGACGGGCTGTGCCAAGTTCTCAAGTCTCCCTTCAGTGTAAAATTATTTTTGTATATTTCATTCTGGTGCCAGATATTATTATTATTATTACTTCAAAAATTGCGGTGGCTAAAACCATTGGCGTAGGAAAGGGGGCTCTAGGCCCCTCATTGGCCCACAATACCGTGTTTTGTCTAAAGCCATATGACATGATCTGTCATAAATCTTTAGCGCCCCCATATTTTAAAATTGCTGCCCATAGTAGTAAGTAGCGGAAGTTCCTTTTAGACCACTCTGTGTGTTCAATATACACAGCACGAGAAGAAGAAAAAGAAGAAAATGATCGCTAAAGCAAATCTATTGAATAAATTGCCGACCTGGTGATCATCATAATTATGACCAAGATGTGACAAAATATCATGTCAAGTGAAAAGTATTTCTCCGAAAATATGCATCTGGCCTGCTACGATTTTCTTCCGTCACCATTCAATCATCCGGGCCAAGTTATAATCAAATCCCTATGATTACGGGCTATGCGCTGCCCAGTCATGAAATTCTGCTGCTCCTGTTAAAGAACGATAAGTATTGAATTAGATACCGGTACTCAAAGAAGTTCCGGGATTTTAAATGGTTATTAAAATTTATCTTCTCTAAATTTCCTGATGAAAATAACTGTATAAGAATTGAATGACTAATAGTAGATTTTATTTCGTCCTCATTATACATTTAATGACATAACTATTAGGCCACATTTTGAAATGCCATTTTAAATTTTAAATTCATCAATTTCTTGTTTTCATATTTTTAATTTTCTAAAGCAAAAAAATTTTTAAATTATAGGATTAATTTATTAACTATATTGCAACCCTGGGCCTTTGATAATTGCGATATATATACATGTTTATATAATTATTGGTCTATATTTTATCTCTAATGAAATGACTGTGAAATTAAAATATTTTCGCCCTACGAATATCTTGGGCACTAGTATTACGGATACCGGCAATCCCTCTTCTACGTCATTTCGCTTGATGCTTAGACCATATAAAAGCCCTTAATATGATTCATGAAAACCATATAAACCCTTTATATGGTCTAAGATAGCGGTTCTTCAACTGTTGTTAGTGGGCTTCTGGGGGTCCGCGAGACCCTCCCAGTGTTCCACAAAGATTCGAAAAAATACCGAAACAAGAGCAATTACTCTTTAATGCTAAGAATAAATTATGGGGGAACGAAAATTATACAAATTTAAAGTGTCTATTTATTGAGGTAACAGAAATTGAAGTAGACAAGCCGAAAACGTAGGTATGGTTAAGCATCGCCAGTTCCCACAGCAGCAGCACGCATGTTGTGGCTAAGAACTGTCTGGTTTGGTGGGGGAGCTTGATTGTTTAGCTCAGATTGCTCCGCGCTTGACTTTGCTCCACAACTGTTCAGAATATTTTGATGTTTGCGTCCTCGGAAAGTCTTGTATTACTTCTAAGCATTCTTCCGTTCTTTGGAGTAGGTTCTCGAAGAAAGCCGCGTATAAAAGGAGTGCGGCGTTCGCATCTGAGTTAGTCTAAGGTTGTTAGCAAAGGCTTCTCAGAAATCGCGAATTTGTCTGTCCTGGCCTTTGCATATTGTCGAATAACGGTAAATTTGCTTCTAGATATTCCCGCGGCGAATTTTGTGCTTATGACTTTTGACCTAAGATGGACCGCTGTCTGAATATGAGACGAAAAATGTAGATTCAGATGATAAGGGTGCATCAAGAGTTCAAAGTAATGTGAACCTACCAGTCTTCTTAGAAAGTGTCGCCGTAATAGCAAAAAGTATTTGTCCATGGGTTTTACATGTTCGAGCTCAGAAGACAAGCAACTTCCACAATGTGTGTTATGGTATGACGTATTGTCCAATAAAGTGATGAAACCATAGAAATTGCGAAGGCATCTTGAAACTGAGCACAAAGAACACATTACAAGGAGCACCGACTTCTTGAGAAGGAGCAGGAGCTTCGTGAAAGCAAGAAAATTGTGAAAAGGTCTACAAGTGTGTGCAATAACGCGAATGCCGTGAGGGCGTCGTTTGAAGTTGCTAACCTGATATCAAAAACTGGAAAACTTCACACAATTGATGAAGAACTTGTAATACTAGCTCCAAAAAATTATGGTTTCTGCATTGATCAGTGAGAAAGCTGCCTAAGATCTCTCGTCAGAAGAAATTTTCTCAAAGATATCGTTGTCAAATGATACAGTTAAGAAGCGAATCATCAGTTTGTCCGAAAATATTAAGAAGCAGTTATTAGAAAGAGTTCGCATGTCCCCCACCCCCACCTCTTTTGTTTGCAACTGGATGAAAGCACATACATTACAAACAAAGCAACGCTAATGTTTTACGTTAAGTATGAACATCTCAAAAGTGTTTACGAGGACACACTATCTGTTACCTACATCTATTTGACGCACACTATAGCTGAAGAAGTATCTGCCAGCTTAAATGCATTTATAATTTCTCATAATATGGACTGGTTGAGATGTGTTGGAGTTAGCACAGATGGAGCACGAACAATGTCGGGAAGGCTTATTGGAATTGCAGCACGAATAAAAGAAATTGCCTCGTCGGCAAAATGGTTCCATAGCTGCTTATACAGGGATTTACTAGTGGTCAAGAAGATACCAGAGGAGCTTCAACATACCTTAAACGAATCAGTCAAAATTGTCAACTTCATTAAAAACAAGTCACTGAATTCAAGACTTTTTGAGCAGCTCTGCAAAGAAATAGATAGTGGATATCATCAGCTTTTGTTTCACTGTGAAGTTCGCTGGCCTTCACGAGGTAAAATTTTGTCTGGGTTACCGGAATTGAGGGACAAAATAAGACTGAATGAGCAATTTCATCTCAGTGATCGTTTGAATAATTTGTCCTACTTAGTCAAGTTAGCATACTTATTAGATATAACCTTCATCCATTGAAATAATATGAACATAAGTCTTCAAGAAGAAAAAGTAACCGTCTTTTTATTTAAACACAAAATCGAAGCAATTATCAAACAGTTGAGTTGTGACGTCAACCTATACTGGATGGAAAAGATGAGACCTTTCCAAACTTCTCAAATTTTTTTCATTCCACGAAATGAGAGATGTCAGAGAATGACAAGTCACTCTTCGAAAAAACACAAAAATGAACAACTAAGACAAATCTAGATTATGTTTTTATTTTTTAAGTTGATTCGTTGTAAAAACTAAAAAGAGCTTGCATAAATGGCCCCAAAATTTTTATTTTAAAATAAAATGAAAATAATGCCCTGCGTCAATGTAGAAATTTGCATAAAACACTTTTTCCGTTGAAACCCTTTCCCGCCGCAATTTATGTAAGTTCCTCCTGGTTTTTACAACGAATCAACTTAAAAAATGAAAATTTAATTTTAGATTTGTCTTAGTTGTTCATTTCTTGCGTTTTCCTCCACATTTTTCCACTTTTGGAGGGCGATATTTTCCTCTACTGGCGAATTTTGGAACTAAATTTTTTACTGAATCCTTTTACCCATTCCTTGATTAATACGTGTACAAAATTTGATGTCATTTCTTTTATTTGTTCGGGCTACAGATAGCTCTAAACAGGAAGATTTTAATTGTAATCACCATGTACTTTTGCAATTTGCCTCTTTTCTATGCGGTTCCTAAAAGAAACTAAACTAATTTTAATAACGCTCCCTGCTAATTTAAAGGATTATTTTTTTAATGTTCTTTTTCTGCTTGATTCCCTTGAAATCCGGAAGCAAATATAGCAACGGTAACATCTAAACTTCAGAGGCATTTTTCTCTAAAATGATGTCCTAAATTTGAAAATGTTTAGAAAACCTTTTCTGTGAATACCTCAATTAATTTCCGCCTCTAAAATTGTCGTGCTGTTAATTTTGAGCCCACTGTATCTGCATGTTGGAAGCTGTCAATTTCCATTGATTATTAAAAGGAAAGATATTTTGAAATTGCAATTGCTATTTTCCTAAACGTAAATTCACTCGCATATTTTGAAAATAATGCTATCCAGGGTTAGATTTAAGATATCGTATATTCAAACTTGTTTCGAAAGAATAAACAACATACAGATGTGAAGCATTCTTTTAGCTACTCCCCAGTTTAATGTTAATCACACTTCCCAAAAACACAGCAAACGGCTACAGTACTAAATACAATATGTCGAAAATTTAAGTACCTTGAATTAATAAACATATAAGGTGTGTCCCACCGAAATAAAGCCACCGTGATTGTGTGCCATGACTGGCAACGAAACAAACCAATAAGAACGCAGCAAATATATTAAGAAAGTCTATATACAAATACATATTTACAAGGAGTAACTCACTCCCTGCCCCACCTGGGCAGGAAAAAAAATGAACGTGTAAAAAAAGAGGGGAAAAAGTGTCCCGCCGAAATAAAGCCACTACTGTTAATAGCCAATATATCCGCCATGATTATATATGACTTGGAAAACACGATGTGGCATACCATTTACCAATCCCTGGAGGACAATGGCATCAATATTATCCCAGACTTCAATGATGGCAGCCTTCAATTCTGCCACAGACTGAAACTGTCTGCCATTGGCATATACAGCCCTACTGAGGTTACCCCCACACATTTTCTTGGGAAATAAGATCAAGGGAAAGGGCGAGTCATTCCATGACATGTACCCCATTATGCAAAAAACATTCACAAGAGGGTTTTGCAACGTGAATGGGGGCGTTGTCCTGCTGGAAAATCCAACTTGGGCCACCAATTCTCTCTGCAAATGGCAGTAACTGGATTTCTAGCATTTCTTGGTAATCGGTAGCCTTTATGCGGCCTAAGGGGAAAGCCAGGTTAAGTTTACCACCATAGCCGAAGCCTCCCCACACCATTAATGAGCCTCCACCTTATTATCTTTTGGAGAAGATTTCCTCTTCTTCCCTCATGTCACGCCAACAGAGTGCAAGGCCGTCTGGGCCATACAAATTAAGTTTTTTCTCATCTGAGAATATAACACGATGCCACTGGTCTTTCCAGGTTTGATGATATTTGGCCCAATCTACTATCCTTTGCTTGTGGATAGCTTTCAACATGGGCTGCTGTTTCCTTTTTTATATTGGAAGTTTTTTGTATATTTTACAATCCGTGACAGAGTTGATTTTGTCACAGGGATGTTATCCTCTTTGGCCAATTGTCTGAGAGAAATACCACCTTGTGAAAGACGATGCACAATATCTCTTTCCTGCCTGGAAGTCATTTTTCTGCCTGTACACCTCCTTTTTTTATACCTGTACGCATTGCCCTGATTCACAAAATTGTCTATTACGGTTTTAGATCGTTTGATTTGCTTAGATATTTGTCTATATGAAAGACTTTGTTCCTTAAAAGCTGTTAGCTGGCCTTTCTCGAACTCTGATAGCTGGGTTCGTTTTCCCATTGCAATACTGCAGGAGAAATAGAAAATACAACCTTCTGAAGTCAACATTCGACTGGGATAGAACAGGTAAGTTATTTGACAACTTCCTGACGTCATAAACCTGTTTACCTGTAGCAGCTCGAATATTGAGAGTTACCTAAAACACTAATAGGGATGGTGGCTTTATTTCGGCGGGACACTTTTTCTGCTCTCTTTTTTACACATTCATTTTTTTTTCCTGCCCAAGTGGGGCAGGGAGTGAGTTACTCCTTGCAAATATGTATTTGTATATAGACTTTCTTAATATATTTGTTTCGTTCTTATTGGTTTGTTTCGTGTCCAGTTACGGCATATAATCACGGTGGCTTTATTTCGGTGGGACACACCTTATATGTATAATAAAATATCTTAAACTAAGAAGCACAATTATATGTGTGTGTCTCATCGAATGTTTGAAATTAAAGACCATGAGTGTGCATATGCTTTCTTATGATTGTTACGATGCACAATTGAATTAATTGAATTAATTAGAAGGGTGTTTCACACACGTTAACCCAGAAAATCCTGAATTTTTTAGTCCTTTTTTGTTTACAATTTCTGAATAAAATGTTGCTAGAGGGTACTTAGACCACAAAAGTTCAACTCCTAATTTCGTGCGGTCCATAGGGTGTCCCAGAAATCTAGTAGCGTCATACGCATCTGTAATTAGAGTAGTTTAATTCTTTCCAAAAAGTGTTCTACGTCCTTCAGGAAGAACATCAGGCGTATTTATGTTTTAAAAGGGAAACTATATCATTGTTTCCGGAAGAAGGCGTTTCTCATGATCAAGATAGTTTATTAGTTCAGGATATGAAACCAAACAGAAAGAAAAACAAATCACCATGTAGATATTTTAAAAACCTAAAAGGCATACATGTCGCGTTGTTTGAATAAATATGTTCAAATATGTTCTTTCTAAAGAAATTCATTGGTAAAGGAACAGGCATATGCACCAAAGTCATTACTGTTAAGCCAAAACCATTCAATTGCAATTGCAATGGAAAAGGAATATCTCAACAAAGATCGACCACTGACGAAGAAACAAAATTCTGAGCCAGATGCCAATGAAATCAGGAATTGTATCGCATGCAATGTGAATGGATATAAGAAGAAACGGTTTGTAATAACACAGAGCCAGTCATGATAAAGATGCGAGGAAAAAGTTAGAAAAACCTTCATCCAGAAGGAATGAACGACAATAAGGGTGATGGTACACAGATGCGTGTTCGCGTCGCTCAATGTCATGGTATTTTAATTATTGTTCCCGAGGAGCTAAAGGTATATTACTGTCGTGGAAGAAGGTATATTTAATTAAACGCTATCTCCAGAAATTAAGGCAGTAAAATAAAAAGTAATTTCGGCGTCATTAAAAATTATTGAGCAATAGCAAGCAGGGAAAAAAGTATATGAAATATAACTTAATCACAAAATGGACTAATTTAACAGAATTTAAAATACTGCCCAAGAACTGCAGTCGCGCGATTTCTCGCTCTTGAAAAACTGTTCATTGAAATCGCTGTTTTATATGCTTTTCAATTACTGCCATTAAAATTATTTCGAAAACGGCGAAAGATTTTAAATTAAATAGTATTTCTGAAACTTAAATTACGCCATTGTGCATTAAAACTCCTAAAGCTACTTTAAATGACATTTTCAAACTTTTAAATAGGAGATTAAAAATTTATACCGTTCGCTTTGAAAACCTTTTTCCTCGTCACGGTAAGCCACTAGCTAGATGAATCCAATAAATTACCTTTTTTCATATCCCTAAGTAACCGAATGGTGGTAATTTTGAAAATTAGTTGCTTTTAAATTACTTTTCCGCATTTTACTTACTTTTAACAAATATACGTTTTAAACAGTCCTTCTTTCAATATTAGCTACATTACTCATGCAAGGTAATTTAATTATTATCTTTTGATTTGCGAAAGAAAATAATATAAACATGCCAGTGTGTAAAATTTCCGAAATATTCTTCTAAAACCAACGCAGTGTTTCTTTAAATAAAAAAAATGTCAATAACATTTGGGATGTGGCATTTTTACGTTGTTATATTAGAATAGTTGAATTAAATCAAAAAACCGTGTTCAACCATTATGTTAAAAATGGAAGAAAGCAGAAAGAGCTTTTGAGACAAGGCTCTCTTTCGGATTGGTAACATATTACTAAAAGCAGCCTTTATATGACCCAATCACCTCGCTTCTGTATCTGGTTTGGCATTGTTTTAAACACTTTAGAATAATCAATACGTCAATTTTTGTTTCATTGACTTTTTTTATCCTAGTTCATGACCTCATGTTGGAAAACGGCTATAGGTGGCATGATAAATACAGGAGATTGGTACCTACATTTTATAAATAAAAAGGGAGAACCCAATAATTTAGGCACCAGCCTTTATTAATAGGCAATGATGTTAATTTTGATTTATTATGAAGCAGTACTATTTATTATCAAGGCACAGGTTATGATATTGTTAACAAAATGAGGAGAATGAAAGAGGGTCTTTATCTTCTGTGTATCGTAATTTTGCCTAAAGGGAAAAGCATATTCGTAAAACGATTTTGAAAAAATCTCTTTTGGGATTAGAAAACGTTCCTATTAAAGAAAAAATCCTCGTTACATACTAAATGAAGGAATAAAAAACAGTAACTTAATCACAGCAAATATAACTTAAATGATTTTATATGTATATCTATAAACATCAGTATCGACAGTTGAATCAAAATGTGTAGGCAGACATTACTCGAAAAAGACTTTTTAATAAATTTAATGGATGTCTTCAAACGAGACCATTCTAATACGCACATCCCTTTTCTTTTCAAATGGCTGAATTATGGTTTTAACACTTTCGTGAAAACGGGAAGAGTTATATGTTTCTTTACCGAGAAAGTAGTGTCATCCAGGAACTTTAAATTTTGTAGGAGGTGTTGGAACTTTCTGATCAAAAATATGCATTTAAAGTACATATGTTATTGTATTTACATATACACAAGTACCTGACTAAATGTTATTTGAGTAGAAACAACGTTTCTAACAGAAATATCGCTGGTGTTTGAATATCCCGGTTAAGATAAAGTCGGGCCTTTTGCTTCTATGGCTAAAAGGAGAACTTAAACCTAATTTTCGGCATCCTAGTTTATGGTTTATTCGAGAGAAGACGTGTAAAAATGCTTACAAAAACAATAAAATGACATTTTCAAGGAACTCCTTCACAGGGCACTACGTTATGGCACCCGTTATGTGACGCGTCATTGAAGTTAAACTGGGTCCGTGATGCGCAAAGTTCTGTCAATGCTAATACAAAGCACAAGAAAATATTTGTATTAACTTCTTTCGCAAAATGTACCCATATAAATGCAAAATAATATGAATTATATATGAAATATTACTACTACAGAATATAATACACACACACACATATATATATATATAATATGCATACCGTACATAGAATATATGTAATATATGTAGCACGTATAAAATATATACAATCCTATATATCGTATGTATGCATCATGAATTCATTTTTTAAGAAGAAACCGCAAAGAAAATGGACATGGAAACACCCAAATGGGGGAACTAGTGAAATTGACTATATCCTGGCAAACAAGAAATCAATTATTGAAGATTGCAGTGTACTGAACAGATTTAATACTGGAAGTGATCATCGAATGGTGAGATGTAAAGTGCACTTAAATACTAAATTAGAACGACAGAAGCTCATTAGGAAACAAGTAAGTAAGAGGGTGGATTTAAAGAAATTAAAAGAAAATACCGAGGCATTCAAGTTGGAATTAAAAAATCGCTTTTCTGCACTGGAAGGACTTATTGAAGAAGTTGACATCTCAGAAGCAAATGAAAACATTGTTAAGACAATAGTTGAAACTGCTGGGGAAATTGGTGGTGTAACCTGTAAAAAGCACAATAGCAAATTATCTGAGAAGACGAAACAGCTCATGAAAAGGCGAAGAGATATGAAGGTGGACAATCAAAATACCAGTCGCAAGATCGAGTATGTAGAACTTTGCAAAACTTTGCGCAAAAACATGAAAGAAGATATAAGAAAATTCAATTGTGAGTTAGTAAGGAAGGCCATTGAAAGCAACAAGAGCCTTAGGGTTGTTAAAGGGAGTTTGTCTATTGGGAAGAAACACATCATTGCATTAAAAGGAGAGGATGGCACTGTAACAAGAAATAGGGAAGAAATACTTAGAAGAGTTGAAGAATTCTACAGAAAGCTATATGAGGGTAACAGTGGATTAACCCTTTAAAGTCCGCTCCTAGATCCCAATACGTTTTTGTTTTTTTCCTTCATTTTCCGTGCTCTAATTTTTCAACTTAGATATACAATCCAAAAAATTTTTTTTAATGATTATCATCATTTTTCATCACGTTCCAGAAGTGGAACATTGGCCACTACTGATAATACAAAGTGATCAAAATTTGAGAGTATATTTAAAACTCAATTTGCTAAAAAACAGAACATATAATACAAATAAATGTATACACGCATGCATATATATAAACATACACGTATATATATATAAAGGTCATTGGCGCAGGCAGGGGGGTGTTGATGGGGGTTGTAACCCACCATTGCAATGAAATTTTGTATATTTAACATAGGAATATGTGAGTTGTAGATCTGTAAACCCCCATTGAGCCTATAACCCCACTAACGACCTTTCTGTGTAAGCGTATGATAAAGGTCATACATGGGTCATAACCTCTCCACCCCCACTCCTCCCCAATTTAAAAAAGAAGAAGAAGAAAAAGAAGAAGAAGAAGAATTTTAGCATTATAGGAGCCAAGTGAAGGTGTTTTACCTCCCTATTTCCTAATTTTTCTAAATCCTATTTGTAAATCTTGATGTATACATGTATACATCAGGCTCGCACACGGGATGTCGGGAAAATAACGTAACGTTTTTATTTTACAATTCTCGAGCTCAAATTATCATAAAATACCTTTCCTGCGAGCTGTAAAAAATAGGGTTTTTTTCAGCTCGGGGAAATTTAGTTTTGGTCGACTCGTTCACTGAGAACGTTTTTCTGTTCGACGTGTTCTTGAACAAAACTTTTGTATATATTTTCTTGAACTCATTAAATCAAATTTAAAGGATCGAAGAGAATGAGTATCATTTCTTATATAGATGAAGAGACGTCAAAAGCAGGAGAACTAAACAATAGGATCATCAGTCATCGAGGTCGTATCCCAAGAATGGTGAGTGAATATATATGGCTACAGATAAACTTTTAGGTTTTATCTCGAAAGTTACGCCAAAAGGTAACATATGGCGCCCGAACAGGGACCTCGGTAGAATTGATGACAGAATGTTAACAAAAAGGACAATTAAGCAATTGATTGCGTTAAATATCTGGAGTGTCGACATACTAGAGCAGACCCTGTTACGGGATTTTATAAGTATTGATTTACGTGGGTTGACCTGTTTTCGAGAATACTGGTAATATATTGGTGAATAATTTTAGAAAATTTTGAATTACTATAATTGAATTGTTTATGAAAATGAATTTGAATTTGAAAAAGCTAAAACAACAACGAGCACATATTCGCAGTCTCACGAGCAGGCTTATTAATAAAAGTGAACAATTAGTCACCGAACAAAATGATAATGTAGAAACATTCACAGAATGTTTAGCATTAT
Organism: Dysdera silvatica; assembly: GCA_006491805.2. NCBI lineage: Eukaryota > Metazoa > Arthropoda > Arachnida > Araneae > Dysderidae > Dysdera > Dysdera silvatica. The sequence goes on along the minus strand of QLNU02015360.1, from coordinate 115,049,589 downwards.
TGAGTGCAAAGAATCAATCTCTTAAACGAGCAGATACAGGTTTTGACTAAGAATGCTATGGATTTTGAAAGCGACATAGTAAGGTGTGAAACATACTACGAGAGAATAATTTCGATAAGAGTGAAAATCCCAAATTATTTAAATTCATTAAATGGGCCCACAACCGTTTCTATGAATACTGTAGGTGATAATGATAATAGAGTCCTTTTGGGGGGGCTAGTGGGAATAATTTGGAGTTACAACCAAGCTCTGCCAACAAGGTACTTAACGTAAAGTTTACAAATTAACAAATTTGGTGGTGATTCTTCAAATTGGCTGTGGTTTTGGAGTCAATACGAAAATGCAATTCACGAAAGTAGAAATTTAACTGCTGTTGATAAATTTAACTATTTACATTCTTTGGTGAGTGTAGCAGCCGCTAATACCATTAGTGGATTTTCTCTGACGAAGGATAATTACACTGAGGCCACTGAATTAATAGAACAACATTTTGGACGAAAGAATTTAGTAATTAATGCCTACATGAGCAAGCTGTTGAGTTTAGAACCAATTAGAAACCCAACCCACATACTTGCACTGCGAAAGTTATAGGATAACGTTGAGATACAAATAAGAAATTTGAATGGGTTTGAGGTAACTGCAGGTACTTACGGAACTTTACTTACTCCGATCATACTAAAATTATTGCCCAACCAATTAATTTTGGATTTTAATAGAGATAGAAAATCGAGAGAAAGTTTTGAGGTTGAGGAATTGATGGACTTTTACGCCGGGAAATTGAAAGCAGGGAAGCCGCCAACCAGATTCAGGTTCAACCACCTGGTTTACAGCTTAAAGAGAAAGGAATATTTAAGAATACGATCCCCCACTGCGGCTGCTTTAACAACAGGCTCTACATGTTTTAACACTCGCCAAGTTAGACTTAATACTAGAGGTGTAGTTTGTGTTTATTGCGGAAAACCCCATAATAGTACAGATTGTGAATTTGCACAAACTTTGTCACTAGAAAAAAGGAAGCACCTTTTGTTATAAAATGGAGCGTGTTTTCGTTGTTTGAAACTAAATCACATTTCTTCTCAATGCAAATCTAAGGTTAAATGTCCAGATTGTAATCGCTATCATAATGTTCTTCTATGTACGAACAAAGATAAACATAACTTACAATCAGAGCATGAGTATGTTGAGTAGTCTACAACACAAGATGAGTCGCTAGCTAATGTAATGGCGGCCCGTCATGTATTGCTTCAAACTCTACGTGTTACCATTATTAACGGAGAAAGGAAATGGAATGCTCGCGCCATCCTGGATTCGGCATCTCAAAGGTCATGCATTTTGAAAGGTACAACTTTTTAAGATTAACAGACATCGGAGATGCGTACATTGACATGGTGAAATGTGTGTATAAAAATGCAAGTGCAAAATTTCGGTTACATAAAGATACCAAAACTATCAAAATTGGTAAAGGTGTGAGGCAGGGAGATACCATTTCTCCAAAACTTTTTACTTCTGCTTTACAGATGATTTTTCAGCTGATAAATTGGAATAACAAGGGAATAAAAATAAATGGTGAATATTTAAATCATCTGCGGTTTGCTGATGACATTGTTATTTTTTCAACGGACCCATTAGAACTCCAAGACATGGTACAAGAGCTCTCAACTAGAAGTGAAGAAGTTGGACTCAAGATGAACCTACAAAAAACTAAGATCATGTTCAATAATTTCGTAAAGAAAGCAAAAATACAAGTTGACAACACTGAGCTAGAAATTGCTGATTCATATATTTACCTTGGCCAGCTGATTTCAATGGATGGCAACATTATGAAAGAACTCAACAGACGTATTAAACTTGGCTGGAGTGCATTTGGAAGAAACAGTTTTATCCTGAAGGGGAAATTGCCTTTGTGTCTAAAAAGAAAGGTCTTCAACCAGTGTGTATTGCCAGTCCTCTCTTATGGATCAGAGACATGGAGTCTAACAGTTGGAGCAATACGAAAGTTACAGACAACGCAAAGGAGCATGGAGAGGTGCATGCTTGGAATAACTAGGAGAGATCGAAAAAGAAACACTTGGGTGAGAGAGCAAACTAGAGTAGAGGACATCATTGTTAAAGTAAAAGGACTGAAATGGCGATGGGCTGGGCATATTGCAAGAAGAACTGATCAACGATGGACAACAGAAATTCTGAACTGGATTCCAAGAGACCACCGAAGACCTAGAAAACGTCCTCAAACTAGATGGGTGGATGAAATAAGAAAAGAGGTTGGGGTGACGTGGAAACGAATGGCCCAGGATAGACTTGTGTGGAAAGCATTTGGAGAGACCTTCATCCAGCAGTGGATAGATAATGGTTGAATATGATGATGATATATATATATATATATATATATATAAAAATTTAAACCAAATATTTTGGCAACACTCTAAAGACAAAAAAATGAATCGCTTATATGCTCAAAATAAACAAATAAAAATAACGAAAATAAAACTGTTATTAAATAAAATTAGGTTAGAACAGAAGCAGTTGTCCTCCTTTCACATTGCCCGTTTACCAGGGTCTTATCCTCTGTCACATAAGACCAGCCTCCACAAATCTAACCAAAATCGCCCATCTTGGCGCGGGTTTTACAATAATCATAAATTAATTAAAATCTTTCTAAACTTGCACCTTTCTCGATTTCACAGTCGCAAAATTGCGGAGACTGGTAAAATAAAAACTCATCTGTAAAGCGAGAACTTTTTGAACTATTCAAAATAATTTTATTTATTTTTTCCATCTAAGGAAATGGAATGCCCTTTGAAACTACTGCCCTAAGAAATAGGCTACCTTTTAAAAGTACCTCCCATAGATCATCATTCGAACAGTATAATCAATAAATAATGAATGCGTACATGCTCAAACAAGTTTATATTAAAATTCTCGTTCAAAATTCACATATTAACATAAACAAACCTGTTCTTCTTTTATGAACGATTTGGACAAATTCCCAATTTTTTTTTTTGTAGCGTATTTCTTTGTTATTTAAAAACGAGCTTGATTTTATGAGGATAATTAAAGTTTAGCATTTGTTGAAGAAGGTAAAAATAACAACAAGGAACGTTAAATAATTTTTAATAGAGTCTCTTACATTTTTTCCCTAAAGGGTTAAAGACAAATTGTTTCGAACGACAAAAACATGTCTTTTCAATTGACTGGGAAAACAAAAACCCTTCAGGTATAGTAAAAAAAGTTAATTAATTTTAATCGAATGACTACTAATTAGGCCCTATTAAAAACTAATTAATTATGGCTGTTTCAAAATGAGGCTCTCGTCAATATTTGTTTTCGTTAATAAATCTGTGTTGAGAATTTTATCCATTATCATATTCTTTTATCAAAATTGGTCAATATTAATGTCGTTAAGTTAACTTGAGGCAGATCGAAGCAGAAAAAGCTGTCTACATATAAATTTTTATTTAGGGTTTTCTTTCCCAACGTATCCAATGGTTAAAACTCCTCAACTCTGAATAAAAATACCATTTAAAACAGACGACAAATCTTTTTAATACGTTCGTTTTATTGCATAAAAAATGTGTTATTTATACCTTCAAATACCTGTCAGCTGAAAATAAAAGATGTGTTCCTTTTTTATAAAAAATTCGCAGTTAATAATTAATCTCCTCTTAGCTACTTGGTTTTTAAATATTTTTAAATATTATTCCTAATTCCCGTTCATCGTAAAATTCAAAATAGTTTCGGAGATAGAATCTTTAATTCCACTGAAATAATTTAGCAGTAACTTTTTTAAATTCTTTTCCGTATTTCTGTATTATGAGTATAGCAATAATCGTATGTTCACGATAGCAGTACGTCATGATGACCCATCAATGTCAGTTTCGTAGCATGTTTAAACGTATGTAACTTTTCCATTTTCTTATATTAAAAGACTCAAGTTATGGTTAGTAAAATATTAATTTGTGTTAGTCGTGAGAGTTTCCACGACTGTTCTTAAGCTAACATTAATAACCTTTCCACATACTCGAAATTCAAAACATTAAATCAGTAGAAATAAATTATCTGAATTTAAACCACATTTTCGCAAATTCGAAAACACTCGAAAAAGATTTACAAAAACACCTATTTATTTGAGTTTTCAACGGTTGTTTTATAAAACTATGAATTCCAATTAAGCACAATGTTTTCCAAATCCCATGTTTAGCTAACACCACTCGTCACTTTCAACATATGACTATTTCAAGAAGAAAAAAAAAACAGACGTAGCCTACATCGAATTCCAACTTTTTATTTCAAACAAAATAAAAAATGAAATCCTCATAGGTATTTTCAGCTGCTGACTTGTCACTGAGACCAAATCCCCACTGTCTCATTTTCTTCCTCGACTGTAAAACATTTCTGGTATATAAGGCTTCAGAAAATTACTTTTAGTCTCCTGAAATAGTGCCAAATGCTCAGAGTACTCCAGAAAAACAATAATGCATTATGCAATTGGCAAAAAATATAACAGTACAAAAATAATTCCGCGATTTTCTTCGGAATCAACGCGATACTGCCATCGTTTCTAGCTATATAATATTAGTTTTTAGACTAACAACAAACATCTAATGTATAGCTCTTTGGCATTTTATTTGCTAATAGACATTGCTTTAAATTCACTAACTTACTTTACTTCCAATTCACTAACGTGCTTTACTTTTAACTTACTAACTTACATTACTTTTAGTTTACTAACCTATATTACTTTTAATTTACTAACTTACATTACTTTTAGTTTGCTAACTTACATAATTTTTAATTTATTAACTTATATTACTTTAATTTACTAATTTACATTACTTTTAATTTAGTGACTTATATTACTTTCAATTCACTAACTTACATCATTAACTTACATTTACTTTATTTACTTACTTACATAATTTTAGTGTTTCTTTTCTTAAACGTGAACTATAATAAATGTGGATATCTATTGAAACACAACATTTATTCTATATCTAGCTCCCATTTGAAATTTAAAACGCTAACTGGCATGTCATTTAACTCTTTTCATATCACATATTTTAAATGTAATTAAATGTCTTTTTTTAGTTTGGATTGATTTTTATAGCTCTCAATTTTGCTTCGAATTTTATTAATTAATCTAAAAATATTTTCATTTTTAACGGAATTGCAATAAAATGCAGGCGGTTATTTGCTTATCCTTTATTTGAATCATATTTCAACATTGAATTAATGACTCGCAACCAAGAATCGATGTTTTTTAATTGCACATGTGTTACCTATCAAGTTATCATGATAATGGAAGTCTTGTACACGAAAACTGGTTATTCTGTTTTTGTTTTTTAATCTCTAAAATGGCAGACGCCGAACAACGTTACTCGTATTTACTTAATGCGAAATATCAACAATATTTTTATTTCATTCTTAAAAAACTAAAAGCGGTGACAGACAAATCCCATTATGGAAAAATTATAGAGTTTAAATGTATTTCCTCGCATTAATATCAATAGCTAGTGTTCCATGTATTTGATTTTGTAAAGAAAAAATCTGTCAAAATAGTATGTGGATAGCGTTTCCGACATGGATAAAGGATTTGCACGTTCGCTTGAAAATATATCATTGAAACGTCCGCAATGAGGGCCCGGCGCTGCTAATTAGAATTTGCGTTTGTTGAGCTAAGTGCTTTTTCATGTTTAGTAAGGTTAAATATAAAGGCTTTTCAAAGTCTTGTTTTGAATTAGTCATGCTTTTCACACCTTTAGTCATCTTTATAAGAACATGGCTTTGAATATATATGTATTCCTCTCTGAGATCCACAATCTCCACTTGTTCTCAAATGTTTTGAGGACCCTACACCCTTCTTTTAAGGATGGTATTAAATGCATTTCGGGGAAACAAGGTCTTCTAAATTGTTCTCATATTAGGGAAGATACTCCGCACTGATGTGTTTACCTTGGAAAGGCAGTTGCAGTATTAACAATTACCTAATAATCAGCTTAGATACAAATTTCTGGGTGTTCCTTGAAAAATTTAACCTCATACATGATGTCGCGGAATTTTTTTTAAAGTACGATGTGAAAACATTGAACACGTTTTACCGTAACAAGCACAAGCTCCATCCCTAATCATCACAAAAAAAGAAAGGAAATTATAAAAAATCAAAAGAAACTAAAAGCGTAATAGATTAGAAATAAAAATTATGAAGGGATAGTAAGCACGAGCTCTTTTAATGCCAAAATTTACAACACAAGAATGCTCAAAGGGCCATTTAGAAATGAAATTTACAGATTTCTGTCATTTTCGAATCAACGAGCATTTGCAAATTATGTGAACGTGGTGAAAATGTGCTATAAATAGCCATAATACGTCAAATCAAAAGTCAGATTTCGCTGATATAAGATAGTAATAGTCACTGCTCCACCCCAGCGGTATCTAAGAAATAATAAAACAGGGCACCAATTTTCTGAGCTAAGATAGACAAACAGAAAGTCGGACGGAGAACTCCGTTCCGATAACTGAATAATTCTTATAATTGAAAACTCGAATGAATATTAGTCAAAATAAAATATCTAAAAAACACAAAATTGATTTCTTAATTTATATTTATTATAAAATTTATATTTACTGATAAATTGTCACTGCTATTTCTTATTGAAACTGATCGGATTGATTACAATTCTTAAGAATATGGACAGATCTTTGCGTCAACAATGATATTTATTTTTTCACTGCAAGGAACAGTATTCGTTAATCGATAGTTTTGATAATCAACTTTCCACTGTGTATAATATTTTTGAGTGATTCTGCCGTGTGATGTTGCTTAATTTCAATGATCCATATTTTCAGAATGATATGCGTGAAAATATTCCATAATTATGTAGCGGTTAATAAAGTAAGCGGCAAGTCATGATATGATTTCAAAAGTCTGCTACCAACCTCTTAAGCTACTAATCACTTAATCTCTGTTGTAGTAAAATACAATTCTTTGTGTGAAATAGCCATCATGTAAGCCCATATCTAATTGATAAACTACTCACTTCATTTGGGCAATATTTCGTTGAAATTTGAACATCTACGTCTTTTTAACATTCGTTACAATTAAAGTTAATATTATAATAATCCTGCGCTAAATTATGTGGAGTTCTAGATTTCGTATACACGTGTATATGCATATTTTTATGACAGTTTCAGACATAATACATATATTAAATGAAGGCACAAAAACACTTAACATCAGGTCAAATTAGCTTAACAATTTACAGTTACAGACATACATATAATGAAAATACAAAATGTTATGGAGACTTGTGTAAGTTCATCCTACTTTTCGGCAGGACATAGCAAATCGTTAATGAATTGGGCTGGTCATATATTCTTCGAAAATTAAATTCTCCTGAGATCTAGAAGAATTTGCTCAGTGGAAGTAGATTTGTGATAAACCATAGCATATATATTATTCTTTATATCAACTTTTTTTTCGAATTTCGATATTCTTGAAATTGTGTTTCATGGTGCGTATTCCCAGGTACCCACGGTATGTTAATATCGTCCTGATGGAAGATTTGTACTATGATAAATTATTATCTATGGATAGATTCACTGAACGCTGCCGAAGTTTCTCTAGATTTGTTTAAAATTTATGTGACGTGTGTTTTCCAACTTAGCTTTGAGTTGAGCTTCGGTCGCTGGACGACCGTTCAGAACCAGGGGGGCATCTATCGCGTTTTGCTTGCTTGGATTCTTTTTAAATTAATAAAGTATTAAAACCAGTTTTACCAAGTATGAATAGATATTTTTTATAATAAATGTAATATATAAAATAAGATCAATAAAAATTGAAATAAGCATCAGTGGCGGTAGCGTATCTAATCGAGTAGCAGCGCTAAATAAATAGATGTAGAAAATCTAAATAAAAAAATATTTAGTTAAGCTATAGCTCTAAACAAAATATTCGCGTTTAAATACCAACTAAATAGTCACATCTTATAAATTAAATTTCCGCCAAAATCCGCAATAAACCAACAGATTTAATGACGAGTAATTAAAGTTCGGTAATTTCGCCCTGACGGATTATTTTGGGACATTTATTACACCATTGTAACAGTAACTCAGTTTCTCTTCTCGCGTTAAGTCTATTGTAAAAGCTTGAGACCTCAGAAAGCTGAAATAACAATTACAGTCCATTTTATCTCCTATACAAATATTTAGTTACAATTTCCATGTTGGTGGAACGTGAAAAGAAAGATCCAGAAAAGTTTGTTTAAGCAATGTCAATAGAGTTTGATCAAGTGTTCTTGAAGTTGCAACAGCGCCAACGTTCAAATGAACTCTTTAGTGTTTGTTTTAAGGAACTGTACGTGTCATTAATTTTTTTCGCATTTATCAAAACTTGAAATTTCTTTCAAAGCTCCTGTTTGAATTTAATTCTCGTTTTGAGGAAAATGCTGCCAGCTGAGTCTGTAAGAACAAATGGCAATGAATTGTTGTTTTAAAGACGTCGTTTCCTTTGCTGTTTTAATGCATAGTAACACAAGGTGATTAATTTCAGAGTTGTGTAAACAGATTACAAGAAGGGGTATTTGTTCTACCGGCATTAAAAATTATATTCTGCTTCTTCTGAAAACTCGAAGAAAATTACTAAGTATTGATATTTTGATTATTAAAACGGTTTCCTAGTGAAGTGCTGAAGGCACTGACAAAAATAAGGTAGATATTAATATAAGACCCAACCATGTAAATTATTGCTAACTTGGCTATGCAGAATTGGAGAACATGTACTGTATATACACGGCTTCATTGTTAGTTTCGTTTTTGTGATTAAATTTACAGTTGATAAATACGATCAACGAATGCACACTCTCTTTTAATTGCAATAATAACTATAATCTTTTTAATCGCAATATACAACATGAATCTTCTTTGATTAAAAAATAAACGAAAGTTGAAATAATGAAAATTTTCGATTATTTATTCCAATCTAAAACTAAGATAAATTCTTTTTAATTTTACGTTTTAATTATTAAGAAAACACTTGCTGTTAGGTGCCATCCAGTCGCTTGCGGCTCATGTCAACTTCAGGGATGTACCTCCTTTAAAGTAATCCATCCTCATTTCAGATCATGAAGAAAGAACTTGTTAAATTTAAATGGCAAAAATTGTTCCCTCTCTCTCAGCACCTCAAACTTCTCTCCTTTCCAACTTTGTGAAAGTACGGAATACAATTGTGATCAATAATCCCTGTGCTGTTTTCATTTGCTAATTTCAAGAAGTCTGTATAGATATCAAATGTAGTTTTTCCCGAAACAGGTCCATAATATACATACATACATACATACATACATACATACATACATACATACATACATATTCATAAAATAATTTTAGTGAAAACATTATGATTAATACTGAATTTTCATGTTATAAAATAACATAAATTAACAGACAGTGCGAATGAATTAGAAAAAATATATAGTTTTGTCAGTCGGTTAGATGAGTATTCTGGGTTTATTTGATCGCAGTTCTATGAACCTTTCAACAAGCACTTGAACCTTTCATCCTTTAAACAATATTCATGAGCGCCACTCTTTCGTCCCAAGGACGGAATTCCTTCTTTTAGAACATTTTTGAAATTTGACCAGATTATAGGATTCTTTTTAACGAAATAATATTTACTAGTAAAATTTTGTCACTGGTCTAGCGTATAAGGACAGATTGTGTAGCGTCTCAAGAACTACTGATCCCTTTATCAAGAAAAGTTTTTCCATCAAAATTAATGTATATAAGTTTTAAAGAGCACCTATGTTCAACAAACCACAGTAAGAATAATAAACCATTAATCTATTCAGGTGAGTTTTGAATTGCAAGAATACAGAATAATCATTTGTGAAAAAATATTTCTTCTGCTATAATTCTAAGTCCGCATCTGGATTAACAAGAGAGAAAAAAGTCCATCTTCAAGAGCATATTTTTCTAACTAGGTATATTTTTAATATTTTTCAAATTTTGTACATTGTATTTAATTTGTTTTCGTACCCTCCCTCTTCAGTGAACCACGGTTTTCAATCTTTGCCTCAGCACCTGAGTGGCACCCATGAATATTCTTATATATCACCACCATAAGTTATTGTAATTTAATTTAAAACACTTAATTTAAAGCACATATTAGCCAAATTCCATGTAATAACTTAATAAATAAAGAAAATTATAACTTCGAAATAAAATGGTAAACTGGGCTGACTACTGACGTAATTACTCTTATGGCATGCTGGTAATGCGTTTGTTTACGATACAGAAAGCCTATGTTTCGATCCAAAAAATCTCCAAAACCTGCTGTTTGCCTATTGAACTCTACTCAAAGATTTTATTCCCTATACAGAATGATAAGGTTCTAATCCCTTGGACAATTATAGATGCTGATAAAACACGCCTCTCGCTTCGCTCCACTCAAACAAAAGCCCACTAACGTCCATCAGTGGATAACTTATAATTTAAGTACACACGTAGATATGCTTAATTTAGTTAAAGTGCACTTAGAGCAAATGGTTATTTTTGTAAATGTACAATACACATATGTGGCTTGGGTCAGTGTAGGAACGAAAACTATTGCATCTAACTCTGAATACTTTGCCTATTTCATAACAATTAGAAAAAAAGACAAAAATATGTAAGTTCTAAGTAGTAATATAAAAACAGGGAAAGATTGGTAAACAGAGGATTGTTAACCAACATGTATTCTCAGAAAAAACAATTTAACAGAAATAATCAGCCAGACGCTTAATTAATCAACAGTAATTTTAAAACGGTTTAGTAAATTCTTACAATTTTTTTTTAAATTAACGTAGCTATAAACAACTAATATTCCAACTAATTTTCGTAGGTTTTTCTTTAAAAAATATGTATAAATGAATTAAAATTAAATATTAGTTAACAATTATATGTGGAAATATTTCTAGACTTTTACACTTTATTTTAAATTACATCTAATCTAAGAGTGCCATAGCGGCGTATATTCTAGGGGGCCCCAGCCAGGGCCCCCTAATACCCATTTATATAACGATCCCACATTTAGAGAGTTTCCTGATATAGCGAGGAAAATATGGTTTTTTTTGTAAGATAATTGAACGCAATACATTTTAACCGCTTTTAGCAAACAAGTATTTTTTGGATACCGGATTTAACGAGAATTTTATTTTCTTGGAGATTACCACTGTCTCTGGAGTCGCTACTGGATTTCCATGATTATATAATCTGAAACGATTTCTTCCTTGAAATATGTGTAAAATATGTAATATACGTAAAACAATTTAATTCCTTCAGAGTAGTTTTACGATTAACTAATCCCGCTAGTGAAATAAAATATGAAAAAATAATTTTCGTGAAAAACAGAAAGTGAATTTTGAATAACAATAATGGAAAAATAACAACGTTTTTTATCGTAGTTGTAAGTTTAAAAGATGGTTCGACGCACGTTTCGAGAGAACAAGGTCTCTCCTCGTCTGGAACTAGCGTGCAATAAACAACATTGGAGTGTTGCCAACTCGATGTGGTTAATACGTTGCCGGTAGCGGTTAGTGCTTTTTTCAGGAGTACAGAGTTGTTTTAGGCGGCCAACTTACAAAGTGGTAAATTTTGGTCACAAAGTTAAGTAGCAGGTGTAGTTGAAGGAGAAGCAATGGGGAAGAGTTTTAACAGATTTTTCCAAGCCCCACTAAAACTTGGGGTTGATTTATGGTCGTTCACAAGTGATGTACCAAATCTATGGATGTAAAATGCTTCTAGGAAGTCAAGTTCAATGACCGAAAAAGGTTGTCAAATGACCATTGCTTCTTTAAAGTTGAATTGATGGTCATTATTCCAACAATGAACTACAATGGATGATTTTTGAAACTAAGCATTGGTGACATATCTTTGGTGTTCTTTTATACGATGTCGTAGGGCCCGCTTGGTCTGTCCCACATATGATAAATGGCATTGGCAAAACACACGATATATACCCTAGCGTGGTAGCATCGGGATGGTGTCTTTAAGGTGAGAGGGCCGAATTTTGTTATATGGTGAGAAGATAACTCGAAAGTTGGCTCTGCGAAGTATGTTTGCCACTGTCGCACTGATTTTAGGAAAGAACGGAAGGATGACTGTGCCCGAAAACTCAACTGTAGAACTACTGTTGAGAGTGGAGCGGTGAGTGAGTTTGGTGAGTTTAGAAAGCGCGTTGTCGATGATGCTAGGACTATAGCCTCTGTCCACGGCGATGGTTTTTAAAATGTTAATTTCTTCTGTAAATGCTGACTCAGTAGAGCAAATATCTAAGGCGCGAAATACAAAGGTGTAGAATGCCGCCATTTTTTGTTGAAGAGGATGGCAAGAATTTCGATGGGGTAAAGTCTCTTTACCAGAGTCTAATTAATAAGTTTTCATTTTGAAATGGAACGGTATCAGTAAAAAATATTACTGCCAAGAAGAAATATGAAAAATCCGTGGAGGGGGCGCTTAAGGACATATTACCCTATAGGCGAACATTTCGTTTGGTCAGGGCTCCCTAAGATTTCAGATCCGTCTCCTCCAAAAAAAAAATAAAAATACTTGAAAAATTAAATTTAAAAACCAAAAAACTACAGAAAATCAACGAACACATCTAAGAAATAATATTCCATGAAGCCCAAAATCTGTCTTTGCTTATTTTAGAATATCAATCAATCATTATGTTTTACCGCTAGTTGCTCATTAATGTATGTACACTCTGTCATGCCGCTTTATCACGTACACTTTAATATCATTTCAATGGTAGAGGTGCATGTTTTGTTGTGCAACTAAACTCTCTATGTGCTTCAGTTATGTAAAATATTTTTCTAGGAAATTAAAAAGCTCTAAATATTTAACGTAATTACAACATTAATAATAATCAACAATAATAATAATTACAACATTCAAAATTTTCAGAGAGCTTGTTTGTTTGTTTGTTTTTACGGCTCAAAGACTACAATGGTCATGCTGCGCCGGGACCTACTGTTTTCCGAGGAATCCGAACCTCTTAAGGCCTAGGGAACCAAACCCGGGACCATTTCAGAGATTCCATGAAGGAAGAATTCAAAATCATACATTTTCTAAAAATTAAGTGTTAAAACAAAGATTCCTAGAAAACAGATTTAGAATAACAAATTTGCTCACATAAGTGTCAACAACCATTCTTTAATAATTATTAATGTTTAAATGAGCAAATTTGTTATTTTGAAAAGAATTAAATTATTTTAGTTCGAAATAATGAGTTACATTTATTTTGTTTTATTAATTTTGTCTTTCATTTATGTGAGGTTTTAACGCTGGTAAGTATAAAATTTAGAAATTGATTGGCCAATTGATTTGATACTTATGGCGCAGAGGCATATACGCCATACGGTGTCATTTCAAAAATTATAGAATAAAGAAAAGCCAATTTTATAATAACAATGATATGGAAAAATGGTGAGAGCATTCTAATTTATGATTTGGGGCCATTTAAGTATTATGTAAGCACATTTCTGGCTATTTTATACTCCCCTCCCCCTTGTAAGGAAAAAATAAGCAAATGTCTGACCCCTACGTTTACATGAAAATTTCGCTCACTAATTTTTTGGTCACTATTATTATAAAATACTGCCATTATTTGCCTTTATTAAGAATTAAAATGACATGTCAAATAAGACTAGATTTTGAATTCATGAGACCAATGTGTGGGTATGTGGTAACGGAAACTGGATTAACGTATGGCAAAATTTTCAATTGTTTATAAAACCTGTTAAACTAAATAAAAAGTGGAAGTTCTCCTTTTCAAAGAATGGTACTGATCAACAGTCAAAAAATAAAAAATTTTGGGATTGACATTTTTGATTTTCAAAAAAAAAAAAAAATCAGAAAGCTATAGCAATTGAACTTGGACATATATTTCCAAACGAAGGATATCGTTTTATTCAGAAAAACATTATCTTTCAAACAAAAAAACGGAAACAAAATATCTTGAACCGTTCCAGAGATACAGCACTTTAAAATTTTGCCGAAAATCGCAAGTGAGAGATGGTGCCCGAGGCGCCATCTTTGGCGGCCTGTATCTCGAGCCAGGAATTTTTTTGAACAAAACAAAAAAATATAGGTTTCTTGCTGTTTTCTAAATGTTAACATATGTTAAATTCAAAAACATCTGAGACTATGAAGGTAACCCCTGGCTGAATGTATATGGACTATGTCTATATATAATTTTGCAGTAGCTCATCCAATATGCAAGTAACAGAGCAGTACATTGAAAGTATTACTTACAAATACTATATTATGTGAACTAATAATGTTATCTTCTGAAATGTGTCTAGAATTTTTCATAATATATGCATTTGCCCCAAGCAAGATGCTCTCTATAGATAATAAACGTTTTATCTTTTAAGGAATAAAATCTCTATTTTTTCCACAAGTGTGTTTCTATTTTAGTCTCCCTCTATAATAAAGAACAATATGAAACCTAATAATATTATTACGTAAAATCTAATATATTATAGCAGGACAATGAGAGCTGACAACTTCTCATATTTCTATAACATTTCCGTTAATAGCATTATTTAATAGCAACATCTGTAGCGTATACTATAAATCGGTTTTCCTCCTTCTTTTATCTATAAATGTTTCACGTAATTCTTCATTTTTGTAGCATTTATAATAATAATAAGACTTGGATACAATTTGGGTACGAAAATGCTTGTGCTCGTAATTTAGCGGAAAAAAAACATAATTTGTTCCAATAAACTGTAGTTCCCTATTACGTTTTCTCTTTTTATTCCTGAATGGTATTCAACGTTCCCTCGTCCAATCCAAGCTAAAAAACCTAACTTGTTTTATTTAAACCGTATAACAAAAATACCTAATAATCAGTAATATTCAGATGCCAGAGTTTTGTCCGTTTCGCTACTCTACTCAAAATTCTACTTAAGAAAGTGTCTTCAAATGTATTTATACTTTATTGCAGAGACTTAATTTTTCATCTTCAAATTTTCAAACGTATAATATCGATAGATTTTGGAAAATTTTAACGATTTTCAACACAAAGTTTATCTATTTAAATTCCATTACTCCAGATAACTGTTTTTTATTAAATAGAGTAAAAAATCCATAAACTAAAATATCATGGTATATATTACTGTTGTGTCGCAAAAACAATTTGAAATTATTCTTTTAATTAAGCCTAACTATGCAGAGACCACCACCTGCCACTTCACTTTTCTTTACAATTAATTTAATCATAAAAACCGTGAGGTAAAATAATTGTAAATATCATATGTTACAATCAGTTACTGTCGAGTATTATTATTACGTCTTCCAGGGGAAACCGTTACCAGATGAAACTTGGAAATTCGTAAATCAATTTCATGTCACTGTATGTTTTTTAAATTCATTTTTTTATCAAGATATTACATTTTAATAAAATAAAAATCAACAATAAATTTAAGCAAAAATTTTATAATGCCTTGAACGGACGTCGGGTAAACAGGTGAATTAATCAATTTGACAAACCCCGATCCCCGAAGGTATATAAGAAACACCTATGTAATGACAAACCTAAGAGGGAAAATATATACAACACGAAGAGTCCCAAATGTACAAATACAAACAATATGATGATATCGGTAATTACAAGAATCCTAACCCATTTACGCTAAATATTTCATTCCTCAAAAATCGGTAGCTTCGAACAAATACAATTTCAATCGCTTACGAAAAAGTTTAAAACCATTTAAAAGAGTCAGTTTATTTTACAACAATTTCCATATCCTTGGGCCAATGGAATTGATATGGTAATATAAGAAATTGTTTCTTGCCTGTATAGGCTCATGAACTCCATCTGATCTTAACCCGTATCTGTCACCTCCCAAAGTTAAATTAATAATATCATTAAAGTTATTTTTTTTTTTACTCTCTTATACACGATTAGTGCAAGTCTATATTCAGTAAGTTTGGCAAATTGCAAAATACTAAAATCTTTCCAAGCATTGGATACAACATAAGAGGTACGTTCCGACAAAATAGTCAAAACGTGCCTTTGGAGAACACTAATTTTATTTGTATTACAAGAACCTGTAAATACCCAAATCACAATACAATATAACAAATAGCGGCAAAATCACAGATGAGTATATAAGCCTTATTCCTATAAGGGGGATGGTAAACCGTAATCTCCTAATAGTTCCCAAAATGGGATCCAATCTACCCATAATTTCATCAATATTGTCATTACATCTTAATTTCTCATTTATGGTAACTCGTAAAAATTTCACACTTTTTGAAAAAGACACTAGCAATCTGTTGACCATAATACTATTAGGACCCACAATATCACACCTATTATGAAAAAATATACATTTTGTCCTTTCCTCACTTACACAGAGTCTGTTATCTCTATACCATTTGACTACACCTCTAACAAGAAAATTCGCCTCATCAAATAAAAGACCTAAATCAGAATTTGACCTCACGAAAGAGGTATCATCATCAAAAATGATAGCATTTTAATTTTTCACTAAACAAATCATTAATATATAGCAAGAAGAGTATAGGCCCCAACACCGAACCCTGGGGAACACCAAGACCGTTTGGCAGCAATTCGGGCCGAGTGTCACGAAAACTAACGAATTGCCATCTATCAGATAAGTAACTAGAAAACAATCGATGACAGCCATAGGCGTAGCTAGGGGGTGGTTTTGGGGGTTGTAACCCCCCATTGGAATGAAATTTTGTATATTTAACATAGGAATATATGAGTTGTAACTCTGTAACCCCATTGAGCCTATAGCCCTGATTTTTGAACTTTCTGCCCATGCCTATGATGACAGCCTCCTCTAATACTTTTGATAAACGTGGGCCTTCTTGATATCGTAATCTTCTGTGTGTTCACAGCTACAGTCCTTGATGTATGTACGATGTGTAAAATTTTAGGTTTTCATATCAGTTAGAATCCGGTGTATACTGTAAGTATGTTGAAATGGTTTTTGTTCGTGTAAATTGTAGATTACGAAAGAAATTTGAGAAAGGTTTGTACTATTCAACATATGGTTATTAATTTCTAGAAAATCAGAAATTATATTCCTCTTAAACTAAATAAATATTCAACCATGTATACCCAAACCAGAGTCTATGTATTAGCTCGCAAGAACTCTGTTAATGGGAAATTGTAACTTACTGATTTTTGTTTATTTAACCCTTGGAAGCAAATGTAAATATTGTCAACAATATAATATTAAATTCAAAGAAATCCTAAAAACCCTTTCTTGATTTATTGAGTTATTTTTACTTTAATATGTTGTGTATGCAGTGTGATTTATGTTAATTAAGGCAGGAAATCAATTAGCTTGGGTATCATTTAAAGACTTAAGTTCATTGACTATATGGGGGGGGGGGGTTATCCTTGGTTCACTTTTCAGAACCTAGTATGCGGGTAATATTCTTGTTAACTGAAATTAATAGGACAGTTATTTAACACAACGTGACGTCATCCACCCTATACTTCTATCGTATTTTCAACCCAATTTATGTTAAAAACATATCCTAATAGACATCATTAAAATTTTATAAAAGTCCGAATTTAAAAATTAAATAAGTAAACAATAAAATAAGCTCCCGTTCAAGAACTACTATTAAACATTACTTTGCTTGAAAGTTACTTATTAATTGGATTTTCTTTTCGTTTTATTTGTTTGGTTTTTCACTTTTAAAAAATAAGATAATTTTGTTTATGTTTCCACGCTTATTAGCTCTATTAGAATATTCTTTTCATGGATAGAATATCAAAAGGGTACATGACAAGAAAAGGACGAAGAAAAAAACAACGTGATGAAAAGACTTCGCGTGAACAAACAACAGACGCAAAAAAGTTTGCCATGGAAAAAAGAAGAAAAGCTGAGGAACGAAAGCTACAATTCAGAAACGGTTGCAGATAAAGACACGTAACCAAAAAGCTAAGAAGAAGAGACAGAGTAGGCAGGAGTTTTTTAAACAGGCAACAAGTGGCTTTCGTTAAAGGAAAAAAAGAAGCAATTTCTAATATATCTAGCATTTCAATACAAATTTCTAGGGGAAACCCTAGCCTGCCCATTTTTCTCTCTCCCTTGTTAACGCTCATAGGAAAAAATATTTTCTTCCAAGCTTATTTTGTCCGCTAGTTTCATATTGACATAATTGGGAGTTTTCAAATTTTTTTTTTCAAGCGCCCAATTTTAAAACATCAATTTCGACCAAAAAAATTGATCTGCCTGTCCCCTAGTTTTTATGATAAATTCAATAAAATTATCAAATGTGGAGAATTTAAGTCAAAACTCACTGTTCCAGAAAAGGAATTTTTGGCAATCTAGAAAAAAACTTGTATATAGTTTAGAAGATAGTATAGAAATAGCTTGTTTCCTATGAGTTTGAACTAAACCTCTACAATTTACTTCATTTTCTCTATGAAAGCCTATGAGTTCAGACGCAAACCGTATCTATATTTATATTCTACATAAGAAATGAATATAGAAACCACTCCTAATTTGACTTTTTCCAACATGCAAGCTATGACTCTGGCCACTCTCATGTCATAACCTTTATTACTATATACCAGAATTAATAAAAAACCAACACTGTAACGTGTTCCCAAAAGTCTTTCTGTTGTGATGGGAGTTTATATATTTATTTAATGCGTTCAAAGTGTGTGCGTGATCTCATTTTCTTCTCTCTTGTCAGCGTCATTTTAGCTCATTGTGCTATGTATGTCACTAAAACTAAAACTGAAATACAACTATAAGTAGTGACGGAGTGGCCAAGGTATCAGACGGGCTGATGGCAAGTGGGACTTCTGATCCCATGAAGAAATGGGCCCCTTCAATAGTAGACAATATATTGAAAAGATCTAAACAAAGCTATGTTGAAAAAGTGGGCCCTCATTTTCTCCTGGCAACCAATGTATTTATACACAGTATACCACTGCTTATATGGTAATTTACCTTAAACCTCTATAAATATTTGGCATATGAAATAAATATTTCTTCCAAACTGAACAACAACAAATTTCAATTTTAGTTTTAAAATTCTAAGGCAAGAATTTTAACTAAAAAATTCATAAGAGACGCTGTAAATGCTGTAACAAATCCATTTATGTATAATTTGCCTAAGTACATACATACCTGAATACGTTTTAAGTTCCCTGGCGCAGAATGACAGTTGCTACTCTTACGCCATAAAAATTCAATCTATCAATTTAGAATTGATAAATAATGCAAAGATAGACACAATGGGCACAGATGTAAAATTTTGAATTACGCTTAAAATGTTTTTCGATGGCTTTCAACCATCATCATCGGAGAAGCCCTCATAACAGTAAGCGTGGAAACTGGTGCAACGAATAGGGCAATATGTGTCGTCCGTGTATGAGTGCATTCTACTGGTCGATAACAGAAGGACATAAACGGCATGAGGAAACTTGGATTCGTGATTGGTTTATGTGATGATCGATTTAAGATTTCACATTCATAACTTCAAGTCACCCAGTTTAATTATTTAAAAGTACGTAGGCTACTCAAGAACGATTGAGAATGAATTTATTTTTAAAGATATACGGCAGCTAAATTAAGCTGCGCAAATAACTGGGATACCATCTGTTTCGGGGGAAAATATTTTAAGCAAATCTGCCAACGCATTTGGCTGGAATAAAACACAAATATACAACAAGTTCTTTTTCGCCTGTGAAAAATGGAGTCTGCTCGTGATAAGCAGTATGCAGCTTTGGAATTTTACCTTCGTTTGCAAAGATCTACTGCAGAAGCATGTGAAATGTTGCAATAAGCATATAGCAAAGATGTTTTACCTAAATCAACAGAATTTCGGTAGTTCAAAAGATTTGACGAAAGACGTGTTTCGTTTTCAAAGCAAAGTGTTTCAGGTGCTCCTACTCGCGCAGTGAACTACATCATGATAAATACAGCTGTGTGATTTGAGAAAATCGTTGAGTAATATTGGATGGACTGGCGGAAATTTTACACATTTCTTATGGTAGCGCATTCACCATTATGCATGATCGTCTGCATATGAGACACTTCTGTACGAGATAGATGCCTAGATCGTTAACTCCTGAACAGAAGCAAGTGCGAATAGATGTGTGTCGGAAATGTCTGAGTACAGTAGCCGAGCATGGTGGACTTGAAATCCATCATTACTGGTGATGCAAGTTTGCTGCATCATTACAATCCTGAAAGCAAACAGGCAAGCACAGACTGGAAATCATCTAGTTCTTTTACTTCAAAGAAAGACAGAGTTGTAAAGTCTGCAGGAAAAGTAATGCTTATTTCTTTCTTTGACTATCATGGAATAGTTTATCAATAGGCAGTGCCTGAGCATGCAACTGTTACTGGTTAGTATCATGTGACACTTTTGAAGATACTGACCTATCATATCCGGCAAAAATAACCTGAACTGCATGCATATGATTTGCGCTTATATCACGGTAATACACGTCCCCGCGTTTGCAACATTGTTACCCAGTGTTATTAAATCAACATTTTGTTCTCTATTCTTTTTTTTTTCATATTAGCGGATGATGTGGCAACAATAGATGTTAAATTACTCGTAAAGAAAAGAATGATTTTCTGGCATCTAGTGGAGTAATTTAACATCCGTTGTTGCCACATCATCGGCTAATATGGTAAAAAAACGTTGATTTAATAATATTAATTCTATTTCGTCCTATCAAATATCCTTGCTCCTTTGACTTTTCGCTTTGGTTACAAAGTAGTCACAGCATTGCTACACTAATAGCGGAGCTTGTCCATAGAAAGCCCTATATATGCTCGTAAGGGAGGAAATGATTGACGCCTGCAGCTTAGTTGGTAGAGCACCTGACCGGCAATCAGGAGGTCGTGAGTTCGGGTCCCACCAGGCGCCGGAAAATCATTCTTTTCTTTACGAGTAATTTAACATCTATTGTTACCCAGTACTAAAAAGGTGAATCACTATACAAAAAATAATATTAACAATAAAAAACACGACTAACACGATTCAATTTAATGTAATTGGTTGACAATTATTTCGGGGAGATGGCCGTCCTTTCTCAAAACCTGACAAAAGTCTGAGTGGACAAGGTATGAGCTCACTCATGTGGTTCAATCTCAACCTGTGTAAACGTGGAACTCTTGCTGACAATAGTTTCCTTCCTGATGTTTATAAAAGGCTTTTTGCCAGGTGACGATAGATGTCAGCAAGGGTTCCACGTTTACACAGGTTGAGATTGAACTACATGAGTGAGCTCATACCGTACTCCACTCGGACTTTTGCCAGGTTTTGAGAAAGGACGGCCATCTCCCTGAAATAATTAGCAACTAATTAAAAGTTAAAAACCAATTAAAGTTAACAACTTTATTACTGTTCAGAAAGATATATAAGGCTTCAAAATAGTCCAAATCTGAGGTAGAATTAACTTTGGTGCTGAATTTGACCTCCGAGAATTCAAACTTGTGTCCGAAATCCCAACAGTGCTTAGCTATGGCCGACTTTTGAAGTTCATGGCTGCGAAAACAGGTTTGGTACTCTTTAAGGCAAAACCAAAGAGTCCTACGTGTCTATCCAATATAGAGCATAACTCATTAGCATTGAACATTATAAACACCTCAATAGACGATGTCAGGGATTGGATCCACATGTTTCAAAGTTCCAATCTTATTTACCGGTTTGAACACTACGCGAAATTTGAATTTACAAAGAACTGAGGCAATTTTGGTGAAAACCAGAGGTACAAAATGGATATATATGCAAACTTTGAGAGGTCGTGAATCTGGTGAAAGTGTGGAAAGAGATTGGCGTCTAGAAGGCTTTTAAAAAAGGCACAAAATTCGCGTTAAGGTGAATTCGAAATAACCATCAGGGGCCTCAGATTAAGAATTTGACAAAAGAACCAAAATCTGTTGTCTCTAAGTACGCTTCTAAACGTAACAAATCAAAATTAGTCATTCTACCACCACCATGGTTATCTTTACACGTCGTTTTCCCTTGGTACATTATATAACTGACTTCTTGTTGAGTAGGTAACACCGCTTGACATAAATATAATAAAAGCAATCAGACAACTTTGAGCGGTTTGTAAATTATTAGTACATGAGCCGGCTTTCGGCTGCGCTAAAGGGCAGCCTTCATCAGATGTATATAGAGCGAATCGAACATACAGCAGATACTATAATCAAGGAATACAAATGGGGAAAAACAATAATGTAAAAGAAGTAAGAACAAAGATAAAAATAAGAAATAAAAACCACGCGAGCGAAAAAGTAAGGGTTTTGTCAAATACTTTTAGGCAGAGTAAGTTAAAAGATGGAGTTTAAGAAGAGATAGAAAGGTGCATAAGATATGGTGTAGTGAAGAGGTATGGAGGGTTGCTAAGCATGTATTGCCAGGCATGACTAATGTGAATTGGTTGTTCCGTGTTAATTGTGGAGGAGAGCCTGTGGTATATCTCCAGTGCTTCCCTGAATCTGAGACTTTTAAGGCTATTTCCGGCAGGTGCCAACAGTTTGGTATGGTGGAATAATGGGGTGGCGTCATTGGATTGGACGTATTGGGCAAGACTGGTATTAAATCTATTGTGATTTATATCTGCCATGTGCTCTTTGAGCCTAGTCTGTAATTTCCTAACTGTACTACCGATGTATTGTGTATGGGAGTTACTGGAATTATTTGTAATGGGGATGGTGTATACCCCCACCTTTTCAGTGGTGTGCATGGGGTCCCTATCCCTTTTGAGGCGTTGTAGTATGCTATGACCGCGTTTGTACGCAAGAGCAAAGTGATGTTTTCGTAAGGCCTGTTTAATAGATGCAAAAATGGATGGAAAAAATGAACAAACTCCAACATACCTGAGTGGTGTGGTGTGAGCAGAAAGAGTTTAAGGTTGAGGGTTAAAGAGTTCTCTATGGAGTCTGTTAAAATTTTGTAGACCCTCATAAGGGGAATGCCTGTATGTAAAGTTTTTAATAAGTTAATTTTAAGTTAATTTTTAACAGACTCCATAAGGAACTCTTTAACCTCCAACCTTCCACTCTTTCTGCTCACACCACACCACTCAAATATGTTGGAGTTCGTTTATTTTTTCCATCCATCTTTCCATCTATTAAATAGGCCTTATAAAAACATCACCTTGCTGTTGCGTACAAACATGGTCATAGCATACTACGCCTTAAAAGGGATAGGGACCCCATGCACACCACTGAAAAGGGGGGGTATATACCATCCCCATTACTAATAATTCCAGTAACTCCCATACACAATACATCTGTAGTACAGTTAGGAAATTACAGACTAGGCTCAAAGAGCACATGGCAGATATAAATCACAATAGATTTAATACTAGTCTTGCCCAATACATCCAATCCAATGGCGCCACCCCATTATTCCACCATACCAGACTGTTGGCACATGCCGGAAATAGCCTTAAAAGTCTCAGATTCAGGGAAGCACTGGAGATATACCATAGGCGCTCCTCCACAATTAACACGGAACAACCAATTCACATTGGTTGTTCCGTGCATAGCAATACATTCTTAGCAACCCTCCATAACTCTTTACTACACCATATCTTATGTACCTTTCTCTCTCTTCTTAAACTCCATCTTTTAACTTCCTCTGCCTAAAAGTATTTGACAAAAACCCTTATTTTTTTGCCCGTGCGGTTTTTATTTCTTATTTTTATCTTTGTTCTTACTTCTTTTACATTATTTTTTCCATTTGTATTCCTTAATTATATTATCTGCTGTATGTTCCATTCGCTCCATATACATCTGATGAAGGCTGCCCTTGAGCGCAGCCGAAAGCCGGCTCATGTACCAATAATCTAACAAACCGCTCAAAGTTGTCTTTATTGCTTTTATTATATTTATATATGTCTAATCTCAATATGCATTTTTCCCCGCGTGTAAAATCAAAGAGATC
>QLNU02015360.1:114980409-115018230 GCA_006491805.2 Dysdera silvatica | reverse complement strand
TGAAAGTCACGGAAGTAAAGGAAAGTCAAGAAATAAGAAAAAAAGGTCACGGAAGTCAAGAAAAGGTCATTTAATCGATATTGTAAATCAGTTATACCCATTTTTTTAATTCTATGCTTGCGTTGAATTGTAATTTTTGTGAAAAATATAACATTTCTAATAAAACTTTACGTTTTACATGCCAAGACTAATTGCTCATTGTGGTCTAGGGGGGGGTTGGTTCCCTAGACTGTAAGAGGTTTTGATTTCTCGGAAAACTGTAGGTCCCAGTGCAGCATGACTCTTGCGCCATAAGACTGAAGGGTCCAGAGCAGCAAGGTCTTGGCGCCGTCAAATAAAATCGCATGCCCACCCAAGTGGTGGATGCGTTCTTGTGATAATCAAATAAGAAAAATTAGGAAAAACAACCGGAAAAAAAAACAAACTGAGAAAATAAACCCGCAAAGATTATCTTGAGTCAGATTCCTGTGAAGAAAGAGGCCCCGGTGAAAGTGTTAGAAAAATGGAAAAGTTAATGCTTATATGCAAAGTTGATAGAATGCGTAACGTTAACAGTAATGGCGATGGGAGCTGCTTGTTTTTTGGTTTTACGGCTCAAAGACTACAGTGGTCATGCTGCGCCGGGACCTACTGTTTTCCGAGGAATCCGAACCTCTTAAGGCCTGGGGAACCAAACCCCGGACTACAGTGAGCAGTGCGATCTTTTATGAGATCTCTGAGTAAGCGTTCTTTTTGCACTGCTGGGAGTCGAACCCGGATTAGCCGCGCAATAGGAGAACGCGTTACCACACTGCGCCACCGCAGGGCCCGGGAGCTGCTTCAATGAAGAGTTCTGGATGGACAAGAGTCTGATGAAAATGAAGATAGTGTAATTTAGTGATTACATACAAATGACAGGAATTGGAATGTAAAGAGAATTAAACAGCATAAAATCGAAAGCCTTAAAGCGACCCCCAAATACTGTCATAATACAAAACGAAAATAGAACAAGCGAAAATAACTAATTTGCCAAATAACGTTGTTTGGGCGTGAACTTGAAAAAATGGAGACATTAGAGATGGGAAAACGCACGAAATGTGGAAAAAAGAATAAAGAAATCGTTAAGTGGTAAGTAGGTTGGATTCAGTTGCAAGCAGTTATTGTCCTAGGATTATTGTACATTATAGTTTAAAAGCGTTATTTAAAAGGTCATTCATAGGTTTAAAACTCTAGTTAGTTACTATACGGTGACGTAAAAATATGGCGTTTATCTGGTGTGCAGAAAATCTGGGTTTAAATCCGTTGTTTTCCCCATTTTTTTTTTTTTTCGCCGACTCGAAATCCCGAGCTTGAGTCTCTTGGCAACAAAGGTTTGGATCCCTTAGGAAATTGTAGGCCTTGGCCCAGTATGAGCTAAATAGTCCTTGCGCCATGAAAATACGAGAAGCCCACATTTTGTGACGTCACGAATGTCGAGAAAATATAACGAAGTTCAAAACCATACCCATGAAATAGATATAACACTTTCGGCGTGGCATGCCCACATCTGTCCTCGCACCATACCATACAACTACATATTTAACCTATCTAACAAGGAACCCACCCCGAGCTCACACGCCAAATCTAACGAATTTAATTCAACTTACTGTACCCACCATTACAAACCTTAATGTGTGAAAATTAGCAGCTATGCCCTCCCACTAGAAATCGAGAAATTAAATGTTAAAATGTAGTTAAAATAGCGCCAATTGCAACCCTTTTGGCAATACTTCGCGAGATATCTAGTTGATGGAAAAGGGTAAAAAGCGAGAGCTATTCTAAAAGTTTAGAATACGTCCAGTAATAGTCCACAGTGATTGCGTTATTTTTGTTAAATTTAAACATATTTGATTTTGAAGTAGCTGTAAAGTTATTTTTTTCTCTATTCGTTAAATTGAAGTTCTATATTATTTTTATTTTATTTCTGAAAGTCACATCAGAAAACAATTTACTTTAATTTTTATAATCACATTGCAAGTTGCAATTCGGTTTGTGCATAAAAGAATCATTTATTTTTATTTTAAAAATTCTGTAACGAAGTATCGCTTGTATTCTATTTATCCGTATGAGGATAACATGGAACAGAGTATAAATATATTTAATGTGGTTTAGATGCTTTTTGAGGAATTTATGGAAGAAATTAAAAGGCGCCAAATGGCGATAAAGTCTCCCTTTTGTCAACCTAAACTCATTTTTTATTAATTATTTTTAGCGTTAATCTGAGGAGATAACCTCTAATTTTCACATATTAATATTAGGTTTCTTATGGTGTTTACTTACGACTGAATTAAATTCGTCAGATTCGGAGTGTGAGCTCCAGGGAGGTTTCCTTGTTAGCTTTTATCACAGCGACCGCCGAAAACCCAGCTCCACGCGCAAATAAAATTATGAAAAAAAATATTATTTCGCGACGCCCTTATTAGGAGGCCACGACTTATCAAGGCGCCGAGGCGCGGCATGAACTGTGCTGCCCTTGCGTCGTAAAACTCGGAAATTCGCCAGCTCCTTTTCCGACTATGGCGTGTTATTAACAGAATGCCTCTAGCAGGTGTCCGTACATACATGCCAAATTGACTTAGGTGAACAGAAATGGTTTTGACAGATAAATGAGTGCCTATAGCAGTAACAAGGTCTGTGGCTAACTGGCTAGGCGCAAGGTTTCTGCTTATTTTAACTAAAAGGACTACATATCTCTCATCCTGAGCTGCTGCACACGACCACCGTCATACTTTCGTAAAGCAGTTCCTTTACATGCAGCAGCTTTTTTAATCGAAAAGTGACATTTTTAGACAAGCCTATTGTTGTCGCAGCTTTAGTGACACTTTGTTCTACATCGAGCAGTCCAATCGATCGCCTACAATCATATGCACTCGAATGATATGTTACAATGGAAGTGTTGTAAGTGCCAATTGCACTCACATTTGAGACTCAGTAAATTGGAAAGATCTATATTTTTAATAAATAAACCGTTGGAACTAGCGTGTAAAACGCATTTTTCGATTTTTTATTCATTATTAAAAATAATTGGATTGGCGCATTTACTGCCGTAGGCGAATTTGAGGAAATCATTTTAATTAACTCGGTGGTTTTCAGTACTTCATCCTAAGCGAAAGAACGCTTTTAATAAGGGTGAAAGGTGTGCAGTGGCAATCATTGAATCCAAATTTGCAGCCACACATTCGTATATGATAATACCACTTCTGTCTATGACCGGCGAGCTGAAGGAAAATTACTGTTATGTTTACGTAAACAGTCAGGGAAATTTGGTCCACAGCTTCAAAAAACATTATTTCACCCTAATAATATTTTTATTACATGCTCCAAGTCAGGAAATAGGAAGAGATACTATGAAGGAATGGGTTACCAACTGCCTCAAACCACTTTTAAGTCCCCCTTCATACGTTCTATTGGATTCCTGTACCGGATAGGCAAACAAGGCAACATATAGTGAACTTCCGAATAGTTGCATAAAATTACAAATTCTTGCCGGTAAAACAGCACTCGTGCAGCCCCTAGACATATATTTTTTCAAAGAGTACAAATTCTTTCTTAAAAGGTTGTGAACTTCATTCTTACAAATGAAATTGCAATTAAAATAACTGATAGTAGTGAAATAATTTAGCCACATTCTTTAGTTTACAACCAGTTGCAATCTAAGAAATATCAAACAGTTCTTCGTTATCCATGGTCTAAATGTAACTGTAATGATAACGTTGAAAAACCTGGCAATGTATCTTCAATTTCATTTAAAATGGATCACGGCGTATGTGATTTTCAGTCAAGTAAACAATTTCATTTATTAAATGCACTCACTGTAACGTCCATCTCTGTTTCCAACGTTTCTATGTAGATTATCACTATCGCATATATAAAGTGTAATCATGTGTAATTTTTCTGTAACATGCCATGTTTCCAGAGGCGTAGCCAGGGGGCGGTTTTGGAGGTTGTAACCCCCCATCGCAATGAAATTTTGTATATTTAACATAGGAATATATGAGTTGTAGCTCTGTAACCCCTCCCATTAAGCCTATAACCCCCTTATGAACTTTCTGCCTACGCCACTGCACGTTAAAATTCTTGGACGACAGCGGTTTATGGTCCTTCATTCGGTTATTTAATGTACATTTCCTGCTAGCCATAGCAATACAAACCGAAAATCGAACGTTCGACGTATTGCCTTATAATTTACATTGGTGAAAAAGTAAATAGTAATTGTACATACGTTCTTTTTTAATAAGCCAAGTTGATTTGTTTATGAAAAAAAATATTTTGTTATAAAGTGTTCACATCAGTAGAACAGTTTTTCAAGTTTCGTTTTTACGAAAATATGTCTTTGGTTTGTTTTTAACTCTCTAAAAAGCAAACGAAATTATGTATGTAGTTATAAATTTCGTGTTATAAAGTCAAAATGTTCTTATTTTTGTTATTAAAAATAATATATGGTAATTATGTTTAACAGAATACAATATATTACATGCGTGCAAGCCGTACGGATCGAGGTTTGACTCACACTGACTTCAAAGGTAATCACATTTTAACACGTTTCTTACAACTGAAAATACGGAGGAGTAAAAAAAAAAGGTGAGGTGATGGCAAAACTTTTTCCCATCGTAACATAGAACGTGATTTTATTGTTTTCGCCAATAAGGCGTAACTTTGAATTGCGGCAACCATGTTCATCGTTTTTGCGCCAGTTATGCAAATGAGCTTGGCTGAAAACTGGCAAATGCGCCAATTCAAATATTTTTAATAATGAATAAGAAATCAAAAAATGTGTTTTACACGCTGGTTTCAACGGATATATTTATCAAAAATATAGATTTTTCCAATTTACTAAGTCTCAAATCTGGGTGCAATTGACCCTTAAAACACTTCCATTGTTAGAAACATTTTGCAACCAACATTTGCTTTAAGCCAAAATAGTAAGTGAAGATTTACAGAACAATCTATCAAAACCTACAACGGGCTCTTGCATTCAAGCTTCCCTGCTTCTGATTTTGTAAGAACAACAGCTTATGGGACACTGTCTTTTATGCAGATAAGAGGACTTGCACAACAGCGCTCTTTTCGTTGCATTTTTCTAAGCCTGCTGGGGGGCGCTATGTGGCAACAACCACGTGTACTTTAGCAATTGTGTCAAGCGGTGTAAAAGCGCAGAATATGCATTTCTTCATGACTGAAAATTTTTTAATTACGGAACGTTTTTTGCTAATTCTTTCAGCACACTCTATTTCAAAACAAGATTTATATATTCTCCGTCCCGGGACTGTGCCATGGAAATATTCGTATATTTTACGTCCCAGTACGTGGGACAGGACCGACACTTTACCATGAACTCCGGACCACGCCATATTTACATGCTCGCATATCCCATCGAGCCCGAATGCAATGAACAGAATCACAGGGGCGCAATGTGCAAAAAAAGTCACAGCCTAAAATAAAAGAGTAAGAACGGCGAGACTCGGTACGCAAATGCCTTTCAGCTAATATGAAAATATTAGAATTTCATCGCAAACGAAAGCGCAGTGCTTTTATAGAACGCAAAAGAAAGACGAATCGTGAGGCTAACAACAAATTGTGCAGTTACAGAGAACGAATAGACAAATCTGATTAGAACGTTGCGTTAAATCAAACCATCTATATAAAAGTGTAAATTACGTACTTTGTGGACGTTAAAGGCTTATTGTTTGAATATGTACTTATATTCCATATCTATATTTAATTAACTTCTTTATCACTGAAATTATGACTATCAAAAAACTAGTTTTAATGTACTTTACTAATTTTTGCTATAACCAGTTACTTATCTAGGAAAATTATACGACTTAAAACTAACTTTTCTCCTTTATTCAGCAAGGAAGTGTAATTTTTCATTAGTCTGTATTCTTCGCCGTCATTCATTAGTAGGGCGGTACCTTCCTATAAAAAAATTTTCATGAACTTCAATTTTAAATTTATTATATAAATAATATGCATTTTTATATTACCATTATACATTATTATCATTATATAAATAATATAAATAATATAAAAATATAACAAATATAAACGAAATATAACATAATATAAAAATAGACAATGTACTAAATAAACTATATCGATTTATGAAGTTAAATGTCACGCTAGATTTAACAACGCGGAAGAAACCAATGCTACCTCTGAACATCATTGGTATGCTACTAATTGTTAATATTTAACAATTTTCTGCAAAGTATGAAACACTTTAGTTATCATCAGCGACAAATAAAGCAAATAATTTAGTCAATTGCCTAATCAAATTAATCTAAATTACTTTATTCTTATCTCACACAATCCTTATCATAAAAAGAGCAATTTAACCAACCTATATATACTGTAAAGCTGTTGTACCAGCACAGATTTCTCTTTGTGAATTTAGTAGTTTTTTGACAAAAAAGTTTTCTAAAAACATGCTTCATCACTTCGTTCGCGATAGGATCTTAACTACAACGTGCAAATTAATCGTTTATAATGATTAAGTGTTTAAATGTGAATTAATTTTTTCTATTGTACGTAGAAGATGCAAAATATATCTAATGGGCAGATACTTTGGATATTGATATTGTTTGTTATGAAATATATTAATTTTAACTTCAGACATTTTCTACATACTAGTTGTAAGAATTGATGGGTACGCGCCGTCTTTTCCCGTTTATTTTATTTTACTTTGTTATAAATTATGTCAATTACGTTTGAAAGAAAATTTATGACAGAAGCAATAGTTGGAAAACATTGACTAAGAGGAACGCTTATAGGTATATAGATAGAATGGAACTTACCAATTGCCAGAGAAAAGTTTCCGAACTATTGGATTCTTTCTTGTGGGTACCAGCACCAAAAACCGTTATCTGAAGGAGATAATGTACGTCATATAGTATAACATATTATGGAGAATAATGGTTATAATGAAAATAACAATCCCATCCATTTGTGTTCTTCATAATCGAATTCGACTATATATATATGCAGGCCCAACGAGAGGATTTTCTCTGGGCAATCTTGAAGTCGGGCCCTCCACTAAAAAAAAAACTTTTACTCAATCCTTCCTCTCCACAAAAAGATTTCGAAATGGTGGAGAATTTATGTACCGGGTGCACCAAACATCCTTTTGTATTTGAAAAATTGATTGCAAACGAGCTACTTGTTTAGTTTTCGTAATGCGGTTTTCACAAAATGGGCTATCGAACGAAGGGGATTTTGCAAGCAAACTTCCGTAAAATTGCAACTGTTTTATCAGAATTATTTTGAGGTTGATACATGTAATTCTGAAATTCATTCTTAACTTACACATTGAATCACTTGACAGAATTAAAGCTAAAAGTTTTTTTATTAAATGTTACGTTCTCGGTATTTTAAAATTAAAGTAGTTACCTTCTTTATCAAATTAGTTATTAATTTGCAAAAACACGCTATATAATTAAGTATCAACAATGGAAAACAAATAAACAAATTTGGTTACTTATAAAAAATATTTCCTATAAAATAACTCTTCAGGATTTCTTAGATGCAAAGTCGCCAGTTACGTCATCAAAGTTCAAAGCAAAACCAAGATCTGTCTCCATGACAAGAGTGAGTCCACATAGTCTTTCTTGTCCCATTGTTGATCTGTTGCCACTTTTGATTCTTTTTAAACAATGAAAGAGTCCTGTCAACTCGTGTCACCGTCAACTTTTCAACTCCTGTCACACTGTCACTGGAAGCGTACATAATAACCTAATGGCTATACGCACATTTGTGTACAAAGAATCAAGTTTAAAGCTTTTTATTGTGTTCAACAACTGGAGGGGTTTCAGATGATCGGGCCCTGAATTTGAGGGATGGTTTGATTTCAGATGGATCAGTTCGTCGTTCTGAGAGGGGAAGAATGCAAGCTCGTGAGTTAAAGGAGCCGATCCGTGAGGCACATATATTTTATTTTCCTGTGGAGCCCCTACGCTACAAAAATATTGATAAACGTCTATTGGGATCGGTCCCCACGGAGGCCCGGACCCCTAGACAATTGCCCCCTCTGTCCCCACCCCCTATCGTTGAGCCTGTATATATATATATATATATATAAAAGTTTTCCTCGCCCATTCTTGGCGGAAACAGGCTTTGGGACGGGCAGAGCGCCATGTTCCCAAGCCTCTTTTTACATCACTTCTTAATGTGCCATGTCTAGAAACTTCCTGACAATGTGACACGTGTTTAGGATTGTGGCTTTTTGTATTTCAATGTAGGTGTTTGGGTCAATGTTGAGTATCTCCAAATTCGTCGCAAGCGTTTTTGGTACTATCCCTGTTGCTGAGATGACTAACGGGATGATGAGGATCTTTTCCATACCCCATATATCTCGTACTTCATGTCTGAGATCTTGGTACTTGGTGATTTTCGTTGTGTAGGTTGTCTGTATGTTATTGGTGTTGGGTACTGCTATGTCGATTAAGTACGTGGTCTTATTCGATTTATCGACGAGGGTTATGTCAGGACGGTTATGTGGGACTGTCTTGTCTGTTATGATTGCTCTATCCCAGTAAAGCTTGTGTGTTTCGTTCTCATGCACGGTCTCTGGCTCATATTTGTAGTACGGGCATTTTTCTGTCAGAAAGCCAGCATTCGCTGCCAATTTCTGGTGGACTATTTTCGCTACTTGATCGTGTCTATGTTTGTAGTCTGACTGCGCAAGGATCTTGCATCCTGCCATCACGTGTTGGATTGTCTCCGATGCCGCATGACAGTGTCTGCATTTGTCGCTTTCTATGTCTTTTCTCTGGATGAATTTCTGATTGTTCCTTGTTGCGATCACTTGGTCTTGGATGGCTAGCATGAATCCTTCTGTCTCTGGCTGGAGAGTGCCTTTGGCCAGCCAAGAATTTGATGCCTTTTTGTCAACGTGTGGTTGTTGCAGGTCATTGTAGTGCCTGCCATGTAATGGTTTTCCGGCCCAAGTTCTCAGTTTCTGTTCGTTGGCTGTTTCGAGGACACGCTCTTCGGTACTACACAGGTTTAGTGGCGTGTAATTTGCATCTGCTTGTATTATGGCTTGGATGAGTGGCGATCGGGGACTCTTCAACTGGAAGTATTGCCTCATGCTCTGGATCTGCTTGTCATGTAAGTCTTTGAGGTCCGCTTGTCCGCGTCCTCCTTCTTCCCGGGGTAGTGTTTGCCGTTCAATTGCCGTTGCAGGGTGTAGTTGTCCGGCTCTTCTCTGGATGGTTCTCATTTTCCGCTGGAGTTGTTCTAGTTCAGTGTTGGACCATTTGATGATCCCGAAGGAGTAGGTGAGCACTGGTACCGCATATGCGTTAATTGCTTGCGTGGTGTTCTTCCCGCTCAGTTTCGTCTTCACAATGCTTCTAAGTCTTTCTTGGAATGCTTGCGTGAGCTGGACTTTGACTTTCTTGTGCTCCTGCTGCCGTTTTTGCATTATCCCTAGGTATTTGTAGGTTTCGCCCTCGTCCAAGGTCTTCAGTAGTCTCCCGTCTTCGAGTTCGATGCCTGGTAAATCTTCTTTGCTATTCTTCTGTATTTTGCACTTATCGAGGCCGAATTCCATTCCTATGTCCTTGGAGAATGTCTCTGTTATACTGATGAGTTGTCGGAGTTGGGTGATTGTTGGCGCGTATAGCTTGATGTCATCTACGTACATGAGGTGGGAGACTTTATGTAGGTTTCTCTTGTCTTTCTTCAGCATGTATCCGTATTTACTTGTGTTCAGCATCCTTGACAAGGGGTTTAACGCCAAGCAGAACCACTGGGGGCTTAGTGCGTCTCCTTGAAAGATTCCGCGGCGGATGGGGATCTCGGCCGTTTCTATTTTACTGTCTGGCGTGTTTAGCTGTAACCGGGTTCTCCATTGTTTCATGCTGCTCTGTAGGAATCGGATGATTGAGGGATGCACTTTGTATATGCTGAGTATTTCAAGGAGCCACGAGTGCGGAACAGAGTCGAAAGCCTTCTTGTAGTCTATGTATGCGGTGTTGAGTTTTCGCTTTTGTTTTCTTGCTTGTTCCAGGATAACTGAGTCGATGGTAAGCTGCTCTTTACATCCCAGAGTCCCTTTCTGGCATCCCTTTTGTTCTTCCGTCATTAAGTTGTTGCTTTCGCTGTGCCGGCTTATTTTTTCAGAGATGCACCCCGTGAGTATCTTGTACAGGGTGTTAAGGCACGTAATGGGTCGGTATTTCGCTGGGTTACTGGTATCCTGGTCCTTCGGTAGGAGGTAAGTTATTCCCTTGCAGAGGAATTCAGGCATTTTGCTGGGGTCTTCAATTATCGCCGTAAGTTCCTTGGCTAATGGGCCATGGGCGCTGGTAAATTTCTTGTACCAGAAGTTGTGTATGCCGTCAATACCGGGTGCTTTCCAGTTGTGCGTACGTTGGATTACCTGCTGGAGTTCCTCTATCGTGATGCCCGTGTACTCCATCTCCTCTATTCCTCTCGTAGCCTCCATTTCTTGCTGAATCCAGGGGGCGCTTTTGTGCTGTACTTCATTGGACCATAGTGTCTTCCAGAAGGTCTCTATTTCTGCTGGCTTTGGGGCTTCGTACTTGTCTTTGTTCGCTGGGGTCTCTCGAAGCTTCCTGTAGAAGGCCTTCTGGTTTGCTTGGAATTGCATGTTCTGTTGTTTTTTGTTGGTATAGTCTTTGTATCTTCGGAGTCTTCTGGCGTATACACCCAGTTTTTGTTTGAGGGTATCCAGATATTCGCTGATATGTTTATTGGGCTCTTCGTGTCTTGTATGAATCATATATATATACATATATATATATATATATACTATATATGATTGATCCAGATAACGTAACCCCGCGAAATACCGACCAAACATAGACACGATCAAGTAGCGAAAATAGTCCACCAGAAATTGGCAGCGAATGCTGGCTTTCTGACAGAAAAATGCCCGTACTACAAATATGAGCCAGAGACCGTGCATGAGAACGAAACACACAAGCTTTACTGGGATAGAGCAATCATAACAGACAAGACAGTCCCACATAACCGTCCTGACATAACCCTCGTCGATAAATCGAATAAGACCACGTACTTAATCGACATAGCAGTACCCAACACCAATAACATACAGACAACCTACACAACGAAAATCACCAAGTACCAAGATCTCAGACATGAAGTACGAGATATATGGGGTATGGAAAAGATCTTCATCATCCCGTTAGTCATCTCAGCAACAGGGATAGTACCAAAAACGCTTGCGACGAATTTGGGAATACTCAACATTGACCCAAACACCTACATTGAAATACAAAAAGCCACAATCCTAAACACGTGTCACATTGTCAGGAAGTTTCTAGACATGGCACATTAAGAAGTGATGTAAAAAGAGGCTTGGGAACATGGCGCTCTGCCCGTCCCAAAGCCTGTTTCCGCCAAGAATGGGCGAGGAAAATTTTTTATATATATATATATGTATGGGGCTGTTCAGAGTTTTTGTTTGTGATAATATTGAAATAGCATTGGCAAGTACTGGAATGTGACACAGACCATTTGTATTTTAATTCGATTTTTAAATATAGCCGTACAATATACACAGAACTCTGAAAGCGAGAACTAGATGTATTTCCTTGGATTATAATCATACATTTCTCGAAGGCTCTTGCAGGAAACGTAAGTGAGCGTGGTCAGCATTATTTCCCATTAGAAATATGGATAACAAAAAGTTTGCAGTGATTTATAGAAAATTATGAATATATTTTAAAATTTGCCTACATCGATAACAAAAACACGGTATCATTAGCCGCGTCTATACACACTTTAGCGCGCAAAACCCAAATCAGTCAGATGGTGCTATTTTTTTATAGCATAACCTATAATTCATTATTTCAGCCGCTTTGAAACAATGCGATATTAAGAATTTGACTTGTACTACCAGCTGTACGTCAAATCTGTACATCCTTAAATGGCCCTATGATGTGACTTCGAAATTAGAATACCCGGGCTGTTAACGCCAGTGCAATGCAGTAGTTACGCGCCAGAATGCCTCATCTTCAATAAATATTAGTATATTGTGCTTAATTTTAGGAATCAAGCGAAAGCAGCAAATAATTTGATGAATCTTTAAGAGGGTTCGGGACAGAAACAGTCAACTTTTTTATATTTGAACCTTTTCTAATAATTTTTTGCTCACAGTAACATACTATATATGTGATTATTATTGTGCAGTTAAAATTGTTTTATCTCTTTAATTTTTAATATAAAAAATCCAGAACTTGAAAAATTTACGCTAAAACGACATTTCTATTTTTTTATATAACTAAAAAAATTGTCATATTAGATGCTATTACTTTACATTTTTATACATAAAAACATATAATAAAACATTTGTCTTCAGCATTTTAAGATAGTTATTACAAAAATAAAAAATAAAAGTAAATTTTTTTTTCCTCAAAAATCCGTTTTTTTAGTGTTTCGTACAATGAATATAAATATATAAAATTTTCTAATGTATATAACCACATTTCCTGAAGAAAAAATAATAATATACGTATAACAAAGCAACACGCACAATTTTGTGTGGCTGTGTTGTTTCCTTGATTATGTATATCGTTTCAAAAATGATGTATCGTTGCAATTTTCAACCATGAGAAAAACCATTTAAAGATTTGATTAAAAAAATCAATTCATTTTACTTTTTATTATTAATATTGTTAAGTGTTAATACTATCTTGAGTACACTCTACCTATTTAATGCATTTTTTTATTTGAAGTAACTTTTCATGATGTTATTGACACATTTATATATATAGAGTAGAACCTAGTTAACGAGAACACGCTTAACGCGAATTACTTTTAACACAAACAGCTTCTTGAATCCCGTCAAAATAAAATTATTGCTGGGCTTTCCTGATAGGACAGACTACTTTTAACACAAACACCTTTTTGGTCACTATGAATGTTCGTATTAACGAGGTTTGACTGTAATACAATTATATGCATATCAGGAGTAACGGTTGCATTTAATGTTTTTGGTTGATAAACCAGATATGAATTTTTTATGCTTGCAAATTTCTGTATTGTGGACATGTGGCCTGTTGTGATAAACAATTTTATTGTTCTAAACTGGGAACTTAAGTTAGAAGCAGCGGAGTTTTACTAAAATGTGTTATCACTGCATATTGTATTACTGCAATATTATATGTTACTGCATTGTTTGAAAATGGGGTTGACCTCAATGGAGGGGAGGGTACATGTGCAGAACATCTGGAATAAGTTGAAA
The DNA here is from genome assembly GCA_006491805.2 of Dysdera silvatica. Classification (NCBI taxonomy): domain Eukaryota; kingdom Metazoa; phylum Arthropoda; class Arachnida; order Araneae; family Dysderidae; genus Dysdera; species Dysdera silvatica. Next base: position 115,004,978 of record QLNU02015360.1, on the reverse strand, counting down.
ATTGTGGTTTTGTTCCTATGTTACCAATGCAAAATTTCAAGGGAGTTTGTTTTTGAAAGTAAAGCAAACTGAAAATTCTGTAAAAGACCATTTCTATTCAGTCAGTACATAACGTGTGTCACACACAACTTGCTTGAAATGTTGAAAAGAAGATGCTTGAGCCTTTCGGATAAAGTGGAACTTATAAATGATGTTGATCAAGGAATGAAAAAAATATGTGGCCATAAAGTGCAGTATAGCCAAAAGCAGTGTGTCAACTTTAAAAAATCGTTCTGTAATTACCATTCAACAGTAAAATGGTGTAAATGTGAACAGAAAAAGATTTAAACCATGTTTGTATACAGACATTGATGTCGCTGTTTTCAAATGGATAATAATAATTCGGGATAAAAATCTGCCACTCTCCGGTCCTGTGATCCAACAAAAAGCCCTGCATTTTGCTAAAGATTTGGGGCACTCGAAAACTTCGAGCAAGCATTGGGTGGCTAGATAAATCTAAAAAGAAACATGGAATCTCGTATAAAATCCTATCAGGAGAAAGCGAAAATGCGTCAGAAGACATATGTGAAAATTGGAAAAAAGATGGTGTAAAACTTTGGAAAGATTATCAGGCAAAAGACATCTTTAACACAGATGAAACTGTCAAATTTTTTAAGTGTCTGCCGAATAAAACTTTAACATTCAAAGACGACAAGTGTTTCGGATGGAAACATAGTAAACAAAGAATAACTGTGCTATTCTGTACGAATATGACTGGTAAAGAAAAATTAACACTACTAGTTAGCGGAAAAAGTAAAACCCCGAGATGCTTCAAAGGTACAAAAACTTTAGAGGTGGATTATGAATTCAATAAAAAGTCATGGATAACTTCTGCATTTTTTAATAAGTGGCTATTAAAATGGTATGTCCGATTGAGAAAACGACATAGTAACATGGCGTCGATTATAGACAACTGTCCTGCACATCCCAAAGAATGCAAATTGAAGAATATAAAACTCATTTTTCTTTCTCCCAATACAACTTCGAAACATCAGCCATTAGACCAAGGCACAACACAGACTCTTAAATTGCGTTATCGAAAACGTATCCTGCAAAAAGTTTTCCTAGACATAGAGAAGAGCCAATGTATAGGACAATCTTATTAATTTGAGAATTTCTATATCGGAGATGATGAAAGCTTGGGAATGTGATGTGATTGCATCGCTATCCACAACTGCTTTGTGAAAGCCAGCTTAAAAGCTGACATCGAAGAAAATGAATCAGAATCTGACATGGGCTTGGAAAATTAGTAAATGAAAAATGGCAAAAGCTGAAAAACAATGGGGTGTTGAAGAACATACAGAGCTCTCTTATTTTTTGAACGTCGTGACCGCTGAATATCCTATGGAGCATGAAATCTTGTAAAGTGTTAAAAAATGTAATGAAGAATTTACAGTAAGAGATGATGAAGATAAAAAGACTATTGAAAAACCTTCACATGGTAAAGTGATTAAAAGCATTCGAAACAATCCGACGGGGATTACAGTTCGAAGAAAATGTTACAGATGACGTATTTCGATATTTACAAAAGTGTGAGAATTTCTATGAACAAAACGTTTTTTATAAGATACTTGTACAAAGCAAAATTAGTGATTATTTCTCTGTTTCAAATATGTTGTATGAGGATCATACATATGAAAGGTAAGCTTCAGTCTTTTCTTTTTGTTATTAATATTTACGTATTTGTATATGAAAAATATTTAAACTTGTTGGAAAAAAAAGTGTCTAATAAAATGAATGTTTACTGTCCAAATTTAGCTTTTTTCATTTTATCGAAATTAAGTTTCATCATTTATGTTAATTTCTATTTAACGAATTTTCCTTATAACGAAGTTTTTCAGAGGAACGATGGCACTTCGTTAAATAGAGACTCGACTGTATGTATATTTGTAACTATTGATTATATATCCAGACTCACTTTACCCTTATATTAATGGTTATAACACCCAAGCACCTTCATTCATACCATACAGAGATCACTCTATCAACCAATCCACCGCTAAGACGAAGCAATAATCGTAGTTAAAAATCACCAATGGCCAAATGCAAGGAGCTTAGAAATTTAAAAATTTTAACTCAATTTTTTTATCACTTCGTAATGTCAAAAATGAAATAGAAATAATACGTCAAATTTCACTTCAAAAATTATTTTGTTATTCGATTCTTTATTTTTTTCATTCGAAGACAAAACATTTTGCTTGGTTTTGTTACAGGAATTGTCTTGATTTACAATCATTAAATTATTAATCAGTTTTCCTTAGTTATTTTTAATTTGCTAATTAACTTCAAATACGTTATGCAAAGAGCACTCCCATACAGAAATACACTTTTTGCGCGTGTATTTGCCAGGTAAAAATCTAATTACAATCCGTTTTCCTCTATTGCTTAATGACTTCGCCCAAAAGGTTCTGATCACAAAAAATTAATGTAAAAAATATTCAGTCTTAATGAACACATTAATTCTTCGCGGTAGCCTACGTCATTACCTGTATTGAAAGATTTATCACAGCAGTCAAAGGATGGTCGATAACCTTAAGTGCTTAAAACATTCATAAACAAACACTATGAAGCCCCATCTCTTCCATTTCGCGAGCGAACCCTTTGTAATTTCGTTTTGATGCATATTCAACACACCCTCCACTATCTCGCCCTCAAATAAAAATGGATTTTCTGCTTCCCCGAAAGCAAGAACGAAACCGCAATACGAGATCTTCATTTCGAAAATTTCCAATACCCCACCACTAACTTAATTTTACGAACAGAACTCTTCCGGAGATTTTATTTCTTGCTTGAAGTAAAATAAATTCAAATTTCTCATTGATAAGATTATTTAGTAAAAGAACATTTTCACCAAACACAGAAAAGAACGGCTTTCAGACCCATGAGATAAATTGAAACTAAAATTAAAAATTGCAAAACTCGTAATTGAAATTTAGTGTTTGTAGTTGAAGTTTCGGCTGCCGACCCCCCTTGAGGGGTTTGAAGGGAGATTTAACAGGAGCTCTCTTATTCTCCAACCCCCTTCATAGTAGTGGAGGAGGGTTTTTTTTTACATTTTACTATTTTTTTCAGCGGCTTTTGGGAAATTGCAATTTAGATAGAGGTAATATAATCAGAAAAAGAGTATCTGCTACATTGGAATTCGATATTACAATTTTTTTAAGATTTTTTCCCGCCCTACATTTGTTGATAACGCTAGTTTTTGTTCTTCCTGTTTTGGATAATTTTTTAAGAGTATCGATAACAGGCAAGAGGTTTTTCTTTTTTATATATTGATTATTGTTGAAATTGACGACGTAATTCTAAACCCACAAAGGCTGATGTCGTTTCCTAGCTGATACTGTTTCTACCGCTTCACAAGGTAATTTACATATAATTTTACATTACCGAGTACTCATTAGGCAATGTATTGAAAATATTATGCTATTTCGGTGTGTATATATCTTACATATTCTTCATTCCGCTACTGCCTTTCGTAAATAAAATCTAAATTAGATTTATCTATGAAAATCCATATATTTATGAAAGTGACGACAAAATCTGATTTAAGTTCCCACTACATGTTTCATTCATTTTTATTGAACACGTTAGAGTTAAGTCATTACAAATACTCATGAAAAAAATATATCATGCAATATAATATTTTAATATTCTGTATTAAAAATATGCATATTTTCATGTTAGAATATATACATATATTATTATATGCATATATTCATTTCAATATATATTTATATCATATATTCATTTAATATATATATTTATATCATATATTCATTTAATATATCTATTTATATCATATATTCATTTAATATATCTATTTATATCATATATTCATTTAATATATCTATTTAATATATATAATCATCAAATATTTGCATATATTCATTTTAGAATGAGTAAATATATTATAGCATTAATTTAATTATACGAGTAATTGAGTTAACTTCCATCATATTACAAATAAGACTTAACATATTCGTTACAAATTCATGTTTTTAAATATGATTTAAAAATCAAAAGAGAAATTTAGAGACGAGAAATATTAGAATATTGGAGAAATTATACTTGATTCTATAATCTCAAGTATTTTTCTTTTAATCCGAAGTGAAAAAATAACATTTCCCCTAATATTTTTTTTACCCAACATCGAATTTTTTTTTCCAAGAATTCTATATTATCTCAATATCTAATAATTCGATTTTCAATATCTAAGAAATCTATATTATCTCGCTATCTAATAATTCGACTTGCACCATAATATCGTTTTATGCATCCAAATATTCCTTCTAAAATTAGAAAAATAGTGCAATAACCATTTTTGATTATTGCTCCAAATACGCGGTAAAAATATTTTTTAAAAATATACTTTTATGGTCCTATTTAAATTAAATTAGTGAAAACGTAGCCTGAAACACTATAACATTTCTTGTCCATATAAAAGAATTTTCTCGGGAAAACTATATGTTTATTCATAAACCTCGTTCCGCATTATGATCATCGTACTAAGTTTAAAATCCATAGCATCTCTGTCATTGGTTTTAAAATCTGGACTTCGATCCCTCAAGAATACAAACCTCTGTCTTATCACTCCTATGAAGCCAAAATCTTCGGCTAGTACATTAAAGTACTCTGCTCAACATACACTTTCGGTTAAACTTCTCTTTCCATTTATTCCTCTGTCCTACCCCATCCCCTTGTTCTTCCCAATTTCCCCTCTTTCTTTTGTTTTCCTATTGTCTGCATTTCCTCTTGGTCGTCTTCACAAGAGCACTAGCAGCGACAATTCTTATTCGTTTATAAGATTTATATTTATATTCCCTCCGTTCTCCTGGTCCTGCAAACAAGCAAAACATTCTCGTTCTGCATCTCCCAGATACTCCACCACTGAATCACTTCTCAACCTCTAATGTGGCGTCCTTGATTCTAATCTGTACTCATAAATTTTTAATGTGATATTCCAGTATGTACGAAACTTTTACAAACAATGATGAGTTTTTGCACCCGGAAAAAGCTCTACGTGTTCTTCTCACAGGACTTGGGTAATCTCTTGTTCTTCCTACTGGGAAGAGAGCCCCGTTACTAGCATCGCTACTGCTCTCTTTCCATTTCCCTACCAAAAACATTTAAAGTCTCTTCATGTATAAAATAACAAGGAATAAAGTAGTATTATTGCCATTTCCATATTCTGATATGTATGCACAATTTTTAGCATCAGACTGGTTGGATCCAAGTTAATTAAAAATTGGTGCATATCTGACTGGGCGGCTTCTAATTTACATACATTTACCATAATATGCACAGATAATTATATATGTCATTGCAAAATTCTTTGTATAATCAACTGCTATTGAATAACAATAAGCTGCATAACTGCCATTCTTACCTTTGATTTGTAATTTCCTTCAAACAAAGCCTTTTTACCTGTGTTGTTCAATACGTTCTTATTTTCTTTTATCCAAGATCTTAAGTCGAATGGCGGATTTAATAAACTTGTAAAATCTTGTTCAACGGGCTTTTTCTCTAGGATGCTGCCTAAAAAGATTTTTTTTAATACTTCAGTAATGATACGGGATTATATTATCTCATAAAAATATTTCTGGAACACGTACACATATATAGTCCGTTCGCGGAAAATTGACCAGTGGTACCTTTAGAATTCACGGGAGCTGACGTCACAAACGGGTTGGTTCATTGCAGTAGAGGGAAGGGCATCATTTCATAACTGGTTTTTCGCGCAGACAAACGTGCGCGAGAAACTGTCTAATTTGAAAAGCTGAATGTGTTTGACTGTAAAAATGTACTTGAAATTTAACCTAAATTGCATTTTGAAAAAAAGTTGCTATGAGCTTGTTATTATTAATTTTAAATTACATATCTTGCCCATAAACTCCTACAAGGAAGACCAATTTTTATATTAAATCTTTCTTTATTCAAATCTATTCATTATCCTGTCTTTAATTATAATTCTAAAAATACTAATTGAAGTCATTTTTAAAGCATGCAGTTCAACTAAATTACATTACACATAGGCGTAGTAAAAATATTTTGCTCTTCCCCCGTTTCGCCATATTTCACAAAAGCGAAAAAAGAACTTTAAGCTTTGTATTATAAAAGGATATAATGCAATTGAAAATTTCTCCAGTTTAGACCAAGAAAGTAAATTAAATACGAAATACATCATAAAATAACTAGAATAAATTTTATTTATATGACATTAATATTCAATTTCATATTTCTTATGTCAATACAAATTTAAATTCAATGTCAACGTATTAAAGATGTTCTCTGCAAACCTTGTTTGCTTAACAAGGTTATTCAGATCTATACAATGGGAAAACTTGCTAAAAAGTAACGTTTATAAACCATTCGAGATAACGAGAATAAATAAATCGTACCTTTAATTGGTTTCCCTGTTTTGTATTGCTCTGATTCAAAATATTCCTTTATCAATGACGGTAATTGAGAATCTAGGCTGTCGCAGTGGAACCATTTTTCGTACAAAATTTCGCTGCTATTTCCCACATAATATCTGAAAGGAATATTAAATTTTTATGCCACTTTTGTATAATCTTTTTTCGTCTTTTCTCAAAATTGTAACCAAAATCTAACACGGTTATTAATTAGTGAATGTGGTATTGTAAAAATTTTCTCGTCTCTTTTCATGATATGCGTAAATAAAAAAGCGAACTGAGCAAATTATTTATAGGGGATGTATACACTATTATTCTAAACGTTATTTTCCTCTTTTATGAAGCGATTTTCGACTTATTTGAGAGATCCTCTTCGGATATTTAGTTCTGTAAAAATTGTAATCTCTTTGTTTACACACAAATTTTTATAAAATGTTGTAAATATTCTGTCAGATTCTGTAAATATCGCTCTAAAAACCTGAAAAATTCTGTAAACATTTCTATGAAAATTTTTGTAAAATTCTTCAAAAGCATTTTAGAAAAATTTTGCAAAAACCATTTTATACAAGCAAAGGCCTGAAGAGGCTCTTTGCAATCGGTCAAAATTTGATTTACAAAGAAGGAATATTTAAAAAAGTGTGTACAACCTTGTATAAAAAATTAGAAATATTTGCCTAATTTTTTCCTTATGGATGCATGTACAATTTTAAGACATTTTAAACAGTCATGAATGTCTGTAGTTTAAGCAAATAATTTGTATTTCAGTTCCCCACAAAAGTATCACAAAAGAACATGCCTCAGTGGCTTTGTGTGTTGACAATTATTTGGCAATTGTGTTATCCTTGAGAAAGGTAATAATATCTTATAAACCTCATATACGAAGAAAGAGAGAGAGCATCGTTCCTGTGCTTTGGTCTAGTGGTTATGGCATTCCAGTTCATACGGAGGGTCGCCAGTTCGAATCTGGGCTGGGGGTGTATCTTTTCCTCCTACAATAAAAAGCTCTAGTTTGAGCTCATGAACGTCGTTATCCAAAGCATTTTCAGTTAAATAAATACCGTACCTCTGATGGTAAGCGTTCTTTTATTCGGAACTAGTATTAACATGAAAGTAACAGTTATAAATGGTTTAAAACTCGTAGCGAAACGCAGAGAAATTCGGAAGGAGGAACAAAAACTTAATATCGTGAACTGAAAAGCCTCTCCTGCCTTGAACAGCAATCCAACATTTTAAATAATAAGCAGAATCGGTTTGTGAAACAAATGCTTTTAATCTTTCGAGAATTTTTATTACCATGCTGCAATTGTTTAAAATGTTTACCATCTACCGCCATACACAGGTCAATTTTTTTTTTCAATAAAACTACGTGGATGCCTAACAAATTTATCAGCACATAAAAATGGTTCTTGGAGAGCCTTTAAGAAGAAAGAAGTCGACTACATCCTTCCTAATGAAAGAAGGTTATTTTTATTCTCGTAACTAATCCCTAACTCTCTAAATATCCTAGCATTTAATTAATTAATCCCCCAAAAAATAAATAAATACAAATTAGAATTTCTATTAAACGTACAATGCCGTTTTATTGAAAAGATCGACTTGTGCATAGTGGTAGATGATAAACACTTTGAACAGCTATAGTATGAAAATGTAACTTTTTAAGGCATTGAAAACACTTGTTTCATAATCCAATTACATCTAACGTCTAAAATGTCTGAGGCCTTCCTAATTAAGAGATGCTTTAAAATTCGCGATATTTTGAAAAATTCAACTTGCACGATATCTTACCCTCTGCGTTTTTAATATAAAATGCTCGTTTTAATAGCCTCCGGACGGAAATTAAATAGGATTTCTAGCACAAAAAGAAATCGAGTTGTTCCACTCAAAATAAGAGAAAAACCACAATATCCCTATTTTTACTTGTATTCATAAAGTTGAAACCTAAGGTCTATTATATAGAAAGATCACGAGTTCAAAATGCTTTAAAATTAGATCAGGGTAAACGTCTTACTTTTCCTAGCAGCTGAACCTGGTCGATACTTTCTGAGATATATTATATATACGATATACAAAACTTTTTTATTTATTCTGTTTTTAGCGTGTATCTTAATTTTTGCATTCTGCCTTCTCTTCCCGCGAATAACTTATTATAATAATATAAAAAAAATCTACGCTTATTTATCCGTATGCTTGTGGTTTATTCTATTTTTGGGGGTTTTAAATCTACATTATTTTCCTTCATTCAATTTTTGAAAACTAATAACTAGTTTATGAAGATGTTTCGTGTGGCAAAGAAATAAGCAACGAAACTTTCTAAAGCTGTCAAAGAATAAATAAATGCCTCGGTTGAGTCTTGAATAATGACAAGATTTTCAGAAAATATTCACAAAAATGTCCGCAAAATCCTACTACATTGTCATCTTATGACGAATAATCCGATTCAAATTTGCATACTAGAACCATTGTAAACCGTTGTCATGTTTCTCTTTCAGCCAAAGAAAGGGAAAAAAAGGCAAACCAATCCTACGCAGAAGACAGTAACTAAATATGTAAATGCATGATTTCATGATCTGTGATGTATACTATACCATCATGTGAAAACATTGATATTCATTATACAGTAATTTCTCTCAATACCGTTTCCCACCGGAAGGACGGGAAAAAGTCGCGAGGGAAAAACGTCGTTTAACGGAAAGAGACATTAATTAGAACGACGCTGTTAATAAGGTTTTTACTGTGGCTGATTGTTAGAAAAAGGAAAGCTAACGCGCAAAAACAATATCTTTTATTGGTTAACCGGTTCAATTGTCAATAACAAAGTCTTTTCTTAGTATTAAAGATGCAGAGATTAAATCAGTGGTGTTTTTTTAGCGCATTCCTAGGATTTGCAACAAGCAAAGCGGAAATTCTTTTTCTTTTGATTCATCGGAGTTCGAACGCATAATGACCAATGTTGTAGGCGGAATTCGAATTAGCGGACTATAGATTCTTTTTCTACTTAAATCCGTCGAAGAGGCAATGTTTAAAATGTGTTTGTGAAGAGATCAAACGTTTGTTTCCAGTGGATCATTCTCAAAAACGTTTCTGCGTTTTCCAATTGACTTTTGCAAATACCTGTGAACTATTCCAAACGTATAATGTTATCGTTATAAATTCCCGGCTTTAAATTTTACCCAGCAAACAACGTTTCTGATAATAAGTACAGGGTGATCCAGATCAAACAGGTGTTCATACCTCTCTGTTGGGAAAACTACTTGGCCAATTTCACCCAAATTTCGTACACATGCTCTCCTGAGTATACGGTTTTGATTTCTGAAAGAAAACATTGAGTTCATATTTCGGTTGCTAGGGAAGGAAATGGCGCTGCGGAGCAGGCAATTTATTAATATTAACAACGAAAAAGTGTTTTAACATGCAATAACCTTTATTGCAATCACATGAAATTAACTACAAATTACAGTATACCGTAGGACAGTAGGTATGACTAAAAAAAGATTTGTGCAATAACTTTATTGCTATCACATGTGGAACCACACTATCATCACAGATACGGCTCGGTATGTCCGCCGTCTCTTTGCTCTAGAAATTGCATTCGATGCACAACACATTCCACGGCAGAACGTAACTCATTCGCTTGGAGGTGGGATACATGTTGCGAAATTCTGTCTTTTAAGACTGCTAATAATAATAATAAATTTATCAAAATCCAACAGGTTACAAATACTCTTACATTGGGAGTAAAACACAAAATTTCAAAATCATCAATCGGAATACATACATAAATAAATTCATAGGGCACAAACTAATACGGAAAAAAACTCAAAAAACATGACAGATCAAAGACCTCCAGAGCCCGACAAAAAGCCGAGAGGGAAGGCAAGGTCACAAGTTCCTGTGGTAATGCATTCCAGACTCGGCCAGTTCGGAGTGTGAAAAAAAAAGAAGCGAGAGTTTTTTCTAGCAATGGGAATCTCAACCTGCAAGGGGTGTCACCTGGTGGTCTGGTGCTCCAACAATTGGATCATGGAATATTGTCTGTCCGGCTGGAAACCACCATGTATTAATTTCTAAAACAGTTCTAAATCAATCTGCAGACAATGCCACTCCATAGAATTGACACCGATTTCTGCAAGGCAATCCTGATATGAACGATAACAAAGGGACCTAATATACCTAGTAAATCTCCGAAGCGGCGTCTCCAGCAAATAGACATCACGTATCTTATAAGAGTTTCACACCGATGAAGCATATTCCAGTGTAGGGAGGACAAAGTTTTTAAAGGCAAGTACAAGAGTAGCTGTGTCGCATTTGGAGAAAGCCTTCATGAGTAAAAAAGAGCGTTGGTTGGCCCTTGACATCAGTCGGCGGTAGTGTGGTGAAAATTTCAAGTATTCTGTAAATAGGATCCCAAGATCGTCCTATTGATTTACATCTAACAGAAGGGAATCCTCAATAGCATATGAACAATGGATGTTAGAGTATCCCAAGTGCAAACAGCTGGATTTAGTCTCCGAAATCTCGAATCGATAGTCATGACACCATGAGTACAAATCGTCGCAAGCGCGCTGGAGAGAATAACAAGATTCGAAAGTAGATATTGAGGAAAAAAATCTCAGATCATCAGCAAACATACATGAACGAATTGGTCTCAAGATGCGTGGAACATCATGAATCAATACAAGAAACAGGAAAGGGCCTAACATTAAGCCCTGAATAACTCCACTCGGCACTAGAGAAGGTGGTGAACAAGTACTTCCCACTCGTACACACTGTATACAGTATGAAAGGAGGGTTGCGATTATACGAATAAGCCTGGGTGGTAAGCCAAGCTCGAAAAGCCTATGGATTAATATTGTACGGCTTATCCTATCAACGGCCTTTACGAAATCAATATATATAATATCAACAGGACAGTTCCTTTCGTCACAATCAGTCCACTCATAAAGACACTGGAACAATTGCATCACGGAGGAGCGACCTAGTTCAAAACATTGCCTTTATAAACGCAGATCTTTAAATATCCCCACAGCCAAAAGTCACAAGGGTTAAGATCGGGTGACCGAGGCGGCCAAGATGTTGAAAATGACCTGCTAATCACTCTGTCATCCGAAAAGTTTTGCCGTAATAATGTTTGAACAGGCAACGCGATGTGCGGGGGTGCACCATCTTGCATGAAGATTGTAGTGTCAAGACAATTTCTCTGTTGAAGCGAAGGAATGACAAAGTTCCAGAGCATAAATGCATACCTAGAGCCAGTAACAGAACATGTCATTGGCCCCGAGGCCGTATTTTCTTCAAAGAAGTAAGGACCAATGACGAAAGATGAGGTGAAGCCACACCACACTGTCACTTTTGGAGCATGCAACGGAATTTGTTGATGAACGTGGGGATTTGTGTCAGACCAAATACGGCAGTTACGTGTGTTTACAGCGCCATTCAAGTGGAAATGGGCCTCATCACTCCACAGTATCTGCCAAGGCCATTCATCATCCACTGTCATCCGAGCAATGAACATCAAAGCAAATGTTTTCCGCACGTCATTATCACCAGAAAGCAATTGCTGAGTGTGGGCTATCTTATATGGATAAAACTTCAGGACATTTCTCATAACTCTCCACACTGTCGTATATGGCATGTCCAATTCCCGTGATATCGCACGTGCACTACTGCTACCATGTGCACTTGCTGCTTCCTGCTCAACTACTGCATTTGCAACTTCTTCAATTTGCTGCACTCGAGTTGGTTTGCGGCATCGTCCTGGTTTAACGGTGAATGTTCCGCTCTTTTCGGAATGCAAGATTATTTTTCGAAGATTTGTAATTGTGAGAGTGCGTCTGCGTAAACCTTTTACCTGCCGAAATGCTTTAAGTGCAGCAGAAGCATTGCTATTTCGTTGATAAAAGAGCTTAACAAGTAACGCGCGATCTGGTAAAGTAAGTTTCATGACGGAGTCCTCGTATGGTGAAAAAGTGCTTCACGACTCCTTATATAGGCAGAGGATGTTGCGCATGTTAAGTAATATGTAAATTGCCTGCTCCGCAGCGCCATTTCCTCCTCTAGCGGCCGAAATATGAACTCAATTTTTTCTTTCAGAAATCGAAACCGCATACTCAGGGGAGCATGTGTATGAAATTTGGGTGAAATTGACAGAGTAGTTTTCTCTACAGAGAGGTCTAAACACCTCCTGTTTAATTTGGATCACCCGGAAGATTACGCCTATTCAATTATGGTATTATAACCTTACGTGGAATTTCATATTTCCAAAATGCCAGGTGTTATCAACATCATAGAACATCTTAAATCTGTTTCGCATTTCTGAATCCTTAATGTTTTACATTAAAGGGATTTAATGATCAGAGAGCAATCTTCTGCAGTTAATCTGTTTGATTTTAGGAACAGGAAATTCCTTTCAGCAATACTTAGCATAGTTTAATATGCGAGGCAAATTCCTTATTGGCCGAAATATGGGCTTACTCAGCAAAATTTAAACTGAAAAATATAATATAATCACTGGTACTTGTTATGTTTATGGAATATGGGACATAAACAAAAATGTGCTGAAGCTATTCTGACGAAGGGAATTGGACATAATAACATTAATTGTTGATTTGCATACTAAGTAAAGTATTTTCAGCTTGATAACGTTTGTTACTCAACAATTTAAACAACAATTGTTACAACAATTTTATACAGAAGTTTAACTAAAAGTTCTACAACAATTTTGTGCAGAAATTTAACAATAATTGCTATAATAATTTTGTACAGAAGTTTAACAAAAAGTGCTACAACAATTTTATACAGAAGTTTAACAAAATTTGCTGCAACCATTTTGCGCAAAAGTTTAACTAAAAGTGCTACTAAAATTTTGCACAGAAGTTTAACAAAAAGTGCTACAACAATTTTGTATAGAAGTTTAACAAAAAGTGCTACAAAATTTTTGCACAAAATTTTAACAGAAAGTTCTACAACAAACTTTTGTACAAAAATTATGGTGCAATTTTTAATTTTTAATTTAGAATATTATGAAAATTAAACTGGGCATTCATATTTTTTCAACTCAAATAGAAATCTTTAACCGATATATTACAAAGTTGGACATTGTTACCCTTCCCAAGGTCCTCACAATCACCACGAAAATGATTAGCCGTTGGCCACAAATGGTTCAACACCCTAATCCTCAAAGCGCATCACATATCAAAAGTCAAAGAGAATAAAAGTAGTTTACTCAGGAATGGATCGAATCAAAATACTTCTCTAACCTCGAGCCCATAAAAAAATTTTGAAAATATTAAATTTTACATAAAAACAGTTTCTGCTTGTTTGTTATGATATTTTTTTGCTTCCATGTTTCTATTCGTCTGTAAGAGTTGACTTAATTTTAAGGTGCTATTATCAAAACTATAAACGTTATTTAAAAACTAAAGTGTATAAAAAATGAAAATATATAAAGCTAGTGGTAATAAATTTTACTTATTAGTTTTCCGTTGATCCCCAATTGCTGATTTTATTTCCTGAAATTGACTGTCACTTCAACACGACTTTACGGCTCTAACTAGAGATAAAGGTAGTAGCGATTTTCCAAATTAATGTTTGTCCCTTTTATAACGCGAGCAAAGATAATATGAATAATTAACGTTATTTGTTGGATAGCCTTTAAGAGTTCGTGTTGCCTCCGGGCTATTGTCTTGATGATTCGTCTTGTATAAACACTATCAAAGTTCGCAAATGATATGGTATGTGGTATTAACAAAGTTATGTGGTGAAACTACGTGTCTTTAATGTTGACAAACTGTTGACGCGAAGACCGAAGACAGGTTTAAGAAATATTTCACTTGCCGCCTTAATGAGGATACTTGGTGTGTTTCGATATAATTGCAGAACGGAGGGCGGCAGTAAAAAATATTTCTATTGCGGATTAAAGATTGGAATAAGTTCACGTTTCAATCAATCATTCGTTCATGGATGGATGAATGCATGTCTGTGCATGCATGCGTGCACACCCGCACCCACTAGCGATCTCCCAAATGACTTACCTACGCTGCTACCTATCTAATCTGAAAAAGCGCTCATCAACCTTTCTAGGCAACCTTTTCTTCCATTTTATACATTTTACATATAATATTTATTATCTACTATTTAGTATTTATCTTATTTATACTAGTATTTATCTTATACTATCTACTTAGTATTTATCTTATTTACTATCTACTATTTAGTATTTATCTTATTTACTATCTACTATTTAGTATTTATCTTATTTACTATCTACTATTTAGTATTTATTTTATTTACTATCTACTGTTTAGTATTTATCTTATTTACTATCTACTGTTTAGTATTTATCTTATTTACTATCTACTATTATTGTCATACACCTTATTTTCAAAAGTGTAGAAAACAATACACATAATAATCCCATATCCCTGCCATTGACTACTCATGAATATTTTACCAGAAATTTAAACAAAACAACTTAACACCTGACTTCTCAAGAGCTGAACTCAGAATGGCGCATATTGATTGTATCGGTCCCAGAGTGTAGAACTTCCTTTCTAACACATTACAGGCCTTATAAATTCTCTTTCTCTCTTTAAAGAACATCTCCATAAATATCTGTTAAAATTGCGATGATCTTTACTTTAATTTATTGTATGAGAATGGTTATAAATCCTTTAGATGTGCAATGATGTATGTATCTGACTCATTTGCCAATTTACCCTCACCTCGGGGAGCAAAGTCTTCGACAGATTTTATAATCACTATCCACAGCTGCTTGGGTGGATCAATAAATTTGGTTGGTTGAATTTTTATGACGCAAGGACTGCAAAGGTCATTTTGACAAAGAAAAGGTAAAATGGAATAACTTAGATGCTCATGTCATAATTTATGAAATATAGTTGAAAAATTGTATGTGATTTAAATAAAGTTCTCGCGTCCCAAACCTTAGAAGTTTAAAAAATGTAAGATGGAGACTTATAGAAGGGCAAATGAAAAGCTATGTGCTGAACCTACTGGCATATGCAGGGGGTTGATGGAGGGTCACAATCCCCATTAGGATAAAATGTTGTATATATATATATGAGTATATGGAGTTGTAGTTCTGTAACCTCTCTTATAAACTTTCTGCGTACGCTAGTGGCTGAAACTTACATGCATAAAATATTCAATGATTTTATTTTTTATCCAACGCCATTTCTTAAGCTTTCGGCTACTAATATTCTAGCTCCCCGATAACAAGTTGACGCGATAAAAAAAAAACCACAAGAGTTTTCCACAGAGTTGTCGTTTGTGATATCTTGTAGACTTTGGCATGAAAGAATTTGGTTCCCTGTCATTAAGTCAAATTCACACAAAGGGCGTGTAGGTGAATTAGTCAGATTAATTCGATGGAGATATTCAATATATTAGTTGTAAGAATGGAAAAAAGATGGCGCTTCAATAAGTTTTCTCTCTTTCTCTCTCAATATTCATTTCTCACTTGATCTATGTCGATTCGTTTTATTTCTATAACACTGGCATTTCAGTAATATATTTATCTTTTAAGCTCGACATTGTTACATACAAACGAAAATACGTCATAAAATATGGAATAGATTCATATATTTTTCAAATTGTAAAATCAAATTATATATAATTTATGCATAATAGAATTAATATGTAAATGTAAAAAAATAGGAGATAGCAAATAAAATAAAAATAAAATATGTCTCAGAAAAGATAATGAACTCTGTGCATATGTATAAATGAATTTTCCTTCTTCTAACGCTACACTCCCTAGAAGACCTAGGCCACCTTGGCGATTATATCTCATTTTCCTCTGTCTGCTTTCCTCATATAAATATATTTGTTTGTTGTTGGTTTTTTTTGGTTTTTGGTTTTTTTTGGTTTTACGGCTCAAAGTCTACAGTGGTCATGCTGTGCCGCGACCTACTGTTTCCCGAGGAATCCATATAAATATATAAAGTGAATAAACAAAAGTAGAAAACTACTCACATGTTTATTAGAGATACGTTTTAACTTCATTCTGAAAGCACTGAATGTTTTTAATCAAACAATTATCCTATCTGCAAGTAATAAATTGAAATTATATAAAAAAAATTATTATATCTTTGTATGTTTGTGTGAAAATTAACTTTCGAAGAAATGTTTTTCTTTTTAACATATTATTACCTTTCACAGGTTTAGCACAATTGCTTAATGGTCAACACCCAAAGCCACCAGGGCATTTTTTTTTTTTTAATTTTTTTTTTACTTTTTCTAAATGGCTCTATTATGAAAAAGTTAATATTTAACATAAAGGTTTTAAAACTATAAATAAAATTTTATTAACCAGATTTTGGGGTCAGTTTGGTCCTAGAAATCTGTATATGTCCTTTCATGGATTCTTTAGAAGATCTTATACTTCCTTAACAACACATTTTACTAAAATTATAAAACGGTAGTTTCTTAAATGTAAATTGATGTTTTCAAGGAACTCACAGGCTTATAAACGTTTTTTTGTTTTTTTTTGCTATTTTTTTTCGTATTTCATCGGTAAATCAAATTAAATACGTTGTTAACTCATTTATAAACTTCCAACTACAGACCACACACACAAGGATAACTCATCAGTCCTAAAATAGTAGATAGATGAATAAAAGAAGACTTCTGATTTTAAAATTCTACTTTCAGGTTCTCATATTTTCTCACTACTGTGAACTTAACATTAAATAGTCGTCAGTTAGTTATAATTCATGCTTAATATGAGAATATTTATTAAGTTATTATATATTAAATTTGATTAATTTTTACGGACTCTTTACTTAAACTTCTAATTAAGTTTTTCTCCTTTATTCATAACTTATAAAACTCATGCTTATGTTAAATTTTAGATCTTGTACTTTTCCACGGGAACATGTTACTAAATCAGATATTTTACAAGTTACAGAAAATCATGAGCATGTTCACTCCGTTAAAGCAGCATAAAATCGCTGGCGTGCATGTATATATAAGCATGTGTATATAGAATCAGATTACCAAAACTGTAGTTGCTTATATGCAGGGCTTGACAAGCCCGATCGACGTTGGTGAATGGATTTCGCAATTGGCGAGTAGCATTTTTTTGTTAATAGATTCTTAGGTTTTCCTTTTTAAAAGGGCGAGTACCGTCTTTGTCTGACGAGTACAATTCACTGAGATTTGTCAAGTCCTATTTATAAGGGTTATAAGAAGGACTGCGATGTGTCGAGTCCTACTTATGAGGGTTATAAGCAGGACTGCGATTTTTTGAGTCCTTCTACGATCTTTTTACGAGATCTCTGAGTAAGCGTTCAGTGTACAAAGAACGCTTACTCAGAGATCTCATAAAAAGATCGCACTGCTCACTGTAGTCCGGGGTTTGGTTCCCTAGGCCATAAGAGGTTCGGATTCCTCGGAAAACAGTAGGTCCCGGCGCAGCATGACCATTGTAGTCTTTGAGCCGTAAAACCACAAAACAAACAAACAAAACCTTCTTATAAAGGTTATGAGCAGAACTGTGATTTGTCTAATCCTACTTATAAGCGTTATAAGCAGGGCTCTATGTATAACTTTCTACATATACTCTCCACATATACTCTGTAAGAGCATCGTTCTTGCGCCTCAGTTAAGGCACTCTGGATCTAAAGGAGAGACTCTAGTTCGACTCTATAGCTCGGGGCGATATCTCTTTTCTCCTATACTTTCAAAGCTCTAGTTTTAGCTGAAACGTGGGTGTCGGAGATTATTGCCTATACAAACAAGTGAAAGAAAATCACCTAAGATCGATCGGGTTTCAATTAACATTAATTTGCAACTTTTTAATCCGTAACTCTCTAATCCGCAACTCTCTAATTCGCAACTCTCTAATTCGCATTTCTCTAATCCGCAACTCTCTAATTCTCAAGTAACTCGGTAGGTTTTCAACGTTAACAACAGCCATCATTATTGCATTTACGGAAGACCTTTACCTTACCCTTTTTATTGCAGATGAACGAACAGACGGACGGACGGACAGAAAGACAGGCAGGCAGACAGACAGACAGAAAGCCCAAAAGCAATAGCGGGTTCAATATCTATTGAAACCCGCTAATAAATTCCCCACGGAAAAAAAAATACAAACGCGCCCCGGTGGCTTTGTGTGTTGACCATTATTTGGCAATTGTGTTATCCCTGAGAAGGGTAATAATATCTTACATCCTTATATACTGAGAAAGGGAGCGTTGTTCCTGTGCTTCGGTGGCCTAGCGGTTAAGGTACTCCGGATCTAACGGAGGGACCCCAATTCGACTCTAAGCCAGGGTGACGTCTCTTTTCTCCTATACTTTCAAAGCTCGAGCTCAAGCGTAGGTGTTGAAGATTACTACCTATATACTCTACATGCACACTCTATATAAATAGAAACATTTAAAAGTCGATATATTGCCAAAACAATGTCGCAGATACAATTGCGCAGTTTTCATTTATAATATTCATGGTGACATCACACATTGTCGCACACACGCACGTACAAATACATTTATATGAAAACAGTGATCTTAGGGAGCGTAGTTGTAACGCGTTTATCTAGCGTGCTATTCGTGAATACCCAACAGGGTACCCCCACTTCCCCCACCAGCAGAAAAAACGCGTATCAACTATAGTTCGTTCGCGGAAAGTTGACCGATGGTACTGTTAGAATTCCCGGGAGCTGACGTCACAAACGGGCTAGTTTATTACAGCAGAGGGGAGGACGTCATTTCCGAACTGATTTTTGGCGCAGGCAAACGTTCGCTAAGAATCAGTTCTGAAATGACGTCCTCCCCTCTGCTGTAATAAACTAGCCCGTTTGTGACGTCATCTCCCGTGAATTCTAACGTTACCATCGGTCAACTTTCCGCGAATGAACTATAACTTCTTACTGTAGTCCAGGAGTTGGTTTCTTAGGCCTTAGGAGATTCAGATTCCTCAGAAAAATGTAGATCCGCTGCCATGTGGCACCACGTTCATCTACAATGCCATTAACCCAGGTTCGATCCTCCGATGGTATCCTAGAACGTGTGCCATTTTCCTGCCTAGTGTATTCCGGGGTTTGTCTCTATGGTTCCCGTGGCAGCAGACAGGATTTTTTGGAAAACAAGGTCTGCATGATATTGCTGTCCTTGCGCCATAAAAAAACATTAACAACGTATCGAAAAGGCCATTTATATCTGCTCACCTTATGCCATCCATTTCATGGGACTGCCTTTCACGTTCAATAACCATTCCACACGTGTCCTTGGACCTCTGTGGTGAATGGGGTATGCGCCCAGGTAACAAAAACACCTGTAATTCAGTAGCACGCTATGTAAACAAAATCAATCACTAACTAAAAAAACAATTCTTCGTAAATTTGCTTTTAGCGATAATCGGTATGGCCTCAGTTGGTGGTAAAGTATTGTTTTCTCCAAAGTTGGCTTCGCTATAGCTTGTAAATATAAAATCGATACACACTCCCCCAATTTTTAGGTTAACCTAACTCACCTGTCCTTCTCGAATAATGATGTCTTTGAATTTTCCTCGCTCCACGACCACCAAGTTCATGTCTCCTTTTAACATGTAGAAAAACTGCAAAAGAAGTAATATGGATCTAAATCAAAAAATTGAAAAAAATCGAACAACTCAGCCATAAAACTTAACATTAAACTTAAAAGCGGGCGTAAAACTAACTATGTAATAAAGCTTTCTTCCATTCCAAAATATACGTTTTTAAAATTAAGCGAATTAAAAATGATTTTTCAAGAAGACCATTACTTCTGGATTGTAGCATATACACATGAATTATTTATTTTCATTATTTATTTACAACAAATAATCGTTAAAATGATATGGTAGGATCTAACATTTAACATCCTTTTTTTCGGAAAGTTAAAATAATTTCAGAAAACATGAATTACCGAAAAGCATTATAATCTTTGTTCTTAAGTCATTAATTGTTTTTAAAATCACACTTTATTAGATGTTATTTGATATTTTATTTCTTGTGTCTAATCTATGGTAATTTGTATTAATGCTATCGCTAGTGTCTTTTAACCAACTCGTCAACGACAGTGACAGAAAACAAAATATATTGGTGAAATAGATTATTTTGTTATGTTCCAAATCTTGAAATAGACAAGTCAAACATCGCAGGTTACCAATTATTATTGTAATTTTTATTCTTATTCTTTTTCTAATTTTTACTAATGTAAGGGAAGAAAATCAATGCCTTTATATTCCCTAACCATCTGCAATCAAATAAATATTAATTTATTAGTTAATCAAATATACCTCGCATCCAAGCTAAAATAAATGCAATAAATGACATCTTCGTATATATATATTTTTAGCAGTTTAAATTTCAAAAGGCCTGAATATTTTTATAAAAGTATTTCTTTAAATTTTCAAGAAAAAATCTTTAAGTACCTTCTAAAGTATAAAATGATAGACCGTTGTATATAAGGATTGTTAAACAGTCCCATGTTTAGTAGTTTTAAATTGCGTAAATCAGGTCCCAAAATATAAATATTCGTTGTTGGTTGTCATCAAAATGGGCCAAAATTTATATTTCTCAGTAGTCGCCAGTAGAGAGGGTAGGGTTACGAACTCCATCTTCATACCTTCATAATGTAATCGGGCATATGAACACCTATTAGCTATTTTTGCTTTTAAGGATTATCACTGCTGAATTTATTTTTTAATCGACTTTGAAGAGCTAGAGCACTGGTCCAAATTTGCATAAAATTTTTGTATATGATTCTCTGATCTCGTTATATTTCGTCTCCTCAACTGACCGACGTCCAGTTTCCTACAATTCAATTAACACGAGATAGCACGTAACTTTTACGCATCCCTTGTAATTCAGGGTCAAAAGTAACGTATACCATTCATGCGGAAGGATATAATGGGGAAAATCGCTACAAAAAATGAATATAATAACAGGATGTTATTACTTCAACCTAAAACAGAAATTACTTCTTCTCCTTGTTCTAAATGAAAATCTTTTCGGGTATTGGGTCCTCCGACGAAAAAGCACTTCAGTTGCCCATCTTTATACCTGAAACCAATTTTACAAAATTACAAGAACAAAATCATACTTTAGTTTGCAAATCACGTATTTTGTAATGTTACGTGTGACATAAATTTTAACTGATTTTTCAAAGTTATCACTTATTTTGAAGACGCCCTTTTGAAGTATTCATTTGCTTTTAGTACTTGCTAAATTTTAGAAACTTTTACTTTTTGTCGATAAAGCTCGGAGTAATTTATAGTGCACTTTCTTTTTTAGACTCTTATAAAAGATGCTCCCAGGATGGACGTTATGCTCACTGAATCCCAAAATGCTGTTCAAATGACCCGAATGTCATAAAGATACCATAAGATCTCCTACTATTGAGAGAGAAGGGGGAACGAGCACAAATTTAGATTTCTGCCTTCTGCTTCCAAACAGCAATTTTTAGATAGCAAACACCATAAGACGCAATTCGCTTTTGGACATACAGAAAGAGAATTTAAGCACACAACAGATTTTGCAGTACCAAAGTCTCTTGTTCTAATTATTATTTTAACATTTTTCGGTTATACTCATTTCGGATAGAAGTGTGCTATTATGTGTATAGAGTTAGTTTTATTAAAAAGTTAGTATTCCAAAGGAAGTAGTTTAGTATAGCTCTCTAAAAAATACAATAATCGCACACATCCTAATGTAGCAACCTAACTCGCGTTCTTACTTATTAATAAATAAGTTGTTCAGAAGATAGATTACAATAAAAACTAGGTAAATATATACAGCAATAATTTGTTTAAAAAATGGCTGAAAAGTGTAGTAGTATTTTGTTTCAGTCGTAGTGCAATCTACATGCAAAATTAATGTACTAACTAAATTGATGATGATAATAAACCAATGTTGTTTTTCAAATCTTGATTTCAAAAGATTTTATTTCCAGTTTCCAACATTCACGTCGAACAAAAGAGAAATTTTGTTTTTTATTTATATATTTATTTTGGCTCTATATCTTATGGATATTTTTATTTATCTTTAATAACTCATTTATAAATATTTCATAATCAGTGCTTTTTGTTCAATACCTGTTACTGGCGCATAAAAAAATCGAAGTGATCCTACGATTTTTCGCAAACAATTCATCAGTATTAACAATTTATTTTTAACTACTGTTCGTTCACGAAAAGAAGTCCGATCGAACAGTTAGAAATAACGGGAGGTGACGTCACAAACGGGTTAGTTCACTACAGCAGAGGAGGACTACAATTTCAGAACTGGTTTTTGGTGAACGTTTGTCGGCGCAAAAATCAAGTTCTGGAATTGGAGTCCTCCTCTACTGTAATAGAATAGGCCGTTTGTAACGTCACCTCCCGTTATTTCTAACTATTCCATCGGACTTCTTTTCGTGAACGAACAGTACATAATATGCGGATTCAAAATTTTTGCACATTCTAATCTTGTTTTTTAATTTTAGCAAGCAAAGGTTTTAGGAGTTGGTGAAAAACTGCAATATTCAGTGAAAATATCCAGAATTAAAGTATATATTAAAAATTTTAATATACAGGGTTCCTTGGAAAGTCCAAATGCTGCCAATAACTTTTGAACCAAGACAGATATTGCAAAGAAAGTTAGGTATTGGTATAGTAAAATGACTATGCACTATCAGACGAGATGAACAGCAGCGCTCCTGATGGCGAATTGAGGAAGTTAAAAATTTTATTTCGAAAAATAATAAAGATAAGTAAATATTTTCAATGAGAAATTTGTAGAGCATCCTACAGTTAGTAAGCAAAACATACGGCTTACATGCACTATGTACACGTACTGCCACAAAGTAAGGTGTTCCTTAAGTTGCAATGCATGGCTTTCAGGAAATGCTTTATAGCGCTTTAGAGGTTGAGTTGAAGTTCTTATAGGAAAAAACACATTGTCTCTCGTCTATAAGAACTTCAATTTGACTTTTAAAACACCAGAAAACATTAACTGAAATTGTTGCATTGAAACTCCCGGAAAACCTCACTTTGTGGCAGTACGCTTGCATGTTATATGTGATCCTTATATCTTTTCCTACTAATTGAAGGATGCATAACTTTTTAATGGAAAATATTTATCTATCTTCATTATTTTTCAAAATAAAATTTTTAACTTCCTCAATTCCCCACCAGGTCGCTGCTATTCATCTCATCTGATAGTGCATTGTCATTTTACTATACCAATCCCTAACTTATGTTGCAAAAGATGTCTTCATTCAAAAGTTACTGGCCGCATTCACACTTTCCTAGGAAACCTATATATAGTCCCAAATGTGCATTTATAATTTCGCCGTGTGTGTGTGTGTGTGTGTGTGTGTGTTCATACACAATTAAATCACATAGCTTAAAGACATGTGAGCTGTAGAGCGATAGCTCTACTTCAGATAAATGCTGAATTGCGATTTTAGATTTAGTGAATTAATATAATTCCCCGAACATATGAATTACACTAACTCCATACTTTAACTCGATATAATTTAACGAAGACACTACGCACTAATAAAAATGAATGCGAAGCATCAACATAGAGTTTTCAAATTTATTGGGGGTCCAAAGCATATATTTTGTACATTTATATATTACAGTATATGTAAAATTGCAATTTATTTCAAAAAATTATTAGGGATCGGGCCCCACGGGCCCATATAACTCTATACCTATGATAAGAAGACAACAAATTAACACAGTTGAATAGTATGTTTATACGTTTACAGCTGTTTTAACAGCCCTGAGCTGTTTTCAGTAGAACGGCAACTGATAAAACGCATGGTATACAATGATATGCTACAATATGCCATACTTTTTACCTATACCTGTAAACGCCGTTTACAACACGGGTTGGCATCACACGTTGTGTTGTATCAGTTGCCTTTCTGATACAACACAAAAAAAACCTAGGGCTATTGAAACAGCTGTGAACGATTAAATTTATTATTCAACTGTGTTAATTTGTTGCCTTCGCAATCATTTTTCCCTACTTCAACGTTTATGAAAACATTTAAAAAAAAGTAAATAGGCAAAAATATAAATGTATATTTTTCCCAAAAATATGAAAATATATTTTCAGAATAAGACGTTTAGTAAGGTCATAAA
>QLNU02015360.1:114969501-114980309 GCA_006491805.2 Dysdera silvatica | reverse complement strand
CGTCGTAAAATACACACTTTTCTTGAATTTTTAAATCCGCATATTCACATGCATTCTGTGAAGGAAGACTGCCATATAAAATACGAAGCCAGCAACGTCTCAACCCATCCAAATTTATTCTTGAACTGCATAACAATGCATTAAATATTAGCACAAACGTTGTAGAGTGTAGTTTTTGTATTTTAATGTTTCGAATAAACATTGCTGTCCCTCGTCAGGAATCTACTGGCGCGAACTCCAACTGAACGCAGAGTGTTGCCATTTCACGTTTCTGTTTCCATTTGGCGGCAGTGTCTCTTATTAACGAGAAAATATTGGTAGTAGAGAAATGGAAAGAAAGAGGACGGCGATAATTAGTGAGTGATTAAGGACTTTCATGCAATGCTGAAAAAGGGCGTACATTTATGGTCATTAACGAGGTTGTGGGATTATTTATAAATGTGGAAAGCATCCAAAAAGCGCATCTAACGAATTTTTTACGTGTATGACGATAATTTTCAGACGATTATTTGCATGAAAACCAAATTCTTGATCAAAACTCTCCAAGCAGTACTTTTTCACAAAGAATGTATATACTACTTGATCTATCAAGCTAAATGAAATTATGGTGTTTGATTTTTAGCATCTCCTTATTTTTTCGACTTAGGTTGGGAAATGTATTAAAAATAGTAAACCTTCACAAAATGAACAATGCACAGGGAATATTTATCGACAAAACCTATTGATCTGGCTGATAATGGAATAAAGCGCCTTAAAGATATCCTAAAGAAAAAATTTCATTAAGTTTATAGTACTAATGCATTTCTGATATGGAAATACCGATTGCCTTCTTAACGTCGAAGTTTAAGCAGCATCAACTGCGGTCGGCAACCGGGAGGGTGACTCCCTGTTGGTAATTCCGTGTGCTGATAGTATAAATCGCTGTGGTAAGTTAGAAGTACGGTAAAACCCCAGTTTACCGAAATATAGGGACAAACCCTATTTCGGATAATCCGGAAATTCGATTTTCAATGGAAAAATGCAAAGAAACAATATTTATCCAAAAACACACTGTTATTATGAGTTTTCTCCTGCGGAGAGATTTGTTCACTCTTCTGCCTCCTCCCTCATTGGGTCCAGTCGCCATGAGTTTAACTATTTCAATAGCAGCTATTAATTCTTCTAACTCCTACCAACTGAGGGGGCACTTCGGTTTGGGAAGGCGGATTTACAGAAAAAATATTAAAGACTGTGGATTTATGTGTTATCTGCGACATGCAACGTACTAGTTGATATGCAACGGAACCTTGCAAAAACTATGCAAATGTGATACGTCTGTCAAACGACGTCATTAAAGTCCCTCTGACTTCCAAATTTTCAATTTCACACCGCGAGATCACGTGTGGTAGAGCCTACATGGTGCGTGAAAAAGAACAGACTAACACCACCCAACTTTCCTCTTGTACATTTTGTTTTTATTATTATGTTCTGGAATAGCATTTGTATTGGTTTCTTTCTACAGATAAGAGTACGCTAGAAAACAAATAAGAGTGTTTTTGTCAAAAATATTGAACGGGTGTCTACTATAAGAAATAGAAATACACAAAAATAAAAATACACAACAGGCCATTTCGGTTAGGGGCCCTTCAAGTATTACTTAAGCACATTTCTGGCCGTTTTACACTCCCCCTCCCCCCTGTAAGAAAACATAAGCAAATGCCTGACCAACCCCCTTCAGGCGTACGTAAGATTTTGGTTCTCTAAATTTTTGGTTACTATAATAAAACGATAGATAGATAGATAGATAGATAGATAGATAGATAGATAGATAGATAGATAGATAGATAGATAGATAAATGGATAGATAGATAGATAGATAGATAGATAGATAGATAGATAGATAGATAGATAGATAGATGGATGGATGGATAGATAGATAGATAGATAGATAGATAGATAGATGGATGGATGCATGGATAGGTAGAATAGATAGGATAGATAGATAGATAGATAGATAGATAGATAGATAGATAGATAGATAGATAGATAGATGGATAGATAGAAGGATAGATAGATAGATAGATAGATAGATAGATAGATAGATAGATAGATAGATAGATAGATAGATACATAGCTAGATAGATAGATAGATAGATAGATAGATAGATAGATAGATAGATAGACAGACAGACAGACAGATAGATAGATAGATAGATAGATAGATAGATAGATAGATAGATAGATAGATAGATAGATAGATAGATAGATAGATAGATAGATAGATAGATAGATAGATAGATAGATAGATAGATAGATAGATAGATAGATAGATAGATAGATAGATAGATAGATAGATAGATAGATAGATAGATAGATAGATAGATAGATAGATAGATAGATAGATAGATATTATTATTAAACTATATATAGTCTACATATTATTAAACTATAAGTAATAATATAATATTTTATTATAAAGTATTTTGTCACATTTTTACTGCGTATTAATATTTCTTACGTTGTAAGCAACTAGTGTAATATATAAGAAATGGATTTAATAAAATACATTTATTAAAAATAATACGTTCGTTTTAATTTAAAAATATTAGAGGGGCCACGGGGAGTATAGAAGGTGGTCCCCGAGCGAATAAAGGTTCGCGGCCAATCACTGGTTTAAATAATTAACTGTGATTATGTGTATTTTATATTTTTCACACGTAGTGTGTTGTACATGCCAGTATTGTAGTTCTGTCAGGAAGGCCATTACTGCCTCATTATATGCTGATTTTATTATTTTCTGTGTCTTACGTAAGCATGGTTTAGACTGCCACCCCCTCCCCGTTGTCAGCAAAAATAAGCAAATCTCAAACTCCCCCTGAAGATACTTACGTAATACTTGAATGGCCCCTTAACCCGGATTTCGGTTAAACGAAGCTCGGTTAAGCGGGATTCCACTGTTAAGCGTTCTTCTGCTATGCAGAACATCGGGATTAATCAACGTATTTTAGGACACTGGCGGCTTTTTTACAGCTCAGAAGTCTTGTGTTAGATTCCCGCGATGGTGTTGGCTGGCCGAGGTGCAGATTTCTCGTTAAACTGCAAGTTTTCTGGGAGTGAGGCTAACAACCTAACCGTAAGAAAAAAAGACGTCCAGTGCTACAAAAATCTGGAAATGTAGGCTAAATTTCTACATGAATTGCAAGTTCTAGTAAACTTCTTTTCATGTGGTATTGTATAATGCGATACATGTTTTCTCATATGAAATATGTATATAATTAAAAATCACAAAAATGACTACTCTATGTTGATATTATAAATATCTGTGAATCAGGGGCGGATCCAGGACGTTATTATGTTGAGGGGCGGTTTCGGGGGCCCCCACCTGGAAAATTTTTAGTTTTGGACTGTGTTAAATAGTTTAGGTAAATGTTGTTATATTACTAGCCTTCCTTTATACTCACCAAAATATTTAATTTACGACAATGAATTGGGTTGAACCGGTCATTTTGAAAGGGGTTTCTGTTTTCCTATTGAGTTGACCCCTTTCAAAATGACTGATTCAATTAAACTATATGGTTTAGGGTAGATTATAGTTGAGTATGACAGAAGGATAAGCTAGTAAAGGAGATATATACAATAACCAAAACGATAATTTACAATGTAATTAATAGAACAAGTTTAAATTTAAACTATAAAAACATTGTAATTATTTCACTTTTATAATAAGCAACTTAAAATTAAGTGTATAGTGCAGGGGTGGGTGGCTCCTATTGAAAATTTAAATCCTTTTTTTTTTATTATTTCAGAACTTTTTTTTACGAATCTTGCTAAATTGACTAAAAAAGTGAATCCGTTAATGAACAATACAAGACGTATGGAATCCTTCGAAAGTAGTTCTTAGATTGCGTCAATGGATCCTTCTAGAAGGAGAACTCCCATCAACACGCCCTGCGTATTCTAGTGCAGTTGACCAATCATCATCTCACAAAATTACTGCCGACGGCTTTAACAAATTTTACTCCAAATTTCAACAATTTGAATAAATATTATTCTTTTTATTAACGCATTTTTATTGTACTTCATTTTTATTATTAAAATTTTGAAATAATTACTTTGTATTTTCTTTCTCTTAATTATATTTTCTTATATGTATATTTTACATAGCACTTAAGACTTTGGTACAATATGTAACCATATTAATTAAATTTGTGTATTTAATACTATGTAACTATGGCATGGCTCTTTATAATATATGAAAAACAGGAAAGCGGCTCTCGTTGACTTCATGCGTTCCCACCCCCTGGTCTAGTGCGAAATCAAGCCATCTTGGTTTCTTTGAAAATTTGTCAATCACTTTATTTACATCAATATGAATGTCTCTGTGGGTGTGTATTAAAAGTCTCTTCTGTCATCCGCGTTCGAAGCCAAGTTTGACGGCGCTTCGAGGATAAAAAACTACGTTCTGCTGAAGCAACACCTACTGAAAACGTAGTTTGAAAGGCGAGTAGCTTGTAGATTCGTGGAAAAACGTCTGGATCGCATTTCTCCAAGATTTGGAGACTTTGGACGCCAATGTAAGACTTTTGTTTATTACAGTTGTAACAAACAACATATAAAATATTCTTCATCGTCTTTAATTTTTTTTCTATTTAAGCCTGACGGTGGGATGATCGTCCCCTCCGCCCCTTCGTTGGATCCCCCCTTGCTGTAAATAATAATGTATAAACCAGGCCCGTACAGAAAATTTTAAAAAGGGAGAGGTTCTCATTAAAAATGTGAGGGTGAAGGGTTTTAATTGTTTACTCTCCTAAGAAATTTACAACAATATTGTTCAGGTGGGGGATATTGCCCCCTAACCACCTTGTACACGGTCGTACTATAAACATGCAAAAACATGTTTCGAAAGATTAAATTAAGATTTTCTATGTGTAAGACATTTAATATTTTCTCAAATTATTGCGATCTCAAATTATTGCGGTATTTTCTTCTTGTTTATTATGTATAAAAACTTCATAAATATCCAGGCTAATGGGAAAGTTACTTCCGCGTGATCAAAACTCTTCATAATGACTAACTAAACCTTTCCAGTATTCAATGAAGTCGCTGCCTCACCAATGAACAAGCAATGACCTGGACCTACATAGTTATAATTTAATGTCGTGTTACAGAAAAAAAAAAGTAAAAAATTTCATCATTCATTTTATGTATCGAATACAGCCATATAAAATAATAAAATAAATAAAAATAAATAAATAAATAAATAAATAAATAAATAAATAAATAAATAAATAAATAAATAAATAAATAAAATAAAGATAAATAAATAAATAAATAAAAATAAATGAATAAATGAAAATAAATAAATAAAAATAAATAAATAAATAAAATAACTAATCTCTAATAAAATAAATAACTCTTTACTTTAATTCTATCAAACCTCTTTTATTTAACTCTCAAACACTTTTTTTTTTTTGGCATTTTTCATTTTATATATGCTTTTGCTAATTTTTGCAATATATATATATTCAGAACTCCAAGACATCGTACAGGAACTCTCAACTAGAAGTAGAGTAGTTGGGCTCAAGATGAACCAACAAAAACTAAAATCATGTTCAATAATTCAATAATTTCGTAGAAAAAACATATATACAAGTTGACAACATTGAGCTAGAAATTGCTGATTCATATATTAACCTTGGCCAATTGATTTCAATGGAAGACAGTATTATGAAAGAACTCAACAGACGTATTAAATGTGACTGGAGTGCATTTGGAAGAAACAGTTTTATCCTGAGGGAAAAATTTCCTTTATGTCTAAAATGAAAGGTCTTCAACCAGTGTGTATTGTCAGTTCTCTCTTATGGATCAGAGACATGGAGACTAACAGTTGGGTAATACGGAAGTACAGACAATTCAAAGGAGCATGGAGAGGTGCATGCTTGGAATAAATAGTAGAGATTGAAAAAGAAACACTTGGGTGAGAGAGAAAATTAGAGTAGAGGACATCGTTGTTAAAGTAAAAAGGCTGAAATGCTGATGGGTTGGACATATTGCAAGAAGAACTGATCAATGATGTACAACTGAAATTCTCAACTGGATTCCAAGAGACCACCGAAGACCTAGAAAACGTCCTCAAACTAGATGGGTGGATGAAATAAGAAAACAGGTTGGGGCGACGTGGAAGCGAATTGCTCAGGATAGACTTGTGTGGAAAGCATTTAGAGAGACCTCCATCTAGTAGTGGATGGATAATGGTTGAATATGATGATATATATATATAATATATATCATCATTATATACCGCCATTGATAGTAGCATGCCAATGGTTTCCTTTATAAACGTTTAAAAAAATACTAAGCCTTCAATATTTGGAACATAGTTCAATGAAATAAAAATACATTTTAAGTTATTACAATTTGCAAGTGTGCACATGTCCTAACAGATAATGATCTTGGCTCGCCCTAAATATAAAATTCTGCTTACACTCATCAAAAATAAATTATGGCAGACATTAAAAAATCGTCATAAAGTCAACGGCAACCAAAAGCCAGAACCTTTCTTTAAATTCTGATATCTTTTAAGACTACGTGTGCCGAGGCTATATTATCTAGAGACCGTATTGATCGGCATGCCTGCCAGATCCGCGACCCGCCTCTACTATCTAACCATTTAATTAATGACTTGCAGTTAATTATGCGAAATAAGGCAACTGTTGAAAACTACAATTTATAAATCAAAACATTGTCAAACAGCGACGTTAGCAAAAGATGATGGCTGAGAACATCGTGGAAAATTCCGACATGAATAAAATACATCCAATCAATAGACAAAGCTGTTTCTCGACATATTACCGATAGCTTTCTAATTAAAAACCTGAAAATATGTATGTACACACGCACGCATGCATGTATGTATCTATGTATGTATGTGAATTATGGAATGTATTAATATTTGGAAATAAAAGTTGCAGTATGCAAAGATGATCTATAATATGTATGCAAATTAATCACATAGACGCACAGTTGTACTTTCACAACGGCTTTTGATGCGTTATTACGTACAAGGAGAATCTTGCGAAAACTCAAACCGCATCGATTTTTATTTAGCTTAACGTTTTGCTATAAACTGTTTAGAATATCCTCAAAAATGGTGATCCGACCAAGTCTCCCCGAACATTTCGAATTCCAAGACTCTCAATGTTATAGGTCTCTTTAAACAAAAATAATGTTAGTAATTATCTTGGTCATTCCGTGCAGTGTCACAACTCAAACACTGAAAGGTGAGAAATAAATATTAAAAAAGTATTCGATCACTTACTAAGAACACATAAGACATTCCTGTTAAGATTACGTAGAACTATAAAACCGCATATGCAAATAGACATCCATTTGACGTTAAGCAGTTATATCTTTGTGTTATTATATTAATTAAAAATATATATATATATATATTTGGTTGGTAAATACGGATATGGGGAAAGGAATGAACGTGGCGATCAACTCATCGAATTTGCAGAAGCTGAAAATCTTAGCATCATGAATTCATTTTTTAAGAAGAAACCGCAAAGAAAATGGACATGGAAACACCCCAATGGAGGAACCAGCGAAATTGACTATATAAGCAAATGAAAACATTGTTAAGACAATAGTTGAAACTGCTGGGGAAATTGGTGGTGTAACCTGTAAAAAGCACAATAGCAAATTATCTGAGAAGACGAAACAGCTCATGAAAAGGCGAAGAGATATGAAGGTGGACAATCGAAATACCAGTTCCAGGATTGAGTACATAGAACTTTGTAAAACTCTGCGCAAAAGCATGAAAGAAGACATAAGAAAATTCAACTGTGAGCTAGTAAGGAAAGCCATTGAAAATAACAAGAGCCTTAGGGTTGTTAAAGGAAGTTTATCTGTTGGGAAGAAACACATCATTGCATTAAAAGGAGAGGATGGCACCGTAACAAGAAATAGGGAAGAAATACTTAGAAGAGTTGAAGAATTCTACAAAAAACTATATGAAAGTAACAGTGGATTAAACGAAGACACTGAAATAGTCGAAGGAACAGCTCCTAAAATCTTAAAAGAAGAAGTTTCATTTGCAATAAAAAATATGAAGAAAGGAAGAGCCCCTGGTGATGATGGTATTACATTAGATATCCTAAAAGAAGCTGGAGAATATGTAGAAGACATACTTGCAAAATTCTTTACCAAATGTCTTAACAGCGGTAACATACCAAACCAATGGGATTCTGCAACAGTAATTCTTTTGCATAAAAAAGGTGATAAAGAGGATTTGAAAAATTACCGACCAATTAGCTTGTTACCTGCTATTTATAAAATCTTCACAAAAGTTCTAACACATCGCCTGCAGAAAAAATTAGATGCAGCTCAACCAAGAGAACAAGCTGGATTTCGAAGTGGATTCAGTACAGTGGACCATATTCAAGTATTAAGAGAATTAATTGAAAGAACACATGAATATGAACTTCCATTGTGTGTTGCATTTATTGACTATGAGAAGGCCTTTGACTCTATAAAAACATCAGCAGTCATCAACTCTTTAAGATCAACAGACATTGAGGATGTGTACATTGACATGGTGAAACGTGTGTATAAAAATGCAAGTGCAAAATTTCGGTTACATAAAGATACCAAAACTATCAAACTTGGCAAAGGGGTGAGGCAGGGAGATACCATTTCTCCAAAACTTTTTACTTCTGCTTTACAGATGATTTTTCAGCTGATAAATTGGAATAACAAGGGAATAAAAATAAATGGTGAATATTTAAATCATCTGCGGTTTGCTGATGACATTGTTATTTTTTCAACGGACCCATTGGAACTCCAAGACATGGTACAAGAGCTCTCAACTAGAAGTGAAGAAGTTGGACTCAAGATGAACCTACAAAAAACTAAGATCATGTTCAATAATTTTGTAGAGGAAACAAAAATACAAGTTGACAACACTGAGCTAGAAATTGATGATTCATATATTTACCTTGATCGACTGATTTCAATGGAAGGCAACATTATGAAAGAACTCAACAGACGTGTTAAACTTGGCTGGAGTGCATTTGGAAGAAACAGTTTTATCCTGAAGGGGAAATTGCCTTTATGTCTAAAAAGAAAAGTCTTCAACCAGTGTGTATTGCCAGTCCTCTCTTATGGATCAGAGACATGGAGTCTAACAGTTGGAGCAATACGAAAGTTACAGACAACGCAAAGGAGCATGGAGAGGTGCATGCTTGGAATAACTAGGAGAGATCGAAAAAGAAACACTTGGGTGAGAGAGCAAACTAGAGTAGAGGACATCATTGTTAAAGTAAAAGGACTGAAATGGCGATGGGCTGGGCATATTGCAAGAAGAACTGATCAACGATGGACAACAGAAATTCTGAACTGGATTCCAAGAGACCACCGAAGACCTAGAAAACGTCCTCAAACTAGATGGGTGGATGAAATAAGAAAAGAGGTTGGGGTGACGTGGAAACGAATGGCCCAGGATAGACTTGTGTGGAAAGCATTTGGAGAGACCTTCATCCAGCAGTGGATAGATAATGGTTGAATATGATGATGATGATATATATATATATATATAAGGTTAGGTTTATTTTAATAAGGCTGCTTTTATAAAATTGCAAGATTTTCAGAAAAATACCTGTAACGATAGCTAAATGGCTTTATTGATGATTTGTTTATTAATAAAATGTAATTATAATCATTTTATTTAGATTTATTAATAATAATGAAACGAAACGTGATTTTAATAATAGTAATAATTTCTATTTATCTGTATTAATAATAGTGGTAATAAAGCTAATTATAATCTAATTATTTCACGATATATAATTAGCTTTAGCGACTAGAGAGCTCATATAACCTCTTCATTCCAGAGGCACACATATATGTACCTTGGGTTGCAATGCTTTTTCCACTAAACTAATGTAAACTGCCAAATCACACCAAATGGTATCATTTGTACAGATTTAAAGCTTTGTTTTAATGTCATTAGATGTCGCTGGGAAGCTTAGAATTTGCTTTTACGGAAGTTGCATCATGTCGACCAACGGTTGGGTCTTAAGAGGTTAATAAGTGGTCAAATAACTCGTTTAACCCAATGGTTGCTGATTCGACTCCGGCCTACCGCGTTATCTCTTTTCTGTTTTTTGACCCTGTTGCGTCAAAAGGAATCTCTTGTTGTAACCGTAAATTCGTGTATTAATGGCAGTTATTTTCAATAGTAAAGATTATTGACTAAAAATTCGCAGAAAATTACTAAATAAAGTTCCTTGATACATGTTTTAGCTTTACTTTTTTTCTATGTTTCAATTTCCAAATAGCATTAATAAATTTGTTAATCACACCTTAAATTAAGCTATACCGTCTAATCAAAAACCGGAAAGCAAACGAATACTTTAACAAATCATCGAAAAATATTTTTACACAAAATTTAGTACTTACATCAGTTTGTTACAAATGGGAGGTTCGAAATACTTTTTATTTGACTCAAGCCATTCCTGAATAGAATATATGACGGGAGCCATTATCCTATAATGTCGTTTATTTTAGCAATTTAAAAACTAATGTCGTTTACCTACTCAGTGTCGTCTTCTAAACAAAAAAAAAAGAACATGAAATTCCCTAAACACTCAGATACTCATTAAGCTTCGGATATTCTCAAACTTTGTGTTTCAAAACTCGCGATAACAAATGTAACTCCCGCTGATAAAGGGAAGTCAAGGCTATTTTAGTGATAAAAGTCTAGGGTTGAAACAGCTGTCTGAATCATATACAGATCTGACCTCTCTATAGGGTGCCGTTGCTTTTGCGGG
>QLNU02015360.1:114931849-114958179 GCA_006491805.2 Dysdera silvatica | reverse complement strand
AAATTAGAAAGACAGAAGCTCATTAGGAAACAAGTAAGTAAGAGGGTGGATTTAAAGAAATTAAAAGAAAATACCGAGGCATTCAAGTTGGAATTAAAAAATCGCTTTTCTGCACTGGAAGGACTTATTGATGAAAGTGATATCTCAGAAGCAAATGAAAACATTGTTAAGACAATAGTTGAAACTGCTGGGGAAATTGGTGGTGTAACCTGTAAAAAGCAGAATAGCAAATTATCTGAGAAGACGAAACAACTCATGAAAAGGCGAAGACTTATGAAGGTGGACAATCAAAATACCAGTCGCAAGATCGAGTATGTAGAACTTTGCAAAACTTTGCGCAAAAACATGAAAGAAGATATAAGAAAATTCAATTGTGAGTTAGTAAGGAAGGCCATTGAAAGCAACAAGAGCCTTAGGGTTGTTAAAGGGAGTTTGTCTATTGGGAAGAAACACATCATTGCATTAAAAGGAGAGGATGGCACTGTAACAAGAAATAGGGAAGAAATACTTAGAAGAGTTGAAGAATTCTACAGAAAGCTGTATGAGGGAAACAGTGGATTAAACGAAGACTCTGAGATAGTCGAAGGAACAGCTCCTAAAATCTTAAAAGAAGAAGTAGCATTTGCAATAAAAAGTATGAAGAAAGGAAGATCCCCTGGCGATGATGGCATTACATTAGATATCTTAAAAGAAGCTGGAGAACATGTAGAAGACATACTCGCAAAATTCTTTACCAAATGCCTCAACAGTGGTAACATACCAAACCAATGGGATTCTGCAACAGTAATTCTTTTGCATAAAAAAGGTGATAAAGAGGATTTAAAAAATTACCGACCAATTAGCTTGTTACCTGCTATTTATAAAATCTTCACAAAAGTGCTAACACATCGCCTGCAGAAAAAATTAGATGCAGCTCAACCAAGAGAACAAGCTGGATTTCGAAGTGGATTCAGTACAGTGGACCATATTCAAGTATTAAGAGAATTAATTGAAAGAACACATGAATATGAACTTCCATTGTGTGTGGCATTTATTGACTATGAGAAGGCCTTTGACTCTATTAAAACATCAGCAGTCATCAACTCTTTAAGATCAACAGACATCGAGGATGTGTACATTGACATGGTGAAACGTGTGTATAAAAATGCAAGTGCAAAATTTCGGTTACATAAAGATACCGAAGCTATCAAAATTGGTAAAGGTGTGAGGCAGGGAGATACCATTTCTCCAAAACTTTTTACTTCAGCTTTACAGATGATTTTTCAGCAGATAAATTGGAATAACAGGGGAATAAAAATAAATGGTGAATATTTAAATCATTTGCGGTTTGCTGATGACATTGTTATTTTTTCAACGAACCCATCAGAACTCCAAGACATGGTACAGGAGCTCTCAACTAGAAGTAAAGAAGTTGGACTCAAGATGAACCTACAAAAAACTAAGATCATGTTCAATAATTTCGTAGAGGAAACAAAAATACAAGTTGACAACATTGAGCTAGAAATTGCTGATTCATATATTTACCTTGGCCAGCTGATTTCAATGGATGGCAACATTATGAAAGAACTCAACAGACGTATTAAACTTGGCTGGAGTGCATTTGGAAGAAACAGTTTTATCCTGAAGGGGAAATTGCCTTTGTGTCTAAAAAGAAAGGTCTTCAACCAGTGTGTATTGCCAGTCCTCTCTTATGGATCAGAGACATGGAGTCTAACAGTTGGAGCAATACGAAAGTTACAGACAACGCAAAGGAGCATGGAGAGGTGCATGCTTGGAATAACTAGGAGAGATCGAAAAAGAAACACTTGGGTGAGAGAGCAAACTAGAGTAGAGGACATCATTGTTAAAGTAAAAGGGCTGAAATGGCGATGGGCTGGGCATATTGCAAGAAGAACTGATCAACGATGGACAACAGAAATTCTGAACTGGATTCCAAGAGACCACCGAAGACCTAGAAAACGTCCTCAAACTAGATGGGTGGATGAAATAAGAAAACAGGTTGAGGTGACGTGGAACAATATTTAGGATGAACTTGTGTGAAAACATTTGGGAGAATCCAGTGGATAGATAATAGTTGAATGATGATGATGATGATGATATATATGTGCGTATATTGCACTCCCACTGTTATATTATTACTGTATTATTATGGGTGTTTAACCTGAGTATTCAACATATGAATCTGTATACATGGAATATCCTCTTTCAAACTGAATTATCTTTGGCTTGTGAACATGTAACCGTGTCTCTCAGTGTTGTTGAGTTGCTTTAATTGCAATGAAATTTTGTATATTTAACATAGAAATATGTGAGTTGAAGCTCTGCTTTAACACATTTGAGCTTTTATCCCCCATCTTACGAATTTTCTGCGTACGCCTATGCCATATCTGTCCTAACCTAAATAAATGCTGCCAATTGGTCTGGGTGGCCTGTGGGCCTCCTCTTGGGTGGGAAGGGAAATTTTCTCACCATCGTCTAAATCGCAGCTTCAAATCTTATGGTAAGCCGGTCGACTTGGATTCGTGCAAGGTATGTGCCCTTTGAAAGGACCCAGTTCGCCCCTGGCAACGTCTATTCATCTTTCTATGAGGTCATTAAGAAGTTTGTGCCAACTCAACATACAAAAATTTAGTCGTTTATACTCAACGTGCAAAAGTTTATACATTTATTCTCAGCGTACAAGTGTTTATATGCTTATGCCCAACATACAAAAGTATAGCGATGGTTAAAAATTATATGAATTGATTAACTGTTGAAACATTTGTGATTGAAATAATTTTTCGCCGAGTTCTTATAATGTCAATTTTTATGTTCCTATAACTCCAGGCAGCAGAGTATCAGTTCTAATTTAAATAAAAAGTTTCTGACTTCTTATAGAATTACCATAAAATAAGCATTATTAAAATGTTTTGTTAATGTCATTAAATAATAACGGACTAGAAATACAACATTGATACAAAATCTGTTAAATTTCATCAATTAGTGAAATTTTCTGATGCTGTGTTACTTCTAAAAGCTTTCTATAATTTATGTGAAAAGATCACAAATGTTTTCATTAGATGATATTTTTAAAAGTTGCAAACTCATGGTGTCTCACTTCATATTTAACTTAGAAGAGTCTTAGAGAATTAATGTACTAAAACTTTATACTTTGCAAAAATATATATTTATATGAAGGAAAAAAACATTATCCTACTTTTACTTATTCCTTCAATATCTAAATTACCGTCAAATGAAAAACAATATAATTTAGGTAATGAAATTTTCTATTATATTAAGCAAAAATAAAAATCAGTCGATAGGATATTTATTCTTTAAATAAACCGAACTGACTTCTTGAAAACAGATTTTCTTATGCTTTGTATTTCATTTTTTACACTAAAGCCGCCAAAAGCATTTTTAATAAAAATTTCTTACTTGTGAATTAAAAATATGATAAAAACAATTATGCACTTCTAATAAAGTTCGTATTATTTTAAAAAGCAGGGGGAAATTATTTCACATTAACGCGGAAACACGAAACAGGTAAGGAATTGCAAATAACCTAACTATTTATTTACAAAGGAAAAATACGAGAGCAAACAACAATTACATCATGGTACAATTTACGGTGAAACTTCCCTTTCCTATGCACATGTTTGTTGATTTCGCATTTTATCCAATTTTGCGATACACATTTCTAGTCTTTTTCGTTCACTTTTTTTACTTTATCTTGTCAGATTTTATATTTTCATTGACTGTATAATTTTTAATATTGTCTCTATAATTACATATAATAGAATATTTAATGTATATGGCAGTAAAGAAAAGAGTGATATTTGCGAATGCATTTGCATTTTAATTGGTGACATTCTCTAAACGAGATACTAAAGAAAGAAGAAAGAAAAACAATAAAACAAAAGAAAGCAAAAGGTAAATTAGTAAAGTAGAAAAAAAATAAAATAAAAATATAGTCAAGTTACCAGAAGGAAGAGAAGGGAATAAATTAGGAAAAGTTAAAAGACTAAAGAATAGGAATGGGAAATAAAATGAAAGAGAAAACAAATGGAAAATAATGAAACATCGTAAGAGTGAGCAAAAATGAGTAAAAGTAAGTACTTTCCAACGGCATAAAAAAAATTCAGCGACGTTTCGAGAGCTACCTTTCTCTTTATCAAGAGAAACGTTGAGAAAGCAAAAATGTCTAGTATTTATTACCCTAGTTTTTGGTTTTCCTCAAAGTAGTCCCACACCAAGGTTTTCTCGAACTCCCATACCCGTTTCGCCATTTTGCAAAAATTTTTATTCTTTTACTTCAATATTTATATTTCAATATTTTCTTTTCATTTGGGCTCTTTCTTTTATCGTACCCCGACCAGTAACAAACTTTTTATTAGTTATTATAAGGGCTAGTCGATCGTTGTATTCTTCTGTCAGTTACACTTTGTTACAAAAAAACCTGATGCAGCCCGAAGAAAACGTTGTATTGCTATGAAACTTCGCACACAAAATAAATATATTTTCATTGCAGAAGGACTTGTTAGTAGAGGGTAGTGGTAACATGACCTTTACATCATAGTTAATACGCAATAAATGTATTTCGCTATCAGCGATAAAAAAACAATATGTGGTACGGCATGGAGTCAAATATCAGTTTAATTCTGTCCTGTTGAAAATTCTGCCAGACGTTCTGCAATTTTTGGCCTAGTTCTCTCATATTCTGTTACCGCTGCAATTATCTTATCCACCATATCGCAGATATATTCGATTGACAAAAGGTATGGCCACCTTGATGGTCATAGGAGACCATGAACCCCCCAATGGCATTGTTGAGAGAATCTCGCTGTGCGAGATCTGGCATTATCGTACTGGTAAATGATCCCTGCCCTTGTATCCATAACAGTACAAACACCGCAATTGGCTACAAATAATATCACCGTACTGTCAAAATAACTTGTGACAAAAATAGTCAAGCTTAGGTCAGTGTTTTTTAAACTTTGCTCGCTTGAGGTTTACTTTAAGCATTCCTTTATTTATCACGGACCACCGGGGGGGAATTCTTTTCCCATTAAAAAATATATTGCCTGAAATTAAGGTTGCCAACTATGGTTAATAACATTAAGCCCTACTTAGCCACCGTTATATTATATGTGACCCCCTCCCCACTTCTCCCATGAAAAGACATAACCAAAGTAGCCCTCAATTAATGTGATTTATTGGCAGGCTTATATACGTATATAAAAGCTCCAGAAGAGGATATTTTTTCATCCCTTGAAATATAATTTGTAGTTAATTTTAACTCGTTTTGTGGTAAATTTTTTAAGCTTTTTGGGTTTTTTACTTTAAAAAAGCATGAACTTTTGGCAGAAAATTTCAGAAATCTCCAATCATGTTCTTAAAATATGGGTTGGTTGCCAAACCCACCTGAAACAAAATAATTTTTAGAATAACACTATTTGATAAAGAGAGTGTCAGTTATGATCTTATTTTGTCAAATTTACAATGAAAATGACATCATTAAATTAGTTAAATAATAATAAGCAATGTAGACAGCAAGGGTGTATTTAGAGGATTCAAATCTTTCACGAAATGCCGAAATGTATAGTTCGTTTGCGGTGAGTTGGCGCCCAGTCCCGTTAGCCGACGGCTTGTTCCATTGCAGTAGAGGGTAGAGCCTCTTCGAGAACTCGTTCTTTGCGCGGGAAAAACGA
This sequence comes from Dysdera silvatica, assembly GCA_006491805.2. Classification (NCBI taxonomy): domain Eukaryota; kingdom Metazoa; phylum Arthropoda; class Arachnida; order Araneae; family Dysderidae; genus Dysdera; species Dysdera silvatica. Next base: position 114,952,489 of record QLNU02015360.1, on the reverse strand, counting down.
GCTCTGGAAGACGTTTTACCCTCTACTGCAATGAAACAACCCGTCTGTTAACGGGATTGTACGCCAACTCACCACGAACGATCTATAAAGTCTACTCGTATAACAAGTAATATTTATGAGAAATTCCTTAAATCTCGTCCGAACCTAAATTCTAGCTACGCCTGCAATTTCTAGTTCAATTCTGAAGTTTGGTGATGGTCCTACGGACCACTTGATAAGCCGCCGCGGACTACACTTTGAGAAACACTGGCTTAGACAGTAGGTTGTTTGTATTTTTATGTATGTTTGTATTCTTCAAAACGACTCGGCAGGTTATCGGCAGCAGAACCGACAGCGTAAGGTGTACTCAAAACTACCATACATTTATTTGCACATAAGTAGGCCTACTGGGAATCGAACTTATAAGGAAAGTACCTGATAACAATTCCTCCGATTTGCTTGAAATTTACGAAATAGGTTCATCTGACGCATACCATTTGCCAATGACTAGCTTAGCCCCCTCGATGTAGGTTCCTGCCCGTGGTGAGGGGCTCACACAAAGGTACCGCTGTTATTACAGGTAAGTACCGCTGGGTCCTGAAGGCCTACAACCCAAGCTCAGGTGAGATCGCGCCGATGGCTGAATCACTGGGGTTATAGTGTCACGAACGATCATCTCTCGGGGTACAGGCAAAACCACGTTGTAATTTGCCTTCTGGCTGTGATGGAGGTAATGCAGCCGGCGACCATATACTTCCCTCCAGTAATTTAAATTCGCATGGTTTTAATTAATTAAAAATTAAAAAAAACAACGAAATACTGACCTATTACAAAAAATCAAAAAATGTTGATGAAAATGAAGAACAAAACAATAAAATCCTCCGGACTTATTATTTCCTCGGACAACACAGATTTTAAAAAACAATCACCATTTGTCATCGCAAAAACAATAAAAGGAATTTGCGGAGAAGTAAGAAATACCAAAAAACTACGATTTGGTGACATTTTGTTTGAAATAAATAGCCCGCAACAGTTTTCCTATTAAAATATCAACACATGCTTAATATAAAAATAAATGTTTCTCCACATTTAATAGCTGCAGAGGTGTAGCGTCCGAAATAGATTTAAATGACGTAGAAGGGGAAGAACTAGTTTCAGAACTTGCTGAACAAGGTGTAATAACTTCCAAAAGGATCCCCATCCGAAGAGAGAGCCAAATGATTAAAACTAAACATCATATTCTAACTTTCAATAAACCTCAGTTACCCAAAGCCATTAAGTCTGGTTACCTTTCTTGTCAAATATGTCCATACATCCCTAATCCGACAAGATGTTTACAGTCCCAGCTTTATGGGCATTCCAAAGTGATATGCCATGGCAAAGCCACATATTCAAAATGTGGCACTGTTGGTCACGGTGACGAGGAATTTTGATCAAACACCCTTAACTGCATAAACTACAAAGGAGATCAAGCGGCATATTCAAGATCTTGTCCAAACCGGAAGGAAGAAAAAGCAATAATTAAAATGACAGGTATTGACCACATTCCATATCCCGAACCCAGAAATCAATACCAAATAAACCAATCTCGGAAAGTCATACACCTCAGCTGTCACCCAATTTACCGCCAAAAAACAACAAACGCTTTAACCCAAACAATAATGCCAAACCCAGACCAGCCAATAACCAAAGAAAAGAAAATAACCGAACTGCCAAAAGAAAACACTAACACAAAGAAAAAAGGGCAAATTGAAGGAAAATATTAAAAAAATACAACTCATAAGGGGGGGGGCTTTATTAAAAACAGAGCCCAAAAAATCACTAAAAAAATGAAAAAATAACTGGGAAGATATCTCTTCCGAGGATGGTGAGTATTCTTCCTCTGAAATAGAGGGTAAAACTATACCATACATTTCCACAAAAAACACTTCCTCTCTGATCAGCCAACAAGCTGATTCAGGGAGTAAAACTGGGGATAGGTAAACAATCACCTGTCCGTAATAGCTCTGTGCTCTATTATACAATTGAACTCTCGTGGTTTCCATTACAACGTCGAGGAGATTAAACGTCTCATTAACATTTATCATTTACTTGTGTTATTGCTTGGAGCAAAGGAGAGTATGAACTTTTGTCATGGAAATAATTTCTTAAACTTTTAATTTTGGTGTTATGTAGGTCTTTCAGGTCCGCTTGTCCACGTCCTTCTGTACATCATATGAGAGTGTTTCTTTCAACTACTGATGTTGGATATAATTGTCTATATTTGGAGTGTTCTTATTGTTCGTTGCAAGTCTTCTAACTTAGTGTCTGTTCACTTGATAACCCCAAAGAAATACCCAAGATTTGGTATTACATGTGTGTTTATTGCATGTGTGATATGTTTTCCATTCAGTCTTACCTTCATGATTAATGTTAGTTTGTTCTTTTAGATTTGGGATAGTTTGGCTTTAACTTTTTTGTGTTCTTATCTTTAAGCTTGCAATATTCCAAGGTATTTGTAAGTTTCTTGTTCATCCATAACGTCCATCCTCCCACCTTCCTCAAGCACGATTGCAGTTGGTATAGATGCTTTGGTGTTACTCAGTATTTTGCATTTCTATAAACCAAATTCCATTTGTATAACCTTTGAAAAGATTTTTGTTATTTGGATTAGATGTTGTAGTTTGGGGGCAATTGCTGCATATAACTTTAAGTCATCCATATACAAAAGGTGTGATATTTTATGCAGGTTCCTTTCGTCTTTCTTCAGTGTATAGCCATATTTGCTAGTGTTCAGTATTCTTGATGGGGGATTCAGTGTCAAACCGAACCATTGTGGGCTAAGGGCATCTCCTTGGATTATACCTCGTCTGATGGCTATTTCACTGTTCATTATTGAGTGACGCTGAGTCTTGAGATGTAATATTGTTTTCCATTGCTTCATGCTGTGTTCTAAGAATGCTACTATGGTTGGGTGTATTTTATATATTCTTAAGACCTCAGTTAGCCAGGAGTGAGGTAAAGAGTCATAGGCTTTCTTGTAATCTATGCATGCACAGTTAAGATTTCTTTTTTGATTTTTGCCTTGTTCAAGTATTATCGAATCTATTATTAACTATTCTTACACCCCATCGATTCTTTCATACATCCTTTTTGCTCTTCTGCGATAATGTTATTTGTACACCTATGGTGTGAAATTTTTTATCAAATACATCCTGTTACAAATTTTTACAGAGTAATGATGCAGGTTATAGGTCTGTACTTTGCAGGGTACTTCTTTTTTGCAGGGTTTTAGCAACAAAAAGGTGGGTAGCACCTTTGGATAGAAAGTCTAGCATTATCCTTGGATCTGCTATTATTGCTGTCAGTTCAAATGCAAATTGCTTTTATGTACTAGTAAATTTCTTGTACCAATAATTGTGTATTTTATCGATACCTGGTGTTTTCCAGTTGTGAATTTTTCTAATAATTTTTTGTAGTTCCTCAAGCATAATCTCTTCATACTTCATTTCTGTTAGATCTTGTATAGTTTATTTCTCTTCTTGGATCCATGAAGCACTATTGTGTTTTACTTCGTTGGACCAACTTGTTTTCCAGAGTATTTAAATTTCTTCATCAGAAGTGGTTTCAATGTGTTGCTCTACTTGTGGATTAATTTGGATCCTGTAGAAGGCTTTCTGTTTTCTTGTAAATAGTTTGTTGTGTGCTTTCCTGTCAGCACTAATTTTATATCGCCGAAGCTTTTTGCAGGTGGCGCTTAGCTTCTGTTTCAAAGTGTCCAGGTATTCACTGATTTGTTTATTATGTTCATCATGTTTTATGTGTAATTTTTTCTTGAAAACCAGTTTAACTCTATTAACCAGTTTCTTACTCCAGTTTCCTTGTGCCTCGTGTATTACTCTTCCAATGTTCCCACGCAATTATTATTATCATCATCATCAAAATGAATTATTGCAGAATTTTGCTCTGAATTTTTTGTTTGTAAGTTTTAAATTATTTTACACACGGCAATGGAACTTATTCCCTTGTTTCAAACTACTTGAACCCCACCACCACCACCACTGATTTTTGAATTTCGACATATTTCCTGATGAAGTCGAAGTTCTCAAACTTTTTTTATCATGATGAGAATTTTTCTCTCTTTCTTAGGGCTTGTCCCTTCTGGTCGAAATAAAGCCTTCGGTGTGGGCGTAAGATAAATAATAATACTCTTAGTAATAAAATTAAAAAATACAGTTAAACCTCGATAACTCGGAGTGCCTTCGGAAGCCAAAAGTACTTCGAGTTATCGAATATTCGACTTACCGAAGATTAAATGAATTATGCTTTCTTATTACGAGAACAGGCAAAATATCGTCAAAAGCAAATAACAACAGACATTTTCGTTAAGGAAACTGTTTTCAAAATATTTCGTGAACATTATTAATGTTTCAAAAATACGTATACTATATGGTAAGTGCAAAATTTTAATTTAACTGTACGTACTACTACACTGAAATTTAATCACTAGTAGCAATATGAAATTACAGTACTGTACTTACAATTTAAATTTTTTGAAAAAAAGTGTGTAAGTTTCCTTTGCTTCATACTTTGCGAACATTTTTATCCAGGAAATTGTCCAAAATGTTTAGGGCATTAAACACTTTATCTTCTACAGAGGATTGATAATGGATATAGGAACGAACAGTTTCTGCTGCAGCGAGAGCCTAGAGTCCCGTAGGAGGATTGTTTTTAAGATTTGTTGCTTCATCGTTCTCTTCATCCTGGTCTGATTTTTCTTTCTCATCATTAATTGCAAGGAGAATGTCCGTTTCTGACGGATATTCTGTTGTTTCGAGATTTTCATCGACGTCAACGAAGGTGCGAAAATCAACTTCGATGGAAAAGCAATTTTGAAATTTCTTCCATTCCTCAGACTCATCAGTTTTCTCATTGTCCTAGATTTCTTCGTTTTCATTGGATTTGATGAGGAATTCAGCTTTTGGGAAGCAATTGGTAATCGTGCTTGCTTTCACCTCATCCCAAGATTTCTGGATTAACACAATGGCATCAAGAAGATTGATGTCATGGATTTCTTTTCCTGCGTCAACATTTCTGATAAGCCGCTGGACAATTGTCAACAAACAATAAGACCTTTCTTCTTTCGCGCTGAAATTTTCGGTCAAGTTTCAACAACCAAGGTTCAAAGATTGCACTCGTCATCCATGCCTTTTTGTTGTTTTCGTAATTTACTGGCAAAGATTTAACTTCAAAAAAACATCTCGGTTTCGCAGACTTTCTGATGACCAAAAGCTTCAACTTTTCAGTATCAGCATATTGGCTCCAACCATGACAGTTATCCTTTACTTCCTTTTTCCTCATGGCACTTCTCTGCTTTAAAAGCCAGAGTCTTTTCTGATAAACATTTGAAAAAAAGTCCAGTTTTAATCGGCATTAAAAACATCATCAGGATTGTAGCCCGCTAGCAAAGAAGGCAGCACGTTGCGACAATAATCTTCGAAATCAATTTCACCAGACTTCACTAGCACTTTCACCAGACATGACTTTCTGTACAATTCCATTACGAACTTTAAACTTATCGAGCTAGCTGATACTTGCTTGGAAAGATTGAATTTCCATTTCTTTTGCAAATTTTTCTGCCTGTTCTCGAATAAGACCACCTTGAAGAGGAACATTTGGATTTCTCATATTCATCACCTATGAAAACATGGCATCCTCCAATTTAGGGAAACTTGATGCTTTTAAACGCTTTCTTTCAGGCGCGTAACGAGACTCTTCCACAGCTTTTCTTACCTTTTCTTTTTCTTTCAAAGTTGTTGACAGAGTATTTGCAAGAATACCAAATTCGGCAGCAATATCTTTCTTCTTTCTAGTGCCCTTTTCTACTTTGTCGATGAGTTTTGATTTTGCACGGATACTCAAGGTTTTCAAAACTCTTTTTTTCCCATGATGAACTCGATCTTATTCGCACAAATCTTAATTCCGCTTCGAAATGAAAAAACGCTCTAACAAACATGATTAATCCTTATCACACTCTTTCAGTTCTCAGAACCGAATGTTAAGTCACTTTAAAGACTGGTTTTTCAAAGCAAACAACTTTCAAGAAAAGCATGCGTAAGGCTAAGACTACTTCCACTGTGGCAGAAGGTAGACAGATAGGACTGAGGGACACAGAAAGCTTCATTGGCATTGTTCTGATGCAATCGAAAGTTTTTTAAGTAGATTTTTTTTTTTTTCGTTAAAATTCGACTTACGGATGAGATTTGATGTTTGGGAAGCGAAAATGTCTTTGAGTTATCGAATAATTCGACTTATCGAACTTCGAATTACAGAGCAAAGATTCAATGTTAAAGCCTATGCTCTCGGCCGTGAATGAAAAATTAATTCGAGTTAACGAAAATTCGAGTTATAGACGTTCGAGTTATCGAGGTTTAACTGTATTGCGAAAACCCATTGCGAAATGCCATTTGTTTTTGTAGATTAGCGATGGCAACGTTAGGTGTTTTGATATTTTGAGAAGTAAGAAACTCACTACTTCTGCTCGTCTATCCTTCATCTGCGACATCTCCATTTAAGCTTCGTCTTCTTAATTAAAGATATTATCAAAGAGACCTTGGCAGAAAAGCATACTGCATCTGCCATTATCTGCTCTGATGTAAACTCATCAGAGAAACAAAAGATAGAAAGAGAGGTAAGATTTGTATTTGTACTTGCTTCGGCAGTACATATACTAAAATTGGAACGATTTCTATTTTCAGTCATACGTGAGATGTATATAAAGGTAAGAAGCTTTCTTTTAATGAGAACGGACATGCGTTTTAACGAACAGGTTGTTCATTTTCTTCACAACTACCATAGTATCATTGACATCAATAGTCTTAAATTTTTCTTTACAGGTAAAATTTATTGTTAACAATCATATAGCTAAAAAAGCAGACTGTATTGTAATTAAAATCTCGGCCAACTGCTGATTCATTAATTACATAAGTGATATATTTAGACGTGTTTATTTTTATATTTCGAAGTTAGCATTAAATCTTAATTGTGTTACAGTTTTAATATTTTATAATAACATAGGAAACTGCTTACGGTAACATTTCTTCAGTTGCGCATTTGTTTCTATCTGAATATTGTAATTAAACAACTCCACAGCGACTTCTACTTTAGGGAAACGTAAGGTGTCACGTTAAAAAAAATGTGTAGAACAATTATGGAGAGATGCGGTTGTAAATCTGGCTTATTGTGAAAAAGATAAAAAATCGTACTTTTCTGTTAGTAGAGCCCCATTGCGATTTTTTTCTACTGAAAACCGATGACTTGTGCTTAATCGTAACTTTACGATGTTTTGTCGTCTAAATAATAATAAGTTTTCGATTCATAATTTAAGGGTTAAAATCGTCGACCTATGTTCTATGGATTTGAAAAGAGGTCAATGTATGTCCAGAAGGTTTTAAGTATTACGACTTCGCGATAATATTTACTTGGCACTATTTATTTCGAAGAGAAGTCTCCAAATATTACACCCACTTCTGCTTGAACATCATGAGACTAGTTTAGTATGCATGAGATAATACCTGAGTTAGTGGGTACCTAGTTGGTGCTCAACCCCACATCACCTGACTTAATATTGTTATACTTTCAAGAAGCTTCCTGGGTGCTCTTTATAGTGCAGTAGCTGTAGGTGAACGTTTCCTTCCATCACTTTTTTTTACTTGGATTCTGGTTTTCTCCTGCTTTTTTTAATAGTATGGGTTTGTTTGTTGGGTTTTGTTTGTTTTTTTCTAATTTGAATTCAATTTCTGGTTTTTCTAATCTATTTTTTCCACAGACATCAGATGAGCAAAGTTAAAGTTAACAAGCCCCCCACCCCCGATGGACCATGTAGTTGTGCCCTGTATTCCTTCATTTCCACAATTAGACGTAATACTGATACCGAGACATTGAGTTTTTTTATTATTTTTCATTAAAAACAACCACTGGGCTGTCAAAGGCCTCCGAAAGGGCTCTTCTCATTGATGTATTGCAAAATGCATTCTGCATCACAACAGCTATGTTCTACGACCTTTTTGGAGAGTACTAAGCCTTAAAAAGAAAGCTCTGCTAAACTCAATTTCATCATGACGGATGTTGCTCATGCCTTCAATCTTACTCGTTTGCATAACTTACTTTAACTTACTCGTTTAACTAACTAACTTATTTAACTTACTCGTTTGCTAACTGTTTCTCAGTTCAAAAACAAAAAGCTTAATAAATATTAAATGATGTAAAAATAAATTTTATGAAAAAATAATTTTATTATAGAAAAAATTGAAATTGTATTTGCATTTGGAAAAAAAGAGTAGGAGTAAGTAAGGAAACACTCGCCAAAATGTTAAACGGAAGTGGATACCATATTGTAAAAGAGCATCACTGCCTGAATATTAAAAGGGTTGAATCGGTATAGTACAAATAATTTTATTCTGTAATCCATGTTGTTTCTGCCCTCAAACAAAAAATATATATATATTGGTTTTAGACGAAACACTTTAAAGCACTATCGAGAACTACACTCGAAAACAAACAAGATGACGGATGTTAGAATGTTTCTCGTGAACTAGTGTTTCCTTGTTATGATTTTTCAATGCAGTGTTGCCTCAACTATGATAATTTTGTTTTCAGTTGAAGTGGTGCCCTGCTAACAGGAAAGTACCAAAACATTAGGTAAAAATGTAGTAATGCCAGCAACTACTTCACCAGTCATCGCCAACTCCTAAACTGCTGCCAAGTTGGAAACACTTCTTTAAAAAGTCCAAGGAAATGGCATCTGGAAAGAAGGGGAATTTATCCAGTTTTCAAAACAAAATGGCTGCAATGAAGAGTATAAAATGAAATATGGAAAATTTATCTGTTTGTACACACAACTTATGGTCATACTCCTCTTCTGATTTCACACTTCTGAACTAATCCGGTGGGTTTGGTTAGAGCAGATTAAATCAGATGACCTAGGCACCACACTTGTCGAGTCACTACAAAAACAATGAAAATTCTGGTTACTGGATGGATTGACATTATCATAGTGCATAAAAAGAATTGTAGAAAAAATAAAATGTTCAAAACAGTTTAGCCTAATAATCTTAAACTCAATATTAAATACGATTAAGTTTTGATACTCCACTTTTATATGGTTCATACAAAAACATATGCTTTAGGTAGAAAGAAAAAAAAATCAAGCTTAATGGTAAGCTTCCAAATTAAGCAATCTATCTTCTATTTTCCAAGCTATATAAAATATCCAAACCTACTGCTAAGGGCAGACAACTATGCGCACATAATTATAGGAAAATTATTCACCTTCAATTGTTCTGAGAAAACTAAAAAAAGCAATGATTTTTTATTCAAAGAAAAAATGTGATGAAAAATAGGTACAACAGTAAATTGTTGGACGAAAAATGTAGTGCAATAAAAATACACTGTTTTGCAAACATCAATCACATGGCAGAGATGGAATGACACTTAAGGGAGATGAGGTGGATGGAAAAAAAGAAAACTACAAAATTGCTGCAATGCCAGAAAAGCATTAAAAACCTGGCTAAAAGATAACAAAGGCCAAGCAACTTTGCTCAGAGACTAACACTGCAAGAATTTGATGATTGCCTGTAATATTACATTTTAGCCAAGATTTAATTATTTTACCAAATGTACTTTTGTTTATCTATAAATATATTTGATAGTAGATGATTGATTGGAAGATTGGGTTTTTCTTATTTATATCTGACAATATTCTTATCGTGAACTACATATGAATAGAATTGTTCTGCTTGATTGTTTGAGCCATACTTTTTTCATTGGCATTTAATAATTCTGAACTATATTTCTGTTTTATATGCATTTGTTTATAGTATGATGTAGTTCACAGCAAAGGCCCTTTGCAAAGAACCTTTTACAAAACATCGTAAGAGCCGTTTTTCCTTACCCCTTGGAATTGCCCTACTCACGAGACAACTTTTGTAAGTAGAGTACTTTTAATGAATGGTCATACATACTTAATTAGCTATAATCCTCTAAAATAAGCTTAAATAATGAAATTCCATTTATAAAGTTGAACTTCCAGTAAAATAAAACAGTTAAATTTGCAAATTGTAAAAACTTTGACACGTCTGTTACAATTAGGATGTCTATAGCGTAATGTGAAACCAGCTATTTATATACATGCAGCTCTTAGTAAGCTTGAGCCTATCTAAAATTTATGTAGCTTAAGGCTGCATTTAGTCTAATTTCATATGACCCATCGTCCTCTCCTAGTCTTAGAAAGAACCAACGAAAGCTGTATATGGATCTTAATCAGGGCTGTAGCCAAGGAACTGAACTTCCCTGGAAAATATTTTTTCTCAACAATTTAAAACAAAGTTCCATAATAGGAACTTTGTTTTAAATTTTTTGTTTTATATAAAATTGTACATGATAATAGAAATTGTTCTATTTTTAACATTAAAAATCTATTCAAAACAAATTTTGGCATAACTGCACAGTTCGTAGTTCGTCACAGGTGTTCTCTCCTCCTGAAATTGGTCAAAAATTGCAGTAGTGACATCATACTTAGGTATCTCTTGTATGCTTATAACATCATTTGTACCTGTTTTGTGTTTCTGTGGGCTGTATTTTGTTCGTTGCAGCGAATTGAATTATGTCAGAATGATTGACCCTTATGTTGTTTTTTTTGGGCCTGGGAATTTGCATCCAGCATTCCTCAATGCTATGAAAATTATTTTTCCGCCCCACACACACAGCGATCGCATTTGGGGAGAGGAATATTCCATGCTCTGATTGGTTGCTTTCAACCTAATCTATGAAGGTGTGGCCTAGGACAATGTTAAGTTTTACAGGTATATATTGATTCAACTATTCATAACTCAAAGGCATAACTCGAAGCCTATCCAAACAGACAGTGAGGAGTTTACCCTTAAGCGGGGAGTCTCCCTCACTAACCGTTCTCTGATTCAGGTAAGAGTAATTTGTTTTCAGGTGTGTATTTTGTAAAAAGTAAATACTAACCGTATGAAAAAAATTATAAATAGGCCACACCCTCATAGATCCGGTTGAAAGTAGCCAATCAGAATCATGGAATATTCTTCTCCCCAAATGCACTAAGAACATTTCCAACATGACGCAAGGTGACTTTGCCCATTACCAGTCGCGTTTGGCAACATTGTAAACAAATTCAGTAGTGTGACGGACTATTCAGTTTTACCTGAATTTTCATGGTACTGGATCTTGTATCTATCCTGTTTTTTTTACAAAGGTATGAATCTTCTAGTTTATACGGTGAGGAGAAGGGAAATTATGAATTTTAGTGTACCTCCACAAATTTTAAATGCAAAATTTTTATTCATTAATGTTAAATATATTAGTCTGCTTAGATACAGCGATGCCCATATGAGTACTTTTAGTGGGACTAAGAAATATCATTACCTCATTTAAGGTTGACAAATATTTGAGTGAATGTACAAGATACTAAAATGCTACAAAAATAATTGATACTGCTTGACAATTAGTAATGAGCTAAAAAGTACCTTATTTTAAAATGTAACTATAAAACTTTTGAAAGTATGCAGAATCAGACGAATCAAATTTTTAAACTATGGTTGGGGGTGCACAAGTCCCCCCTCCACCTTATGGGCAGCCATGCTTAGATATTTAGTATTATTAAATATATTAATAAAATACATCAAAACATTAACAAATTCTATCTCCCCTCCCCTGTAAAAAAGCATCCAACTATGGCTCTGATCCTATTGACAACACTGAAGTTTGTGATGTTTTACCAGTAAACTAAATCTTAAATGATTGGGAATCATAAAACTATTATTTTAATATACAGAGCTAATCAGAGAGAGAACTAATTGCCAGAACTGTTTTTTAATGTTCATATCTTCCAATGGTTTAGCGATTACAACTAAAGCTTTTATACTCTCTGAGCTGAATTTGATTACCATTAAGCTTGGTTATATGAATAAATATACTCTTGGGTCACATTAATTCATCAAGGCCCATTTAAGATAACCTGTCAACAAATGATCAAAGAGATGTATAGTTACCAATTTTCTCTGGCGTTAAGTGTATGATCAGAGTTAAGAATGGTGTCAGTCACATATAACATAATGATTTATTTCTACAGTGTGAGTAAAGAAGTTTGAAATATATGCAGGCTATAATGGGATGCAGTTGAGTATTTGCTGAAGCTATGTTGTTATCCGTAAAGGAGAACTAGTTAATAAGTGCCCCCTTTAGTTAACACACATATGGTCAGGGTTTGCTGGATTCCCACCCCCTTAAGCATTTTAGTTAAAATGTAAAAATAAAATTTTAGCATTTTTAAATTTCTTTTAGTTCTCTTTTTCTACTGTAAATACTTGCGATAATTTTGAAAACTTTGAACTATAGGAGAATGCTAAACAAAATAACGTAATTAAAGAACTACAAATAGCATTTTTTATTTTGTACAAAATTATACATTTGGCCATGTAATTGTACAATTCTCCTTGGCTTTGCTACTCACCGTAGTTCAACATCCTTTTGCAAAATGCGACAAAAAAAAGCTTACACAGCTTAAACTCTGCATATAGGGCTATCAACTCTATTGTGCCTATGTCCCTTCAGCTCCCCTTCAACAAAAAAAAATTATACAGGCTAGGCACTCCCAGAAATGGTGGAAATAAAAGAATGCAAAACAACAACATATACTTGGAGATGAAAGGCAAGACATATAAACTATATTGTTATTGTTCAGGTTTTTTCCTATGGTGATAAAGATGTAGCTGAATTTTATTTAGGAGGGAAAAACAGCCCTATGTTTTATTATATCAACATAGGCCTGTATTGTAGTAATAATTATCAAGCAAAATAGAAATAAATGGAAATTTCTTCATTTTTGTTATTTAACTTTGATAATTAATAATTTTTAATAAAATTATGAAGGTTAGGGAAAAGATGTCCTGATCGATACTGAAAACCATATCTAAGAATGTGAATAGGATTGGAGCTTACCTTTGTTCCCTAACACTTCAAGTTGGTATTACTGCATATATATGAGTAAAGAGCTATGCACAGCTATACTTAACGACCAAGCTGTTAAGACAGTAGGATGGTAATCCAAAGATTGCTAGTTTGACACCAACCTGAGTGTGTGACATGTTTATTGTTCTCTTCCTAAAACAAATATTCTAGTATGAACCATATAAAAGTACTTATTTATATTGTGTTATTTGTGAAGGTACCTTGTAATGTTCTAATGAGATAATTTTGCAAATTTTTTTGTAGGTTTTCATAGAATAATATGGATTTTAGAATCTGAAGATTTTATAAATTTGGAAATTGATATCCATATCCTTGTATGAGAGAAAAGGTAAAATGAAGAAAAGAAGTTAAAGAAGAGCAATATATTAAAGGACATTAAGATGGGTTGAACATTAAAAGGTATGATTGAGAGAATATATAAGCGATGATACGAAGTGGAATCCAAAAGTTTGGGGGGCTGTGCCCACCTGTGATAAAACTAGCATGTAGTTAAAGTTACCCTGTCTGAAATGCATCCCATCATCCTTCTTTTTAATCAAAATGGTTTGGCCCATGGAAAGTGATTGTACTTTGCACACAGACACAGTGCACTGTGGTTAGTCATCTTCTTTCTACAATTTAAGGAACATGGATTTTTAAAATCAGCCATGTAACATTAAATTTTATCGGTGTTTATGTAAAACAGCTGCAGAATCTTTAGAAAAGTTGAAAAAGCTAACAAATAGTTTCCAATAAATGAATTGCATTAGTGATGATCCTAAAAAACCCAGGGTCCTGTGGTGATGCAGTAATAATGCACTCATCTAATGAGCCGTTATCTCTGATTCAACTCTCAAGAGGACGCTTATTTACTAACTGCTCAGTGTAGTCTGGGAATTGATTTCCTAGGCCAGAGTGATCCAACCTGCAGCCCGTAAGGACATTTTTGGTGGCCCTCAGCTACTTTCAAGAAAATAGTCCTAAAGCCTTAAAAATTTAAGTGTTTGTTAAGGGCAGTTCCATAGAAACTAGGACATGAGGGTGAAAAAACAAATTTCATGTTAGGTATCATTTTGTAGATAAATGTTCAAAGTACTTTAATTTAGAGCTTTTTTTGATTTTTAGTAGCATATTTTTTTATGTATGCCTTGTAAAGTACTTTTATTTTTTACAGCAAAAATGTCAATTTTGTTAGTGTACTTATAAATTTAAATAAATTGAAGGAGATTTATTTTTTGCCTGTAAATTTATTCCCAGTGGTAATGTATATCCTTTTGCTGCCACATGAGAGAAAAGATCTCCATTCAAAATAAAGTATGCTAGTGTATAAATTAAATTCACATTTGATTGTAACAAGAGTAACCAAAAACGAGAAAAATGTACTAAAAAATCATTAAAAGTTGAAAAAGTAAAAAAAGAAACAAAGTTCTTGGATGTCTTTATTATTCATTGGGACAGTGTCTGAAAATATGAAGTTAATATATGTAAAACAACTGAAGTTATTTTAAGTATAAATATGTAACAAGAGTAACCGAACAGGACAATTAAACGAGATTCATTCATGTTTTTTGCTGGTTTGTGTGTTTTATTTATACAAATCATTTTAACTATTTATGGTGGCACAACATTAAACGATTTCTCTGTTTCTTACAACTAAACAACTCAGATTAATATTTTAAAAAAAGAATAGGTAAGCGTGTTTTCGTAGAATTCATTTATATCGTTTTTTTTCCAAAATTTATCTTGCTTGAATTTTCATTGAAGACACTCCAGATTTGAGATAAAGAAAGAACTACTTATTAGTTGTTTTTGTAAGTATTTACTGGTATGCTACCTCGCATGGAAAATGCCCTGTACATGGTATTGGGGGAACAGCAAAAAGGGTTGTGTAGATGAAAATCGAAAGTGGGGAATACATAGTTAATATTGCAGCCGATTTTGCCAAAGTAGCAAACTCTTCTACTGAAATAAAAGTAATAAACATAGAACCTGAAGTGATCCAAAAAAGTATTAATTTAAATGTAGATTCTATTTTTAATGAACCTCCTCATATAAAATATATTTCGAAAATGCACTATTTTTGGGTTACTGATGGGAAACCTATTGGTCAAACACTGAACTGGTGTCAGAAAAGAATGATTTTGTGCCTTGAGGATGGGTATTTGTAAAATATGATTCTAAATATTATCCCAGTGAAATAATTAGCACAGTCGAAGAATCATTAAAAAGTTGGTAAGCAGGAATCGAAAATATGTGTAAAAATATCAGTATAATCATAACAAGAGATTCCATGGAATTGCCCATAACATGTATTTATTTACACAAATTTTTATAGTATTTCCAGTCTCGTTGTACAGGTACGCATGTACTCATGAAAAAAATACCAAAATCAGCAATATAAAAATATATGATAATTTTTAAATACCTTTTGAATACAGGTATCAAAAGCAATAGCTATTAACACAAATCATATACATCTATTTTTGTATGAAATTCATGTAATAATTAAGTCTGTAAATTGTGTATTTCATTACATATTAACTATATTACATTTTAATTTACAGTATTGAAATTTAATTTAATGTGTGGCCTGTAGATTGTGTGTTGAAGTACTTGTGTGGCCTACTTGGCATGAAAAGTTGGCCCACTCTATGAAGTTTAGATTCCTCAGAAACTGTAGGTCTTAGTGCCATATGACCTTGCTATCCTTGCACTGTAAAATTAACATAAGTACCTACTGAACACATACCTTGTCACCAAATTAACATTTTCCTCAATCTATGCAGTCATAGGTTGACTACTAGAGTGTTCATTGTCTGTAATGGATTCTCGGCCCTCTTTAAAATGCCAGTACCGCTTTTACACTTTCGATCTTAACCATCATAGGGCCTAAATGGCATATCCTTATTCTACAATCATTGTTTATAATACTTGGAAATGTGTTCATTTTATTTGGTCATACCAATGTTACAACTTCCTAATCCATAATTCTGAAGTAGTATTATTTTCAGAATCACTTCAGATTTTGTTAATAAGGTAAGATCTGAAAAAGGTGCAAGAGATATTTAACAAATATCGTAGAAAATCATTTTACGTAATTGGAATAGAAGTATAGAAATTATTTGGGCCAGAACAAGAGTTACGTGCATATTACTTGCCTGAATTTGATTTATAGTATGTGCAGAAGTATGTTGTTAAGATGTCACATTTTAAGTTGTTGGTCTTGTTTCCCAGATAACCCAGATTCCCAGTTTTGAAATGTAAAATTCTAAGACAGCCAAAGAAATGTGCCAGTTTTATACCCCTTAGTTCTTTATATGTAATTTGCTTTTGTAAATTGATATAGACTTTCGAAATTTTAAACGAAGTTTAACTTGTTCCATATTATGTTGCATTATGCAGACCTATAATTTACCCCAAAGTATCTTAAAATGCTAGTGGAACTTCAAGAAGTTCGAATTTTCTACAAATCGAAATAATATAAAACGAACAATATATATTATGTATATGTGTGTCCATAGCAGGGTTGACAAGTTTTTGGCATGTGTCAGTTTTAATGGGTTTTATCCATGATTTAAACAGTCACGTCAAAAACCCAAAATTTAATGATTATCATAAAACATCTTGAATTAATTAAAGCTGTATAAACTGAACAAAGACAATCCATAAGAAATTACCTAAAACAATTGATTTTCATTTTGCTTTGCCATTTAAAATATTTATGCAAAAACTGCTCTAAATGCATGCTGTGTCAAAAACTGCTGAGTGTATTTAACAACTATATTAAAAATATGGTACATTTTGTTAAATATATAAACTATTACAATATATGTAACAGATTGAAACCTGTACAACCTGTGTAAACATTTGATTCTGCAGCTAGATTCAATGGCTGTTATACTAGATACCCATCAAACAGACACAGCTGAGTCTTCTGAAAACTCTTTACAACCTCATACCACAATTGTGAAAAAATTACTAAAACAGGCTTTAGAGTCTGAACATTCGTTGGTTTGCCATATTCATCCCAAATATATGGGTAACGGCTAGAATAGTTCAGCAAATACAAACTACTCATGCTTTTGTTTTTCAAAAAAGCTCTGATTGTTTACCACTTTTGATAGCATTTGAAGCCTAAGTAACCTCGTTCTCCACCTCTTACTCCAATGCCTGTGCGAAACATGCAAACCCTATAGCAGGGGTCTTCAACCCGCAGACCACATGTAGCCCGCTGACACGTTTCTTGTGGCCCGCTGGCTCTTGAAAAAATACAAATCATTTCACATGAAAATACACTCCTTGCTCCCTGTGAATCTTAAGTCTATGTCTAGACAACTATCTTTTTCTATATAGTCACCTGATTTATTGCAATTGTATATAGGAAAATTTGAATAAGAACAACATGAAGGTAATTAAATCACTACAGACTAAATTTTTAAAAACTATTTATTTTATTTTTAAACACTAGCATAAGTTATAATTCATTATTTGTAAAATATGGTATATTACCAATTGATAAAATCAATGAATATTGTACGCTAAATCTAATGTATGAAAGGATAATAGAAGGAAAACATTTTGGATAATATTGATATCCAGTATCACGAAAACAACAGAAATTTAAGAAGCAGTAACCTACCAAAGATTAGAACGAAAGTGTACAGAAAAGGAACATGCTGCACTGTAATTAATGTTTGCACCTTACTGGAAATCTGTCCTTTTCCCAAAAAACATCCCTAAAAAATATACTTTAGATTCTTTATGTCAGATCCCACCCACCCCACTCCCTAAAAAAAAACTAAGTGTTTTAAGCACCTGACCAGGTAAGAAAGAAAATATCGCCAGTCATAGCAAAAAAATCTGTTACAGCATCACTTAGTTGTATCTTGCAAAAGAACGAGATTTAGTGAGATTTGCTTACTGTTTAGTATTAGCTCTCATTTGAAATGGTTTTGGTTTGCGTTCTGATTGACACCTTCTAATTTTAGTTCAAATTATCGGTAGTGTTTGTTATCTTGGCATCAAAATGGATGGATGTTAATGTGCAAGCTCTTGTATTTCAATATTATTTGCGAGCTATGGTTAGCACAGTGAATTTTTCCTGGAAAAAAAATGCAAAATTCGCTTGACGGTCGCATGAAAATCTGAATTTCGCAGAAGTTTAAAAAACAATCATGTAAAAAGTGTAACATTAAAAAGTCCTAGTTACAAAACAGTAATGCAAATAACAATTACATTATTAAATAAGCATTATATAGTAGGATTGTCTCATCCCCAAGTCATACATAGGGCAGTAATTTTTTCACTGAAAAAAATTCAAAATTCCCTCTATGGTCTCTGAGAAAGTCTGGAATTTCAAGGAAATTTTTAAAAAATTCCTTTTACTTATTTGCAAATGTAATATGACATAGTTTTATATTGTTATGCTGGAAAACTTACTAAAATAAATGTTTTAATAAGGAAAAAAGAAAATCGATTTTTGGGGACCCACATTTTTAAGCATAGCGTGTCCTTGCGATTCAGTTTCATGAGCACCCAGCAGTATCCCTGCTTATATAATTAAAAAAAATTTTGTGTGTTTACTTGATATCAAAACTCAATCTGCTTTTCATAGAAATGGTGAAAAGTAATTTTTTTATTTTTTTTTTTTTGAATGGCCAAAGTAATGAAAATTTGAGTATGTAAAAAAAATGTAAGAGTATTTTATGCAGTTTCTACTTCAGTGCAGTTAAAAGGTGTTCACACTGTCTTTTCCTTAGAGCCCATGCTTTTGGTTAATGTAGGATTTATGCTTATAATGCAAATTAATGATAAATTAAATGCTGAATTAGAAATTGGCCATTTGGTTTGTTAACAAGTTGGAATAAACTTTACTAGTTAAAATCTTATCTTGAAAATTCTCTCACACATAACATTTATTAATCCATTGCTTACAAAAACAATAATGACAGTTTAAAATTATGATCATTTAAAAAAAATAGACTATTGTAACCAAAAAAATATAAGCACACCAGAATTATGATTGTATTAGGTATTCTCAAAATTACTATCATTTTTCAAAAATATCGTCGTTTGACACATTTCTGCTTCTGCGTTTTTTATTATAAAACACAATATCAGGTTTACTCAAAACATAATAATTAAAATAGTGAATAGAAAGTTTTCTGTTATGTATATAAAAATGGTTGTATTGAAGAAATTTGCGTTCCATTATTAGTATTATTTGTCAATTCTAATTTTAAAAAATTTAATGATTGCAGGTCAAAATTCTGTATATAAAATTTAGATCTTAAAAACAATGAAATTTAAAATTTAAAGGACAGTAAAATTCAGGAAGTTAATTAAAGGATAGTAAAATTCGGGAGCTTAATTACAAGATAGTAAAATTGGGGAGATTAAAAATTGTAAGATATGGAGCTTAAAGTTCATAAGGTATATAGCTTAATTCTCATAGAATTTGGCCCTTACAGGTATTAAGGAAGAACCATAAAATTTAGATTTTCTTTGAAATCTTGCACTTAGCACAAAGTCGATATGTATTTTCTAATTTCATTTTGTAAAAAGTGTTTCCTAATGCTTATTTATAAGAAAGAAAAAACATGAAGCAAATGATTATCTGTTTTGAAATTATGGTACAGTCTGTCCCAAAAATTTATAAACTGTTGTTTTGTTGTGAATAAATTTTTTTGTTATGTCATAGGTTTTATTCTTTCAAAAATAGTGTTAAATCCAATTACAAAGTGTTACTAATTCCAATTTTCAGAAAAAGGTTGAAACCAAAATTCATATCCCAAATATTTAAAATGTAAGTGTCCCAAAAGTTTATAAAAAAGTTTGTTTATGCAAATTTGAAATGAGTAGTCAGTGATGTTAGGTTTGGGGCATGTAAGCAGGTTATCCGAAGCTCAAGGAGTCTATTTTGCTGAGGGGGGGTGTAGGGGGAATGCCGAAAGCTTCACATCTGTCAATTAAGGGGGTTGTTAAAATATTCAGCTTGAGGTCTTAAGGTAATTCTATAAATGAAATTTATGACCTATTAAGTCATTGTAAAGGCATGACATTTATCTAGTTCTAGCTCATGGGGAACCCCACATGCCCAAACCTAGTTCAGAAAGACCATGTGCTATAAGTTCTCATGATAATAGACAAATACAGAAAATGTTTTCTTCCCAAAAAATGATTGTACATCAAATGACCATGACTTCTCAGATAAAAATGTCTAAGAATACTCTACTGTATTAAAGAAATTGAGTACATAGTTTACAACAAAATGGCTCACAAATCTCAACTCATAAAGCTTTACCAAAGTGGTTACAGCAGGCTTGTAGACAAATGTTGTATGGTGACAAATTGTTCAGCATGGTGTTCAGTGACAAAAAAGAATCTGGATGGTTCTGTAGGTTCTGAGTTCAGTATTAGTATGTCTGAGTTCAGGCTCGTTTTCGAGGCCCGAGCCCGAAACTTCAAATATAACTTTAACCCTCTAACATATGATTTAAATTTTAAAAATTTTGCAAAACGACGCCATTTAAGTTCCTTCGAATTTTCATATACACGCAGATTTTTACAATCCTCGAAAACAAATCACATAATTGTATTGTGTGGAGAATTTCGATATTGAAAAGTCAGTTTTTGGTTTCAGTTACATCT
>QLNU02015360.1:114860923-114899643 GCA_006491805.2 Dysdera silvatica | reverse complement strand
AAAAACCTCTCCACACAGTAATAAACATCAAAACTTTTGTATTTTGCTATATTCATACTATCAATTTTACCATGGAAAGGCTACATGTGACTATAACACCGGCCTTTGCTCTATTATAACTTGGGTGGTGGAAATTAGTTCCAGGTGCTTGTGTTGAATTGAGATGCTATTTGGGAAATTTTCAAGTGTTTTATTGAAATAGAACTAAACCAAATCTTTCAGTCAAATATATAATATTTTTATATGTATACTCTCTTCTTTGTACCGTGGATATTCTTCCAGGATACTTCTTGAGGCAGTACAGAGGATGCTTTTAAACCGTTTTAGCTTTCAATCGTTTAAGGAAAATCTTTTCCTAAACGTTCTCTGCTTTCAAAACCAAAGTACTCTCCTTTATATCTTTTCAGGTGCTTCTTGGTTCTCAACGACTGTCCCCTTTCTTCATTCGTTGGGAATGACGAGGGATCGAAAATCAATGTTCAATGTAGCATCACTTGGCCTTTTTTGCCCTGGTGCTTAACTTCAAGGTCTTGCTTCGAAGAATTTATCTACAGAAGCTACAAAGAAACGCTTTTGAATGTCTATAAAGAAGTGGATCGTTCTCGATATCAGTTGCTAGAAAAAATAGACACAGCGATAGTTTTCTGAAGTATATTTGAACAAAAACTCAGCAAAGGAATACATTCAGTGTATCGAAACTCCTTATTACTCGTTCAATTAAATCGTTTACTAAATGAACGAGTGAATGATTTTGCCCATCTATGATGAGCAAAAAGACTACTTCATGGATTCTCTCATCGAAAGAATCTACACACCGCTAGTGGACACTCACCGCACAGAAAAATGTGTCCGTAAAAGCGGGGTGACCGTTAAAAAGGGTAATTTTCGTGAAGGAAATCGCGCGCCGGGGATTTTTATCTGTCTGTAAATCGGGGTGTCTGTTAAGAGAGATTTTACTGCACTATATTTTGTTATGCTAATGTACTGATATATACAAATATTAGGGCTTTCATCAAGTTCAAAAGAACATGTGGGTCTTAAAATATATACAATATCAGGTTGTTTAGAAAATCCAGTTCAGTTAGTCAATTTTCGGATCGTACAAAAATGATATCTACGTTCTAAACATAATGTGTACAATTTGAACAAAAAAAGGTATTTTTATCAAACTTTTGAACTACAGAACTCATAAAAAAGTAAGGACTATAAAAAAAGGAAATTATACGTTTTAATTTTTAAAGCGAAATATTGTAATATGGGGGTTAAAATAGTAATATGAGGATTATAATAGCAATAAGAGGGTTATAATACAATACGTAATGATACGAGAGTTAGAAGGGCTGACACCGGTATTTTACTCTGCGAGTAACCATTATATGTTATACCTTTGGCGACAGTTATAGATATACCGATTATATATCTACTATATTCACACGACATCATACAATTTTAAAGTGGAAAAGCTACGAAGAGGAAATCTATTTCCTTATTGTTCGTCATATTTATTCAGCTCATTATAAAAAAAATATATCTGCCACTCAGGGCTAGCGCAAGCAAATTTGCCTCCCTTGACGAACGACCTGTCCGTCCACCTCCCGTAAGAAAATTGGTATCCCAGTATCTCTTACAACAATCGAAAAGTGAAAAAATATGGCATATACAGCCCATCCACTATGGTTTCGGTTGAATCATAACATGATAATCACAGCTTGTCTCATATCACACACAAATAAATGATCAAAAGCAAAAAAAATAGTCTGGAATTTCGCCATTGAAGGACAAAATTGTAATTCTTAACGCCTTGTAAAAATGCAAAAAGATACCGGAAAGAAAAATGCATCCTTCAAGCCTCCAGTGCGCCAGCGGTACTGCTCGTGTCACTGAAAGGTGTAGTGATAATGGTAAAATATTATGCAGAATTATATAAATTAGTTAGAGGAAAAGTTGTTAATGTAAGAAAGCAAGAAGACGGAATATGAAAAAAAGGATAAAAGAGACATATATAAGAAAGAGTAAGTATTGGTGAAGAGAGAGGCATTTATAATCGAAAATAACCCACTCAGTTAAATTTTCTTATTGAACAAGTTTATCTCGATACTCTTACGGTATTAAGTATCTTAACAAATTCTATCTTAATGCCGCCCCAGGTGGCTGCCTAGCTCTCCTAGATGGTCGCACCTGGCCTGTTGCCACCCTATTTACAAAAAAATATGAAATTCGCTGATTTTGTTTAAGTATTCTTGATACATAGCATTAATTGGACTGATGATCCTTTCCCTTTCTTAATCTCCCTTTTAGAGCTCGTCATTAACTCATAGCTCTGAACACATTGATGTCTATCTTTGATACATAGCATTAATTGGACTGATGATCCTTTCCCCTTTCTTAATCTCCTTTAGAGCTCGCTCATTATTAACCTCATAGCTCTGAACACATTGAGTCTATTCTTGATACATAGCATTAATTGGACTGATGATCCCTTTTCCCCTTTCTTAATCTCCTTTTAGAGCTCGTCATTAACTCATAGCTCTGAACACATTGATGTCTATTCTTGATACATAGCATTAATTGGACTGATGATCCTTTCCCTTTCTTAATCTCCCTTTTAGAGCTCGTCATTAACTCATAGCTCTGAACACATTGATGTCTAAAATTACCCGTGTTTGTGAAGTAGTGTTTCCCTGTATAAATCTTATGTGAGTGGTGAAAGTTACCATATTTCGATTTACTGTACTATTTTGATAAGAATACACTCAAATGAGATTTTTAACATGAATTACAATGGGATTTTATAGTCACATGAATATACTTATATTAATCTTTAATCTGAAGATCGCTACGTTCTGAATAAATTTATCACATACTATGTAAGATAATTTGACGCAGCATTACGCAGATTAGATTTATAAGCAAAGAACAACATTATGAGCACAAGTACTGTTGTTAAAACGTTACATTTCAACGTACGTTTTTAACGGACTTGGCCGTCTTTCGTCAGGAATACAAAATGAGAAAATAAACAAAATGAACAAATTCAAATTCAACCAACCCATAATTATCTGTCAACCAAGATCAATACGTGAATTAGATATTTTAGAAGCATTCCATATCAATAAGAATTCTTCTATCATAGTCAATGAACCAAAATCTACTCCCACTTTCGGTCAAGATTGGAAACGTTTAATAAAATTTTCACATTAATTATTCATCCACAACTGGCAACACAATAGTCACGCAATAACACCATCTCCAGTTTTCTAATATTTATTTTCTCATTTTGTATTTCTGATGAAAGACGGCCAAGTCCGTCAGAAACGTACGTTGAAATAAAACGTTTTAACAACCTTACTTACGCTTATAATGTTGTATTTACTTATAAATCATAACATAGTGTTAATCGATGACCTTGCGCCTTTTTCCGTCCTTTCTCCAGAAGAAATGTTTAGAAATAATCTGCAAACAAATAGGTCTCAACCTTGTAGTTGCACGGCTTAAGATCGCTTTCTTCACTCTGTTTAGATTTCTCTGCAAGAAACAAAGAGAAAATTCCGCGATTAAAATTTTTGAAGAGTTAATTAGCCTTAAGGGAAAGGGTATATAATGTTTTTTTATTTTGTAAGAGGCTTTTATTTTTTCGTTTCAAAGAAAATCAATGTTTGGTTTGATGGAAAATATTGGCGTCATCCTCTGCCTTCCAGCTTTAAAAGCAGCATCGGAAGATAATACCTTTTGTCATGTAAAAGAATGGAGGAAATTAAAACCGTAATTTCCCTAGGATCCAAAGAAGGTGCTGGAAATTAATTTTTCTTAAAGTTTAACGAGAGGAGAACCTCCAATTTTGCTGACAAAACTGGTTGAAGGAAATTACTACTTTTAAACAAAAGTAATGACATCTTTTAAAAGTTTCTCACTGCTAAGTTGACAGCGGAAAACTAGTTGCCACGATAATAGAAATCCTTCAAAAATAAGGACATGTGGATAGAATAAAAGTTTATTTAATAGCTAGTAATAGTAAATTTTCTATTGGTTTTGAGGAAAACATAATATTGTGTATGCCTTTAGTCGTTATCATGCTCGTATCTAGAGGGGAGGGGGAGGGGGGCTTAGGGACCGGTTCCACTTGAAACTAAATTTTAATGGAACTTGTCTACAGCCTTGCATACTGTGATTGCATAGATAGATGCTGTAAAAACTTTGAACCCCTCGAAATTAAATCTTGGCTATTGCCTTGGTCTTTATAGTTTATTCAATACAATATTCAATACAATTTGGGAAGACCTTTCCAACCAAATCGATTCCATTCTCCAGGTAGTTAACGCAATAGACTCGCACCTGGAATTCTCACTCGAAATAGAACAAAACAACGCCCTGCTTTTCCTCGATGTTTTGGTTAAAAAAGTTGGTCGCCAATTTGCCACATCCATTTACCGTAAGACTCTTGGAGTTTCGCTGCCACCTCACGTAAAGTCTTGTCACCCATTTCAACAAAAAATGGCTGCGTTTCACACATTCGTAAACAGGGCTCGCAAGATTTGTTCAACCCCTTCAGCGCTCTCTCAGGAACTCAACCTTTTAAATTCAATCTTCAGTGATAGAGGTTTCCACGCCAACATCATCGACCTAGCAGTCACCAAAATTTCAAAACATGTTACTCACACCACTCTCTCTCTCCACACCTTCCTAAAGAATTTTCCGGTTCCGTTGTGCTTCCGTTCTTCCCAAAAATCAGTGTCGCCGTTGCAAAAATCATTTGCAACACTAACTTCAAGGCAACTTTCTCGCCAACCAACAAAATCCATCCATATAGGCTCAAAGATTGTCTCCCATCGCTTCAACGCTGGGGAGTATATCAGATCTTTTGCCAATGCAATTTATTTTACATTGGCCAGACCAAACGCGCCTTACGCCATCGATTAAAAGAACAAAAATACGTCGAGAAGGCTGAATTTAATAAGTCTTCATTCGCAGTCCACTGCTGGAAGAGTGGTCATCGTTTTAATTTCAATGACGCCGCCATCATCCATCAACCCAGGTCTCCAATAGAATTGAATTTTTTTGGAAGCATTCTGCAATTTTAAACATTCCGATCAAATTATCAACGATCTTCGATCCACTCCGTTTCTCAGCCAAGCCTGGAAAAATATAATAATAGAGCGACATCCCGCGATTTGTTTCCGATTCCTATTTTTAGCCAAGTGTCTGGTACTTTTTATTTCATTTTCCATGATAAAATGCCGGCTCAGGGGAGGGCGATCGCCCCATCTCCCCCCTTGGACTCGCCAATGCTCCAACCCCTTTCAAGAAATTCACTCTTATTCATAAAAGCCATATCTGTCCTATAGTAACCACTATCCCAATCATATGTTTGAAGAGGAGTGACAAAACTAGATTTTTTTTTTAATAACCTTAACCCTCTGACTGCTTATCCCACGATTTCCACGGGCAACATGAAAGTAACAGAATTTTTCATCCCGCGATTTTCGCGGGTATGCAATTTTTCCATCCTTCATTTATCACAAAAAAAAAAATGCAATTTTTGAAGCGATTTTGATAAAAAAAAATTAAGCAGTCAGATAGTTAAACAAGGCTATTTCACTTCCCCCGCTTCAATACAAAATTGGAAAATTTCAGGTGGAAAGACTGATTCTTAAAGGCGGAAATAATGATTCTTGAAAACAATGAGTTTGGAATATTAAATCCGAGTTTGTGTTTGTTTCGGTCGTTTTGATTCTTATACACGGCTAATTCTTATAACAATTGATTCTTAAAAACGGCAGGCACTGTACTTCTGTCAAAGCGCCGGAAGAGTAGCGAAAAGCGCACCAAAATGGTGGACTGTCTTAAATGCACTAAAGCTAATAACTGCTTATAGTTCGTTCACGAAAAGTAGTCCGATGGTACCGTTAGAAATAACGGGAGCTGACATCACAAACGGCCTAGCCGATTACAGCAGAGGGGAGGACGTCATTTCAGAACTTGTTTATAAGGAACGTTTGTCAGCGCCAAAAACCAGTTCTGAAATGAAGTTCTCCCTTCTGATGTAATCGACTAGGCCGTTTGTAACATAAGCTCTCGTTATTTTCTAATTGTTCCATCAGACAACTTTTCGTGAACGAACTATAAAAGCACTACACTCACTTGTAGGGTTCGTTTCAATCCTTTGTTCAATCGTACATAATTTCTCAATTAGATTATTAATTCTACGCTTCTCATCATCCAAGGATTCCCACACATTTTAGAATTTCTGGACTGGGACTTTGAAATTCCTGAGGTAACACGCCCGTTGCTCTAGCTCCAGTGTGTAGCCTTGGCTATTCTTGTTTAGAAATGCAAGTTTTCCACCAAATGCCTATCCCCCACGATTTTGTATGTTCGTTCCCGCTTTTGGAGCAGCAACGCCTTGTGAACACCGTTGTGAAATAAATGTATTGTTTTGTTTCCGGAGGTGTCTAAATCGTGTCTTCGGGATTGTAATTCTACGCACAAACACCTACACTTCGAGAGAGCGGCATCCATTAACAGAGGCATATATATAACAGATATATATATATATATATTGTATTAATTATTTTAATTAATTAGTTGCATTAACTATATAATATAATTATATAATATAGATCCCCCTTTTCCCCCGCAAACGGCGTCCATGGTCATATCCCTTATTATTAGCGATATATAATACAAATATTAATTTAATATTATATAGGTTAATATTAATTTATAAACTCCCTTATTATGTGAGAGTTACTTGATTTTACAAAAAATTCTATTTTCGAAAAAACATTGTAACTTTTTTTTTTTTTTTTTGTTTGATACCCACCAAAATTTAAATGATTAAATAGGAAATTAAAGCAAAAAAATTACATTTCTGTTTTGAGAGTAACATGTTTCCAAATTATAAAGTATGATGTTAACCCAACAACGCTTCTCAAAAAATTTAGCTACATAATTTTCATTTATTCGCAATTAAAAAGATCCATCAGCGTAGAGTTTTCAAAATTATTGGGGGTCCCAAGCACATATTTTGTACATTTATACATTACAGTATATATGTAAAATTGCAATTTATTTCAAATTATTGGGGGGAGGGGCTTGGGCCCCACGAGCCCATATAACTCTACGCTTATGTAAAAATCATAAGCCCACAACCACATAGAAATTAAGTTAATATTTCAATGATTCTCGTTTGCTTGTAACCTTCAATATGCTTTAATCAAAGCAAAATTTTGACGTCTTGAGAAAAATTGTCTGCTGCGCATTCCGCCACTTTATGAAAATCATTTTCTTTACATAATCCAGTTTAAATTCATCTTTGTATTAATTCCATAAGGATATTTCATTTTGGTTAATGAAGGTAGAATTGGAATTAAAAAAGGACGAAATAAATGATAAATATATTAAAAATTAATATCGTAATGCACAGTGAAACCCTGATTTTACCTTCCCGTATAATACATTTTTCTCACCTCGAACGTATATTTTTCAGAGTTCAAAATAAAATGAAACATTAATTAAATAGAATGACATACCTGTTTCGTGTGTTTTCCCGCATCGGGTGAATATTTTTTTTTCCCAGAAAAACACAAAAAATTGGGGTTTTGCTATGTAAGACAATATCGTAATTTGTAATAGTTGGGTGCAAGGTATCTTGTTTGAGCCATAAAATATGGTAGCCAAAACTTAATTTCCTTAAAATTAACAATAAACAATTGACTTCCAAAAAATAACACACAAATACGTACAAATGAGACGAAAATTAAAATTCGAGTTTAACAATAGTTCATCAAAATTGTATACAGTATGTGTTTGTAAGGGCGAATGCAAAAATTATTTTCGGGAGGTACAGAGCTTAAAAATCAATATAGACCTATTCGAGGGTGGGGGGGTCGTAAAGCTTTAAAACTAATGTTGAATCCTAAAAAAAGAAAAATGCAAATTTATTATTCTCGGCAGGGGCGTCTCCTGAATTCACCCTTGGTTTAGGCATATATTTAGGTAAAATAAATAATGGTCTTTTAATGTAAGCTTTATTTGACAGCACTTTTATTACTTTTTTTTTTTTTGCAAAAGTTGTGAAATTTTGAATGTAGATTTTTTTAAATATTTCACAATCTTAATGGTTATCGCCATTAATATTATTATCTTTGTTTTTAGGGCATGTTAGCAGTCATGACATTAAAATGAACTCAAAAAGAAGTTTAGTGCAACTTGCAGAGATGGCTGAAAAGGTTATTCCAGAACATGAAGCAGTTAGCTTTATTGGATATGGCAACTGGTGTGGGCCTGGTGGAGAAGGGGAACCGGTTGACGCTATTGATAAGTAAACTCCTTCATTTTTGATTTGGTGTTTGTTTTTATAAGTATAACGAAAGAACTGGAATAAAAATGTTATAATCTTATTGTATCAAAATTTAAACTCAACCAAAGTTTATTTAGAAATGATTTTTTTTATTTCATCCTTAATTATGGGTTAGGAAAATTATGGTACAACTCGCAGAAAAAGATAATTTTCGTAAACTTGGTTGGGTACGATTCCACATCTCTCGGTTGCCAGCCAAGTGCTCTAATCATTAAGATACAGGTGACCTGTCATTCCACTTCCTGCAAGGGTATTTAAAACTTTTTCACTATGAATAGGTTATAGCATATTACCGGTATTATATAACTAGTTCTTAGGAAAAAAAACTTCAAATACAGGGAGACTTTCTCGCAGGGAGAGGAATTACAGGCCAAGTAGCTTAATTGCTAGAGCACTTGTCCAGCAACCTAGAGATGCGAGATCGTACTACCTCACCAGGTTTCCGAAAATTCTTTTTTCTACGAGTTATTGTACCACAAAGTTTGTTTGTTTGATGCCCTAAGATTAAGCAACGGCTAACTTGAGACGGAATTGATGACTTAACATGACCTCTGAACCACAATAATGACACACAACCAAACTTACTATAAATCAAACTTAGCCTAATAAGCTCAAATGTCATCATAAGCAGTCGCAGCCTCTCAGATTAAGTGGGGCCCGGTGCCGAAGTAATTTTGGCGCCCCTTACTACCAAATATGAGTTTTATAATGTAACGAGCAATGTTTTATAATATAACGAGTAACGTTTTATAATGCAACGAGTAAACATTTTTTTTATTTCGTTTTTACAATGTACACATTTCAAATTTTTTTGGAAATGTAAAAAAATTGCGAAGGCATGATTTCTAATGACCGTCTTTGAGAAAAGCCTTCGGCGCCGTTCCACGATGATCAGGCTGGGCCACGGCCCCGCCCGTGCGACCGCCTAAGTATGTCATATACTGCGACGGGGGGGGTAAAATTGGCTGTGCCCAAAACGCTTCGCAAAAAAATATTAATCCGGACTTGGTTGGAAGAAAAAGCAATGTAAATGTGTAAAAATGAAGGCAGATTCTAAAAATTTCAAAAACGCTAGGAACTTGATATTAGTATTTCGTTTTAAAACATTCGCTAAAAAGATCCATTGTGTTAAATACAAAACTTTCGTAGTCAATAGTTCTTTTTCAGGCATTGGTACTGCTAAAGAGCGAACAAAACTGAGTTCTATGTAGGTTCCGATGTTAGGAATACATCTACAGAAAAATTTCTTGCAATGGGTTATACTTTCATTGCTTTTATCCATTTTTTACGTTGAAGGCATTTTTACTAGGAGTGAATTAAAAAAATGTAGCGCCACATAATGAGAGGCTTTTAAATTATCATAGATAAAAACTGGGGCTGCACTTTATCTTCCGAGTGTGCGTATAGACTCTGCACATTCGGTGGCTTAGTACAAAATTATGAAAGGGCAAAAACGCATTCAACATTAATATTATGTTAATAATATTAACATTAAAGACGTTTAAATACATTGGAAATTTGTAAAAACAAGAAAGCATACTAAATTCATGACGAATTTTCATTATTATTTTATGCATTTGAGTTATTATTATTTTATGCATTTGAGTTATTGTTATTTTATGCATTTCCAGAAAACTGGATGATTTAAACTAAACATTCTCAAATTTTAGATAAATAATTAGAATGTTATAAACTCAAAAATAACCACAGTGAAACTACCCAGAAAAAGTACAGTAGCTTATCAAAAATTAAATATTTTTTTTTCTACAGCAAATAATGCAGAAAGTGCAAATTTTTCAATGCTGTGAAGAACTAAAACGCGTAAATCTCAAAGCACATATTATATCAGCGAAAAAAAAGTATCGATGCCTATATAAAGATAATAATGACGACAAAAGGATCATAAAGAAATGAAAACACATCGACGCATTTTGAGCAGACATAGCTGCCCTTGGTTCCAAAAAAGTTCCAAAAATCTATATGAGCCTTAAAAGAATAAAAGGAAATCAATCCAAATTTCATGCAAAGGGAAAGGATTTCAAAATGGTTTATTAAGCTAGTTTTAAATGTTCCCTTAATGTTTAATTAGAGTAATTCTCTCATCATAGTCGATGATGTGGTTGTGTCAGATGATTAAATATTCGCAAAGAAAACAATTATTTTCTGCACCTGTTAGGAGTCGAACCCACATCTCCTTAATTTTCCGGTTAAGAGCTCTACCCATTAAGCTACAGACGACGATCACTCTCCCCTCTGCGAGCTTGTCCGTAGTGAAAGTTTTAGACAGGGTGATTCGCTACCACGTGTACAAACTTCTGGGAGGTGTAGGTTACTCAAAGACGAATCGGGATCAGATAGCAATGCAGAGTCGGAAACGCTACCATATCGCGATAGAGGGCGTTGCTGGGTAACTTGTAAAACGTATGTATACAGGGTTCCTAAGGAAGTCCGAATGCGGCCATTAACTTTTCAACCAAGACAGATCTTGCAACGAAAGTTAGGTATTGGTCACAGATTAAACACAACCAGATAGGAAATCTCCATTGGTTCCATGGTATACCGTGATCTATCGTAACGCCTTTATGGGCGCAGTTTTACTGATGTTATTTAATTTCGTAAATAAATTATACACATTTTATTTTGGCGGAATATACCGGGATAACGCACGGCAAACGTTATTATTAAACAGTAGCCAAATTGGGCGGAAAACCTACAAAATTGGCATCAGAGCATTACGTAGCCAACTAATTTCTGCCAAACCGCCTCCCTAGGGGCAGCACCTATGCTTGACTGAGCTTTCCTATCTGGTTGTATTTAATCTGTGAGTATTAGTATAGTAAACTGACTATGCACTATCAAATGATATGAACAGCGGCGCCCCTGGTAGCGAATTGAGGAAGTTGACATTTTTATTTCGAAAAATAATTTTTAACTCCCTCAATTCACCACCAGGGGCGCTGCTGTTCATCTCATCTGATAGTGCATAGTCATTTTACTATACCAATACCTATCTTTCGTTGCAAGATCTGTCTTGGTTCAAACGTAATTGGCCGCATTCGGACTTTCCTAAGAACTCTGTATATACGTTTTACCGGTTCCCCAACAGCGCCCTCTATCGCGTTACGATTGCGTTTCCAAACCTGCATTGCTATCTGATCCCGATTCGTCTTTGAGTAACCTACCCCTCCCAGAAATTTGTATACATGCTAGCGAATCACACTGTATACACTCGCAGAGTGGGGAGAGAGTGATCGTCGTCTGTAGCTTAATGGGTAGATTTCTTAACCAGAAATTGAGATGTGGATTCGACTCCCACCAGACGCAGAAAACCATTCTTTTCTTTGTGAATATTTAATCATCTGTTCCCTTAATGCTTAACTGCAATTGAAGGTGGGATTTACAGTTGTTGATGATATTGTGAAGATATACGTTCATGCAATCTTCAAAGAAATTTAACTCATATGAAGATCTTGGTTTACAAATTATATGGTTATTACGTTTATTACGTGCTTATTAAATTAAACAAATAGATAGTTATCCACATAATCACAAACTGCAGTGGAAAACTTCTAAAATGTATCATTTTCGAAATAATTCTTGTGCTCCTATAATTTCTGTTCCAAATAATGTCGTTTGGTCAACGTACGATTGATTGTATTTGCAAAAATATCCCACCACTTATTCCTCACAACCCCCAAATATACCTTTACCAATGAAAAGATCACACTTATTCTCTCTGTGTATGTATATGTTTATTCTAGATTTCAAACTTGTACGAAAAAAAAAATAATTGTAACGATACATTGTTTTAACTATGACAGCCTTACGAAGATTATTATAAGAATTTAAAACTGATCAGTGCAATTGTAAATCAATTAAAGACATTTTCTTTTCTTAGATGCTGCAAATATCATGACAAGTGTTATGATAGAACTCTCTATTACAATGTATGTGCAAAAAAGGAAAAAAGTTCTGTTTACAAAGCAAATTATGAATGGAAAAATACGAAAACAGGAAACGTAGCGTGTGGTAAGTTAAAACACTTATTTACGTATATGATATATTATACACAATTAAATAATTTAAGAGGCTAATATTGACTTGCCCACAAAGATTTCTTTCCCAAAATTTAGTACGTCAGTGTGTGTTCGTATATATTTATTTATGGGAATTATTTTGATTTGACAAACTTAAAAATATTGTTTATGGTATGTATTGATCACTGCGAAGTCACTATATTGAATCAAATGTGTTTCCACAATATGAGAAAAAATGGCTAAAGAACAACAAAAATGGAAATAAGTGATAACCAGATTCCAAGAGCAATCTTTAAATAAATTTCATATTATAGCAATTTAGATTAAGTTTTAAAAAAATAGCTCACTATATCGTTATATTTTTGGATCCATTAAAATAATAATGAAGCCAAACCATAGGTTCTATTAAAATAATTATTTTTAGCTATGCCTATTAAATCATTTTTGCAAAAGAAAAAATATTAACTTATAAATAAGAATGTTTATACTTCCCCTCCCCCTCTCTCTCACCTGAAACAACTTTCATTGAAATTGAGACCTTCACAGTTTAATGTTAATACCGTCTGTCAAATAAATACCCGGAATTGTTCAATAAAATACAAACTATTGATCTAATCACCTAAATTTATTTTGTCGCCTTCAAAGTAGGCCCATTTGATTCGATACATTTATGCCAATGAATATTCCATTCGTTAAAGTACTTCTTACAGGCACTTTCCAATATGGCCCTCAGTTCTTTCTGCGAATTTTGTTTTATGGCTTCAATGGACTAAAAACGTTTTCCACGAAGTGGTAATTTGTTTTTGGGGAACAAAAAAGTCACACGGGGACATATCTGTCGAATACGGTGATTGATCGATGACATTCGTTGAGTTTTTGATTAAAAATTCAAGTAGAGATGTTGATGTATGGGGTGGTTCATTATCATGTTGCAAAATTCAAGAATTGTTCTTCCATAAATCTGGCCTATTCCGGAGCGATGAAATACTTAGAAAAACGAAGGCAATATAGATAAACCTTTGACATTATCTATAACGCTAATTTCTCACCCCATAAGGAATTGTGGGTGGTAATTTTATTAACCCGTGCTTATGGTATGTTTTAGATATCAATCATCTACTAAATATGAGTTGAAACTTCCTAAATTTAAAGTAAGATGAATTGAAAAATATTGCTTTTAAATAAATAAAAAGTCTGAAAATATATAGGCAAGATCAAAATAAATAAGTAATAAACCCATACATAAATATTTCTGAGGCCCACAATATACTGAGACCTCAAACGCACGCTTCTTATGCCTCCATGATAAACTTCTATTGATGTTGAGTGCATGACTAATAACTCTAAGACACTTTCACAGTGAAAAAATTAAGGAAAAATCTGCCTCAAACACTGAATTAATAATAATTGGAAAAACTATTTCATGTGTGTTTGTGTGTGTTTTATATGAAATCGCATTTAATATACGACATGTTACAATGAGACCTTTAACGCATAATTTTTATTCTGAATAAAAATCAATTCTTAAGCAGGATTTATTAAATAAGTAACCTTTGTTTTATACATAATATATGTGCACATTTTTAACGTCGGTTGGAAGATTTCGTTGCGTTTGATACTAGAATAAAATTTTGTGCATGTAGCACATCTAACTCATATTATTGCTACTTTTATCACACTGTATTCTGTAGATAATTTCCATAAATTAAAATTTTCTTTCATGTTTTTAGGAGATAATCCTCCAGGATGTGAAGCTGCTATATGTCTCTGCGATACCCGGCTTGTAAATTGCTTGAAAAAACACATCCTATCATTTTCTGAAACAAACAAACATTCTCTAAATCTGCAACAATTCCTAGAACATGTTATGACTGATAATCAAACATAAAAGAAAACTATTTTAACAATTCAAATGCGTAAGAGTACATAAAAGAAATTTCTTGTATTTGGAGAAAAGAAAATGTACGCTTCAAAAATATTTAACATTGTAGAAGGACATACAGCTGTCATCTTATGTTATAATTGCTTTTACAATTCAGTACTAAAATATTTTTGGTGTAAAATGTTTTTTAATTTCTTTTTGTTTGCATAAACTAAAATGACACTTTCTTGTATATATTATGCAATAATTTAGTTTGCAGACTTCAGTAAAATGTTTACATTTATCGATAAATTATAGCTATTTAATTTTGTATTTGATTATTAATAACTGTATACATAGTTTCTTCCAAATCTTCAAATTCCCTATTGGAAGTATTTACAGTTTTAATTACAATTGACAATATCTTCAGTGTCAGACTTGTAGGAATATTATTAAGCACTGGATATATCCTTGAAAGAAAACAAATCCAGGAAGGAACAGAATCTTTTCTGAGTACACCAGCTGCATGCAACCAAATATCGAAACAAAACTAATTTCTGCCCCTCCCCCAAATGCATGTTCCGACTAGAATCTTACTTTTTTTAAATCATAAATGAGCCTAAAAAGGAAAGAAAATTGAGCTTGCACTCAGGTTACGTATGACCCTGTTACTATATTCTAAAGTTCTCTCTCGTTCTTCATACAAATTGAATGCGTACTTCTAATGTAATTACACCCTGCGAAGGCGTAGTGGTGACATGTTTGGCGACCATGAAAAAATCCGTATCTAATTCCAGAAAATACCCAGTGCTTGTCAATTGTTAACGCTGAAAACGTTTTTACTAAGCTTAAACCCGTAAAAAAGTCACCTCGAGACATTTCTAACACTTATTCCGTCATGTTGATGATACTACAAGATTATGTCTCTTCAGTGTAGCGCTTTTTTTCAACGTTAATTTGTATTAAATTGAATGGACCATTCAAAATTTGTTTTCCACAGATGCGCAGTCTGGGATTTAATTTACTAAGAGGAGGTTCAGCCCTAGAAAAATTCCAGGTTCTGTCGCAACATGGACTTATCTGTCCTTGCCCCATATTACGCAAACGAACAATCTATTATAGTTAATGAAGTATAAAACTGCACACACACACACATATATATATATATATATTACACAAAAAAACTATATATATATATATATCCTAAATTATTACTGCCAAACAAGAGAGAAAAATATTGTTATTATAAAAATTATTTTCAGGCATTTCAGGTGTGTACTTAATATTTGTGTATATTTTAAAGTGAACAAGCATTCTTTTGCTTTCTTAGCAAAAGTAGGAGATGTACTAAACTCAAAATTTTGCTAATTAAAAAATACATTATTCCATTCATGACGTTAGTTTTAAAATACACTGAAATTGGTTCAAAATAATATTTATTAAAAATGAATTTTGTTAATGAACATAAATTATGGCATCTTTCATGACATTTTTCCACAGCTCTAACTAGTAAGCATAATTTCATATGTTTACTTCCTTTGAAAATACTTCAAACTATTTAAAAAAAAGTAGTTATAAATCACAAATTTGACACTTGTTTAAACTGCCACGATGGCAATTTTAAAAAACTCAGTGACATGCTTAAATATTGGCAGAGTGAAATATTTCACAGTATCATCCCCGTTTTGTGAAAATTTTATATTTTTAAAAATAAATATTCTTCTTCTTATGCCTCATTTTCCCTTTACACATTTGTATTACTTATAGTTGCTAATGTTAAAAAAATTTGTATCAGTGATGTAGGAAAGGAAGGGGATGAAGGGGTTCAAGCTCCCATTGGGTAGCAAAGTGCATTGTTTTCCTTAACTGCAAATCACTGGATCGCTTTTAAAATCATTTGTGCCCGCAATAATTTTTTAATTGCTATTCCCCTTCTTTGCATAGATTTATTAAAAAATTAGCAAAGACGGCATTTTTTCATGATTTACTCATAATATGAAATCGATTAGAATATATATGTAGCATTTTATGATATTATTACCCTTCACAGGGATAACACAATTGCCAAATATGGTCAACACAGAAAAGCCTCCGGGGCGAGATTTTTGTGAGTTTTTCGTGGGAAATTTATTATACAATAAGTTTTGACTCTAATTTGAGCTACATATATGTGGGAGGCAAAGCAAAAAAAAAAAAAAAAAAAAAAGATTATTGTATAATATGCAGCATTAATAACTTTTAGAAATAATTTTTAAATTTGTATTATTAAAGCGGTTTTGCATCAAAATATTATTTGTGAATAATTTTCATTAGAGAATACAGTAGACTCCTAACTACACACCTAATGTGGCGAAGGGCAGGCCGGATAACATAACAAAGAAGGATAAGCCGAAGTTCTATAAATGCGCACTTCCTACTACACTTATAACGTTAAAAACACCTTTTTTTTTACAAAAACACGCTCCAATTCATGTTTTCTGACCCTTAGGACAAAAATACTTAAAATAAAAATATGGTATTGTACACATTTTAGAATAAATTTTATAATATCTAACTTAATTGCAAGAAACATAAAATCATATACACTGTAAAGTATGAATACATACACTTTTAAAATAAGCCAAACATTAAGGTAAAAGGTAAGCTTAATTCTTACAAAAATTATTTAAATTTATTTTACCGTTCATTGATTGATTACACAAATGTAGAAAGGTAGACTTATGGTAAAAGATCCAAAACTCGAAGTTTTTAGTTCTTGAAAAAGTCTTTCACAGATGACTGCTTTTAGCTCTCTTACGCGCTGCAATGTCCCTTATGTAAGCAGATTATATCAGTTTGCGTTGTTTCCTCCTGCTCACTAATGTACTGCAGAGCTGTCTCAATAGCCTTGAACTATTGCGAATGTGGCATGAGATTTCCCTCTCATCTAAGGGTACCTCCTTTTCTTTCTTTTACGGCTCAAAGACTACAGTGGTCATGCTGCGCCGGGACCTACTGTTTTCCGAGGAATCCGAACCTCTTAAGGCCTAGGGAACCAAACCCCGGACTACAGTGAGCAGTGCGATCTTTATGAGATCTCTGAGTAAGCGTTCTTTTTGCACTGCTGGGAGTCGAACCCGGATTAGCCGCGCAATAGGAGAACGCGTTACCACACTGCGCCACCGCAGGGCGTATCTCCTTTTCCTCTCCTTCTATTAGATTCCCTGTGTCACCATCTCCGCAATATCGTTGTCAGTTATTTCAGAAATTTCGTCGTTTGCCATCCATTCTGTAATGTCCTCTGCGTTGACACTGTCACAGTTTTGTACTTTTTTGAGTAACGAGACAAGTTTATCAATTTCACCTTCCACTTCGGTTTCACACACTGGTTCAAGGTTTAAATGTCCGCATTCGTGGTCCAAAAATTTTTTCAAGACTTTACAATTGATATGTTTGGAATCTCATCCCATGCTTCGGCCAACCACCTTATGACATCTAGCATATCAATCTTTTTCAGAATAGTTATGTAGTTTTCATTAGTATTATCAATCGCTGATATCAACGAACTGAGAAGACGCCGGCGATACTTTTCTTTAGTATTTCAAGGATGCCCTGGTCCATCGGCTGGCAAACAACCGTCACATTGGATAATAAAAATAAAGCTTTGAAGTCTCCATCTGTGAGTTCGCCAGTGGCAGGATGCAAAGGTTTGTTGTCAAGAACTAGCACAGCTTTTTTCGGCAAATTGTTGTCTTTCAACTGATTTTCTACAGTCGGTACGAATTAATTTTGGAACCAGGTTTTAAAGATTTATGAATTTGAGTGAGAGTGGAATCGCCCAAATTAGTCCGCCTTTCGAGCGTAGCCGATCAATAGCACGGCGGAAGGAATCCAGAAAAAATAATAATTTTTAACTAGGCTGGATTATCGGGAGCCGGATAGTCGAGAGTTTACTGTGTATATATATATATATTCTAGTGGCGTCGCGTAAACATCGTAGCTGGTGAATATCCATAAGCGTAGGCAGAAAGTTGGTAAGGGGAGTTATAGGCACAATGGGAGGATACAGATCTGCGACTCACATATTCCTATGTTAAATATACAAAATTTCATTGCAATGGGGGTTACAACCCCCATCAACACCCCCTGCGTACGCCAATATGAATATCAATGATCGTAAGTAGCACATTCCATAAAGTGAACGGCAATAATAACACATTCCTTAAGTGAATGGCAATAATAACTTATACCCTTTAAGTGGTAGGTGTTTTTCCAGAAGAAATTTCCATTCTCATTCAAAGGATGACTGAGAATGATGAACTCTTCATAAATAAAGAGAATGGATTATTAACTGAAGTGCTTACCATGTTTGGCGCAGTATAGCCCAGATGCTCTTGCGCCATAAAAAATCCAAACAAACAAACAATTAACTAAAGTGTATCGAAGACCAAATAGTGTTTAAAGAATGGGAATGAGTCTACATAAAGAATGCATTTTTTTTAAATAATGGGAAGGACGAGATGCATCCCAATAAAAGAGTTATTTTCCCAGTCTTAGTTATAAATGACTTTTTAATTCAATTAAATTTATTAATTGATTTTTTTTCTTTCGATTCACTGTGAAAGCGATTCAATAACTAAATAATTTCAACTCTCGTCTGTTTGCGCCGAGGGTTTGGAAAGTGATCATGTTGAAAAATGAGATAAAATCTCCACATTAAAATACGGTTTGTTTTGGATCCTGCAATAAACTGTTAATTTTTCTCTTAAATACAGTGTGTGTGTGTGTGTGTTATGCAGAATTTAAGCATTCTTTCTTATAGTATAATTAACAAAAACAAGTGCTAAAATTTAATTTATCATAATTACGCAAAAATATTTTTGTTAAACTCTTTTATCAGTGTTATTTTTTGTTTGTATTTTAAAATCTCATATAACGTTAAATACCATGAGATTTTTACTGTTAAATTTCTTAACATGATTTTGTGTTAATAATTCTACACGGAGCAAAATACGAAAAAAATATCTGTAAATTTTATCTGAAGTCTTCATAGCGTCTGGTATCGTTTGTAATCTATGCGCATTATAAATGAGAAATTACGCAAATACACATCATCGTTTGCGTTATGATAGGCTCTTTATGCGAGTTTCTTATATTTGGGAATGCGTGCACATATATGTGTAAATAAATATATTTGTTATATTTTTTCCTTATTTTTAAAATCTGAAATTTTACCAATTTTTAACAAAATTCTGTCCATCGTCTGGCAAAACTGAAAAAAGTATTTTGCAAACAACTATCATCATCAGCGGTAATATCGTCTTTTCTCATTTGAGCGTATTCGACCGCGGAAGTTGGATGTCATGTTTTCTGATATGAAAAATATTCGTCAAACCCTTGAACAACAACTCGAAGAATTAAATGCCAACAGAGCTTATCAAAAACGAACTTCAAGAAAGTTTCGATACAGTAGACCCCATTTCCTTCAATTGAAAACATCGGCTGAGATAGAAGTATCAAGAAATCATGTTCTTCGTCCTATTATCAGTCCTAAGGAGTTAACGGCATTACCCTGGTGTTCGGGATATGCAGAGTAAGATGCGAAGTATAATTAATATATTATGTAATCCAATAATAGTGGCGTTAATTAACATGCTTTCATCATTCGAGTTCGTTTTGTTAAGGAGCAAGATCAAAAGCTTAACAGCAATATGTTTACATTGCACAATGATATTAGTTCTGCCTCTAATGTTTGTGTTAATTCATATTTTGGCCACTCTGCATATTACGTCCTTGTTTTTGTCGCCAATCGCGCCAACCACTTCTAGGATTGCATCATCATGACTTGTCGTTTTGGCATGTATTTCCTGTCCCCATTATGGAATACTGTTTACAGTCGGACATACTTTTATATTTTCAGCTCTTTTTTTTTGTATTATATTCTATTCTTTCTTCAAAAAATACTTATTTATATACATAAACTCTGAGAAATACGTGTCAAATTGGTGTTCGTCCCTACCATTCCGCATCCTATGTTTACACAGCTACCTTTCTTGACCACCTTTGCATTCTTCCAAAGACTCATTCCCCAGTCTTTTTTTTTTCTTTTTTACTTCCTCTTACCAAGCATACTTTCTTTCGTCTATATAAAGTGTTTTCTTTTCATCTATATAAAACTTTAAGGTACTTAAGTATTGTCGTTGGAGGTATGTGAAGGAAAGATAGTTTTTATGGCCGCTAGGAATACCGGGAACATGTTTTCTGGTTTGTCTGCATGCTGCTTCCGGCTAAACTACATGTGTATTTGTGTGATTTGTCGCCAAGGCGTAGCAACCTCCTTCCCGGATTACGTCATAACGCGCTCGCTTCCCGGCCGCCATGTTTTTTTAAGGAGTAATTACCTGTTATACTGAGTTTACTGCTTATTATACTCTTTTCAGATTTTTTTAACAAAAAAAAAAAACTTCTGTCTTTAAGCTTCTGAGCTTTTATGGCTTTTAGAATCATTTCCTCCACTTCCTCTTTGTGACACCGTCTCCACATATACTCTGCGTAGTATGAGTCAAACAGCTTTTCAGCACTGACATTGCGATGCTCCATGTTCCTCTCATACCTCCCTCCCCAATACCTTCTGCGAAATATGAGTCCAACAGCTTTTCATCGCCGACATTGCGATACTCCACATTCCACTCATCTCCCCTATACCTCCTATCCCCATTTTCCCTCCATACCTTTTCCCTCATACCTCCTCTAACCTTTTCCTCCCATACCTCCTCTAACCTCGTCCTCCTATACCCCCTTTCTGCCCCAAACATACTTTCAATTCCCATCCATTACAAAAATAAAATTTAAACGTTCGCTCATCCTATCGCTACAACTCACAAACCGGCACGCACGAATGGATGCTACAACACTACAATACAACTACCTTGTGCATGCACACATTCTTTACACTCTACAAAACTTTCCCTCCATTTTAAGAGTATAGCATTAGTTTTCGTGGTGCTACTGCATGAGACGTTACCCCCCCTAAATCTAGTCAATGTTTTCAAGAACTGGCAATCGGAACAATGTGACTAGCCCGCATGTTGTTTACGCCTTATTTTTATTTTCGCCTTCTTTATCCTCCTATGAATCGTAAAAAGTTGTTTATGGCGTTTTTTGCGATTTTTGTCCTCCCCTTCCTCCTTTATCCTTTCTTTTTCCCTTCTTAAATTCACACATATCTTACCTTGCATACCTAATCTATAAAAAAAAATCAAATGCTCAGACATTTTCACTACAACAAATACAACCAGGCGAGAGAGCAACATGAAGCAATAACTAAATGTCTCTCTCTAAATCACTAAACTCAAACCAGTTATCACAGCATTACACATGCGTATGTGATGCCAAACTTTGTTCCAGTAATACTGAAACAATATAAATTAGCTAGATCTACTAAAATACCTTTTCTAAATTACCTGTAAGAAACCTCTTCTAAAATACCCCCTCTGAAGTATCCACATAATACCTCTAAAGTACCTTTCCTAAAATATCTTCTATACATACCTTCTCTACAATACCTCTTCTAAAATACCTTTCCAAAAATTCGTCCTCTACAATACCATCTCTAAAATACCTCCTCTAAAATATCTTTCCAAAAATTCATGCTCTATAATACCTTTTCTAAAATGTTATCTCCAAAATACCTCCTCTAAAATATTTCTTCTAAAATATCTTCTCTGAGCTATTTTCTCTTCTGGTCAGATGTTAGTTTTCTAGCCAAGTACATATTAATGTGGGGAAACACTAATACCAATTTTGGCGAAGTCTACAAACTTGCGCAGGAGGATTACTCTTCGGCCGATCTGCTTTCCCGCTACGGGCTAGTAACTCTGTTGCGTTACAAATCCATCTAGTGCAATTTTTAGCGGTTTCTAACGTAAAGTGATTTACGTCAAAAATTCATCTAATGTAACTTTTAGTGATTTCTAGCGGAAAGTGAAGTATGTGGGTGATGTCTCGTGCAGTGACCCCATTTTGGTGACAAAACAGGGAATACATCTGTAGATTTACCCTGTTGCCTAAAACCTATCCCTCATTCCTCCTCCCTCTCCAACTCCTCCTAAAACCTATCCCCTCATTCACCTGTTTTGTACTTCCTTTTACCAAATATACTTTCTTCTGTATAAAACTCAAATTAAAGCAACTTTTTTTTAAGGTACTTATCTATGTGTTGTCGTTGGAAATATGTGG
Organism: Dysdera silvatica; assembly: GCA_006491805.2. Lineage (NCBI taxonomy): Eukaryota > Metazoa > Arthropoda > Arachnida > Araneae > Dysderidae > Dysdera > Dysdera silvatica. Next base: position 114,877,169 of record QLNU02015360.1, on the reverse strand, counting down.
AAGGAACATAATTTTTACAGCCTTTTCCTTTCGCGGCAGCATACAACAGATGTTCAAAATCTATACTCCTCCATGACAAAATGACGCTGCGGATGATACGTCTGGACGATTCTTACCGAATGTGTGCGCACATGATAAGAACGGACTATGTTTCTGGAGTGTCGCTTTGGCAAAAAAAGGATGTAATACAGTTTCCCTCATATTTTTAAGTAAAGTTTCTGACGATTTTTCACAAAAGGGTGATTCTATAAATCTGTCGTTTCATTTAGTTGAGAGGCGACAATTGGGTAGGTTTAACACAAAATAAAGCGTGTAAAAATGTCTGGCCACACTGCATATTACGTCCTTGTTTTTGTCACCAATCGCGCCAGCCACTTCCTTCTCGGATTATGTCATCGTGACTTGCTGTTTTGCATGTATTTCTGGTCGTTGTGATCGAATACCATTTGTAAATGGACCTACTTTTATATTTTCGGACTTTTTATATTTATTCTTTATTAAAAAACTTCCCTACGTATATAAAACTCTTCTCCACCCACCCCCCATCTAACTCCTCCTATCCCTCATTCATCCGTCTACCTTTTTTGTTTTTCTTTTTACCAAACGTACTTTCCTCTATATAAATATGGCTGGACATATTGCAAGAAGAACTGATCAACGTTGGATAACAGAAATTCTGAACTGGATTCCAAGAGACCACCGAAGACCTAGAAAACGTCCTCAAACTAGATGGGTGGATGAAATAAGAAAACAGGTTGGGGTGACATGGAAGCGAATTGCTCAGGATAGACTTGTGTGGAAAGCATTTGGAGAGACCTTCATCCAGCAGTGGATAGATAATGGTTGAATATGATGATATAAAGTGAAATGAAAAAACTTTTTTTAAGGTACATGTTTTCGTCAGAGGTATGTGGAAGGAAAATAGTTTTTACGGACACGACAAACACCTAAAATCTAGACTGTTCCACGACTAAGTGGCTACGGTGACACTACGTCTAGACCAGACTATCCTTAGTGAACGTGCATATATTCTTGGGACATGACAGGAGTGCAGCTATGTTACAAAAAACTCTTCCCTTCGTTTCTAGAGTACATCATTAGTTTTGGCGACAAGGACGTAATATACAGTTTCCCCAAATGTCTGGAGTTTTTAAAAATTATGCTGCAAAATTACATTTTTTTGGGAACACTGCATATTAAAGCCTTGTCACCAAGCAGATTCGAGATGTTACCAAAACTCACGTTATGCTTTAAAAACGAAGTTAAGGAATTTTTGTGTGTAGCTCCACCCCTTTCATGTGCACAGAGTAGGTGCATGTTCTTTCCATGGTTTTTCTTAGCTAGATTCTTTCCCTTAATTTAGTTGTATATTTAATTAGTATCTTACCTGAATCAGTGAAGGGTAAGTGGGGTAAGCCCCTCGCAGCTTGTTCGGATAGTCTTGGAGTTAAGCCTGAATTAGTAATATGATGAGTCAGTATTTGTTCATAAATTTTTATTAAATAACTTCCATCTTCTCTTCACATTTTCGTCACTAATACTCAGAAGCATTCAAACTGTCTTTCATAGCCCATTGAATGGCGCTCTTGGCATCACTGCATAGCAATCTCACCGTTCGATCGCCAATGGTGTCAACTTCATTCCTGCTTGCCTCGATTTCCTATTTGTGACGCTATGCTGGATTAGCCTGGAATTTTTAGAAATGTATTGAAAAAACTCACCTATGTTTTTGGAACATGTGAAAACAAACTGGTACTTTTCCGTTAGTACGACACCGCTTACGATTTTCGTCATCGATGTACTTTATCGTAACTTTACGATATCTTTGTTGTTTTAATACCCTTCGACTAATTCACGTATGTACTGATTAATTCTTAAAAAATAATCCATTTTTTCTCTTATTTCTATGTTGCTTTATGGCTTATCCAATGTTACCTTGTACATGTCGTTTAAAAACCCTTCCACTAATTCACGTATATACTGATTAATTCTTAAAAAAATATATAGGAGAACAAAAATGGCTAAAGGGGACGCTACAGGGATAACCTATTTTATGAGGGTGTGGTCTACAGAGATGATGGCATCAGTAATAATTAGTAATTCAACTACTCCAGCATAACTTCAAGTCTTCCTCCACTTACACTTTACTAATGAAGGAAACAGAAATTTTCTAACAAGTATGCTTTTTAAAAAAAATTAAAAATAACTTCCCTCCTCCACCCAAAACATGCTATCTTCTAGGAGAATGATATAATTTAATGCAACTACTCGGGCATAACTTCATGTTTTCCTCCACTTATCCTTCACTAATGCAGAAAACAAATTTTTTAACAGGTACACTTTTTAAAAAAAAATAAAGAACCTCCTCCCTCTCCCTACCCAAAACATACTACCTACAAGAAAAATTATTTTCCCGTGGGCTCAGGCCCCTGTGGCCCCAGCCTGGCTACGGTTATGCTTTTCCACCATATAAACTTAGCAAAATAGGAATGGACACTTCTGATTTTTGTCATCAACGTTATCGTATATTCGTTACCTTATGCAAGCAATCCTCCTCTCACGAACACTATTTACATGGGGCTATATGAAACCAAACCTATACAAAATCCAATCAAACTCAAACAATTGGAACAAGGTTACCAGAGATACTGGACCATCAGGAAACCACATTTGAAGTGAAATTGCCAAACACCGTAAGGGGTACGTAATCTTGAGCAGAGCTAACAAGGAAACCTCCTCAGAGCTCATGTGCTAACGAATTTAATTCAGTCGTAAGTAAACACCATAAGAAACCTAATATGTGAAAATTATCATCCATCTCAGATTAACGCTAAAAATAATAAAAAATGAGTTTGGTTTGACAGAAAAGAGACTTTATCGCCATTTGGCGCCTTTTAATTTCTTCCATAAATTCCTCAAAAAGTATCCAAACAACATTAAATATATTTATAGTCTGTTCCATGTTATCCAGATAAAAAAGAATGCAAGCAATAATTTGTGACAATTTTCGGTGCTTTTCGCCACTTACCTATATTTTTCGCCTATCTTAATCCTGATTTTCCCTCAAACAGTGGATAAACAAAATTAAAGGTGGGCTAACTCAAAAACAAATGTTATGTTTTAATAAGTATTTTAAACTGGTGGCTAATTTTCTCCTGTTATTACAGTTTCAAAATATTTGGGGATTAAGAAAAATTACTTTTTTTAAAATGGCAGAATTGCGATGGGCATATGCATTCGTTATGACGCTGAGTTCAGACAAATCATGCGAAATTGAATTAAAAGTAGAGAAAAAAAACCAATAGTGAACTTAATTACAGAAGAAGAAGAAAAAACTTAAATTACAAAAAAAAAGGAACTCGAATTCAAATTTTGAAAAAAAAAAAACGAAGTTGTATTCGAATTAAGGGGCCTTGCTGATGCTCGGCTGCTCTGTGGTTACTTTTTTTAATAAAAAGCAATAAAAAACTCAATAAAATAATTGTTTTTTTAACTTACATTTAAATTAGAAAAAAAGGTAGCATTAAAAAAAGTAGAAAAAAACGGAATCCAAGAGAGAAAAATGGTATGGAAGGAAATACTTGCCAAAACTTAATTTTGGCACCCGTACCGTATTGTAAAAGAATGCTGAATTTTCAAAAAATAAATGCTTCTCTTATGCACGAATTGAATTGTAACTTGCAATGTGATTATAAAAATTAAAGTAATTTGTTTTCTGCTATAACTTTCAGAAATAAAATAAAAAGAATATAGAACTTCAATTTAACGAATAGAGAAAAAAAAACCTTTACAGCTACTTCAAAATCTAATACGTTTAAATTTAACAAGTTGACGCAATCACGCTATTACTGGACGTATTCTAAACTTTTAAAATATATCCTCACCTTCACTTTTTGCCATTTTTGATCAATTAGCTACCTCGCCACGTGTTGCCAAAAAGGTTGCAATTGGCGCTATTTTAACTACATTTTAACATTTAATTTCTCGATTTCTAGTGGGAGGGCATAGCTGCTAATTTTCACACATTAAGGTTTGTATGCGCGGGTACATTAAGTTGAATTAAATTCGTTAGATTCGTCTTCTGAGCTCTGGGAAGAGGAGGGGGTTCCTTGTAAGTTGGCAAATACACCAATGTGGAAAACATTTGGCACGTTACTGCCTCCTGGGAGTACTGCCAAAAGCTTACCGACTAACTGCTGACCTTAGTCTGAGGGCCCTATGCCTTGGAGATTTAGTTTTAAGAGATAGTGAGTTTTACAGTGGATGGGTCATGCCATGCTAGAAAGTTTTTTAAGAGATGTGTGGGTCATTTCAACATCAAATCACCCAAGCTCACAACCAGACCATTTCAGATTTTTATGAAATTTGGCTCATTTGTTCCACTTGCAGAGAAATTAATAAATGCCCAATAATTAGTCCCTATTGCTATTAGTTTCCGAAATACACAACTTTGAAAATGGGTTTATAGTTCAAATTTTAGCCTTTCTTGTACGAAAAATTTTCTCATAACTTTCGTCCTAATTAATGTAAAGACTTGATATTTGTATCTTTAGAAAGTATTTAATGTGGGCTTTCTTATGATATGCCACATGAATATATATTTCAAATTTTTATTTTCAAGGTCAACACCTTTGACTTTATATATCTCAAAAAAATATGTTATTCTTCCATTTATTTTCTGCTATATCTGAGAATCTTTCTGGGACTGCCATGCGATATCTAGTAATTAATTTAAACATACTGTGCATGTACCCATTTTCATTCAAAAATTATATAATGCACTTGTTTTCTGCCATTATTGTTATTTTAATTTTTTTTAGAAAATTATATGTTACTCTTCCATTTATTTTCTACAATATCCATGAATCCCATTCTGCGACCGCCATGCACTACTCGAATATTCGAATTAGAAATTACATTTATATACCAAAAATGGCCTTGCATGCACATTTCTTTAAAAAGATTACTTGCAGTTTTGGCAGATTAGATTTTTGCTGCAATTGGGGTCCTAAACACATTTTGTTAAAAAAGATTTTATATATTTTTTAGTGATATTATTTATTGACCCATTTCACATAAGTAGAACATTCTCCGAGGGGAGGGGGGGTATGTAGTAGGATGGACATTTCAATAGAATTTTCTGGAGAACAATAGAAAGGCAAATCTATGCCTAATATTATCTGTTATTTCCACTCACTAACAATTTAACTAAAGCAACTATACATGTTTCACATCAATCCTTCAGTTAACAATGTTCAGTTAACAACATGGTTGTCCATGTGGGTTTGCTCATTTAAAGTTATTCACTAGTCACATGTCATGAAGGAAGAGGCTTGGCACTCAAATTCTTAGGGAGAGGAGAGAAGCAAATAATGCTTAGAGCCCAGTTAAAATAGTTCAGATTTTGTTGATTAAAGATTTTGATACTCAGTTTTTGGCATTTCAGTTATATGCTTTATTCTGGGGATTTTGAGGGAAATCGTTTAAAAGATGAATGCTTCTGAGCTGAAAGAAATTGGAGTAACCTGTGTGTGTTGCAACCCATTCAGTGAACCAGGTCATTCAAATGTGAGAACAATTTAAAGAATGTTCTTCCTTGGATAGTAAAAAAAAATTCCATTTTGAGAGGGAGAAATATGATTTGTGATAAATGTCCGAAGAAGCTGCAGTTAATAAAAAGTTCAGAAAATGAGGATGAATCTCCAGTTGTATAGCAGGCGCAAGTGAAATTTCTGCTAAGAAACACGAGATAGTTGCCAAATGTGGTGATCAGACATCATATACTTCCGATTATAAAGGAGAAACAGCAATATCTCATTTAAATGAAAGCTTGAAAAATATTTAGGAAACACCAATAAAAAAGAAAAGACTTGCTGAAATATAATAATCAAGAACTAAACTAAAAACTTAAGCAAAACTTTAAAACGAAAAAGTGATGACTATTTCTGAGAGTCATTCACCTTCTGATTCAGCTGAGTTGGAGATAATTTCTCAGCTAAAAGAAAAATTCAAGAGCACTGAGAACAGAATTTTACATATACAAATTTTAACTATTTTCCCTAAGAGCTGGTGTGCTAAAAAGAAAAAGAATTTGGAGCCAGTTATTACACGGTGAAGAAAGCTAAGCAACTGGTCAAAGAAAAAGGAATCCTAGCATCTCCCAACCCAAAATCTGGGAAGACCGTGAGTTAAGAAACTGTAAGTCTTACATGAACGTTTTATATCAATGATCACATAAGTAGGATAATGCCAGGAAAAAAAGACTTTGTCTCAATGAAGGTTGATGGAGAGAAGACACACATACAGGAAAGACTGGTACTGGTAATGTAAATGAAGCATTTAAGCACTTCGCAGATAAGTACCCAAAACTTAAAATTGGATTTTCCAAATTTGTGGAACTTAGACCAAAAAACTGCATTTTGGCTGATACTAGTGGAACACATGCTATCTGTGTTTGGCATATTAATCAAAATGTTAAATTAATCTGCTGGTGTGTAAATTGAATGAACTAGGTAAAGAGCAAACTGTTCCTACTGAATGCAAGGAAATGCAGACAATGACAAAACGGCTGAACGGACACTACAACTCCACAATACAATAACCGTGCACGTTGTCTGCACTTGAAAAAATCTTCACGGATTTTGGCGATAAAGCATGGGATTCATCTGTACTGTTACCATTTTTTTTTTGATTGAAGTTACTGATTCTGTTTTAAGTGATGTTTAAATTACACTGTTAAAATATAGTGATTAATATTTAGTTGTACTATAAACTTCTATTTATTCTTAAAGATTACTGTTTCTTTTATATTTTTTTATGAAGATTTAACCTTTTTTTTCTATTTACCTATCTTTTATTTCTAGTTTTAGATGTTATGGTCAGAGGCGTAACTAGGAATTGGCATAAGGAGAGCTGCCAAGTGTATCGCGACTAGTAAGGTTCAAAAGGCACCAAATTCTCTCTCTCTCACATGAATACTTGCAAAGAAACAAATTTGAAATAACCGCCAAGATCTTAGTTACTCCTCTGGTTATTAGTAAGACAATGTTTCAAAATTGTAAATCTGACAATGGCAGGTTTAATGGTAACGTATTTGTCTATTGTGCAATTAACCCAGATTTGACTCCCTATGATATCATAGAATGTTTGCTGTTTTTCCATTTATTATAGTCTAGGGTTTGGTTCCTTTGGCTGCAGAAGTTCTGATTTCTTGGAAAAGTAGATCCCAATGCAGCATGACTTTTGCTGTCATTATGTCAAAACATAACATATTGGCCTGAGTGTTTCTCCCTGACAAAATCTTTAGAATCATTTTAAAGATATTAAATCTAATTGGGGCAAGGTTTAAGCTGGATTTTTTTTTCCCACTTAGCATTTTTAAATTTTTTACTTTCTTTTTCTACTATAAATACTTGTGATAGTCTTGAAAATATTGTGCTTTAGGAGAATGCTAAATAAAATAACATAATTATAATTTAGAACTGCAGGTAACACTTTGTTTTGTAAAAATTTATACAATCGGCAGTATAATTGTAAAATTCTCTTCTTGGTATTGCTATATATATTTTGTAGGCATTTTCAAAATAAAACTGATTTCGAATTTCATTCAACTTCAAGACTAGAATTTATTTATTTATTTTTCTTTTTTTACCTTATGAGCTCAGCCTTGGTCCATAGAATTCCATCAATCTGCCTTCCCCTTAAAAGCATATCTTTTTTTTTTTTTTTCCAATTTGAAACTCTGAAAAATTTTGTGGAATAAACCCCTCCCCTTCTCCCACAAAGTAAAAATTCTGTTTATCTTATAAAATAAATTAATTTGCAAAAACATTACTTTTTCTTATCATAATGTATATAAGGTAATCATAAGCACTCTCTGCCGTTTTCCATCCCACTTGAGAAGCCAGATCAACGAATTATATTTGTTCATTTTAGCATAAAATTCCTTGTAAACGCTCTCTACGTTTCACGGGAATATTAATTTAATCATTTTGGTGATGGGGGTCAACATAGAAGGCAAGACCACATTTTAAAAAGTAAATTTTTAATGTTTCCTTACAATTTGTAAAATGCCTGTTTTGTTTATCATCATCATCATAGGTCATTATGCTATGTGTGTATACATGGCATAATTCTATGTGTACGAAACGAATAATTTTGAAATTGCACATAAGAAAATCATTTCGGCAATTAAGGAAAACTTGTTAGGTGCTATTGACGTCTAACTTTCAGTTCCTAATTTCTAGCCTTGGTTTGAGACCTAAAGTACACTCCTAATCCTTTTTTTTTAATCTAAAAATCTACGTATTTAACTTTTTTTTTAAACTTTCTTTGTTTTGTTCAAAGTTGACGTAAAATTTTTTTTATGCATTTTGAAAATGCAGGAAATAAGCCATCTAACAAGGGAACCTTTTATCGTGTCCGTTACACCTGGAACCGACACTATGACTATTTTGTATAGTTTTTAACTCTGATTCCAAATGTGTATTTAGTTTTTTGCAAAACTCATTTTTCTAGTAGCCTAGTTAGGACCACTTAAAGATGACTAATTGGCGAGCTTTTGGTAAGATATTTATATTGTGGCATGCTTAAGATTTGGCTCAGTCGTTTTGTAGCTAACATAGTCTAAATCAGGTGCTCACTCAACGAGTATAGTGCATTGCAGACATTTCACTAATCTCATATACTTACAAGATTTACGCAGTTTTACAAGTTCTCCAACGTCCAAGAACTGTCTTTTAAAGTAGATCGTAAGAACTGACATTTTATATTATGACAGCTATTCATTGTTAAAATGTTGGCATTGTCATAACTTTTTGCGCTTTCCCCATTTTTACATATAGTTTCACTACCGTTAAAAGGTTATAATATTTTATTTAACAAAATTCAGATTAAAATTTCTTGCCAAAAGGTCACCAGCTCGTCATCTTTAAGAAGTCATAATTACTCTAAAAATGAGTTTTGCAAAAAACTAAAGACATATGATGAATCAACGTTAAAAAGTGTACGAAACGATCCTAGTGTCAACTCCATATGCGACTAACGTTAAAAAAGGTTCCCTTGTGTTTTTCTTTATATTTACTTATTATTAATATTATTATTAATCTATATTTACACTACCGTGTAAATTCCATGAAATATGAATCAAAAGAATTCGTTCAATGGCGATGAGGTTGCTTCCTGAACTGTTGTTTGAAAATTCTCTACAGTCCTTAGCTTTGATTCTAGAGCTTTCAAGTTCAAAACTCCAGACAAGTTAAAAAAAAAGGGGGGGGGAATAAATTAAAAAAAAACGATGCAAGTTTTATCACTTCTGCCATCTATTGCACTTTTATACCATTTTAAGCTTCTACATTTCTAAAATTATGTCCTTGGCTACAGAACAGACTGATGATAGCTACCTTCACCTAACAAAAAAAGCAGTTGGCTTTCAAAACATCGTGTTTTTAAACCTTATGCCAGTGTCAAAGAATGGGAATTTCGTGGTGAAGCTTTGTATTGTTTCGTTAGGTGTTTTTAATATTCAGCCATGCATAAACATATATACACTAAAAAGCAACTGAATTAAAGACAGCTGGCATTATACAAATTTGGCACTGTGGCTGTCCTTAAAAACTGAAAGGAAAATGTAAGCAGTGATCCAACAATATAAGGAGTGAGGCTTGTGGTATCAGTAATAATCGAATGCGGTATGGGTGCAATGAATGATCTAAGTACATTTAATTGTGAACAAACTGTCAGGGCTGACGAACAGATCACTCCAGTTTCAAGTCTTTTCAGGCACTGGGGTTTACATGAGCTACTGTCAAGGGTGTACTTTGAGTGTCACATCAATTGCAATAAAACCATTTCTGCCAGAGCTAAGTGCCATGGATTACAGCATGTGGATGAGTGGGGTCATCGTCAGCTGGCTTGCACTGTAACAGCGGATAGACTGGCCACAGTGCAACAGATCACTCGGCAATTTAATGCTGGTGCAGAACACATAAAGTCATCGCCATCTTTCAGAACCATCTTCTTGCTATGGGATATAGAAACCATTGTCCGATGAGGGCACCTCTGCTGACCGCACAAAGATTAGCATTGGCACAGAAACTACTACTGGACTCTAGAAATTTGGAAAAATCTTGTCTGGACCCTGATGAGTCAAAATTTATGTTGGTATATGCCAATGTCCATTGTGTGCGGCATTTATTGACTATGAGAAGGCCTTTGACTTTATTAGAATGTCAGCAGTCATCAACTCTTTAAGATCAACAGACATCGAGGATGTGTACATTGACATGGTGAAATGTGTGTATAAAAATGCAAGTGCAAAATTTCGGTTACATAAAGATACCAAAACTATCAAAATTGGTAAAGGTGTGAGGCAGGGAGATACCATTTCTCCAAAACTTTTTACTTCTGCTTTACAGATGATTTTTCAGCTGATAAATTGGAATAACAAGGGAATAAAAATAAATGGTGAATATTTAAATCATCTGCGGTTTGCTGATGACATTGTTATTTTTTCAACGGACCCATCAGAACTCCAAGACATGGTACAGGAGCTCTCAACTAGAAGTAAAGAAGTTGGACTCAAGATGAACCTACAAAAAACTAAGATCATGTTCAATAATTTCGTAGAGGAAACAAAAATACAAGTTGACAACATTGAGCTAGAAATTGCTGATTCATATATTTACCTTGGCCAACTGATTTCAATGGATGGCAACATTATGAAAGAACTCAACAGACGTATTAAACTTGGCTGGAGTGCGTTCGGAAGAAGCAGTTTTATCTTGAAAAGAAATTTACCTTTGTGTCTAAAAAGAAAGGTCTTCAACCAGTGTGTATTGCCAGTCCTCTCTTATGGATCAGAGACATGGAGTCTAACAGTTGGAGCAATACGAAAGTTACAGACAACGCAAAGGAGCATGGAGAGGTGCATGCTTGGAATAACTAGGAGAGATCGAAAAAGAAACACTTGGGTGAGAGAGCAAACTAGAGTAGAGGACATCATTGTTAAAGTAAAAAGGCTGAAATGGCGATGGGCTGGGCATATTGCAAGAAGAACTGATCAACGATGGACAACAGAAATTCTGAACTGGATTCCAAGAGACCACCGAAGACCTAGAAAACGTCCTCAAACTAGATGGGTGGATGAAATAAGAAAAGAGGTTGGGGTGACGTGGAAACGAATGGCCCAGGATAGACTTGTGTGGAAAGCATTTGGAGAGACCTTCATCCAGCAGTGGATAGATAATGGTTGAATATGATGATGATGATATATATATATATATATATATATATATAGGGGAGATCGTGTCTAATTGATGCATGGTTAAGTTGATACAGCAGTAATATTGTCTTAACGCGCAGGCGCAAAAGAGCGGGGTAAAGTGGGGAAGAAGTGAGGGCTCAACAATCAGCGCACGTGTGCGGGAGTAAATGGCGATGATTATCTTAGTTTTGTGAGAAAAAACTAGTTTTAAACCATAAAAATTAAATTTTTAGGTTCTTGTTTGAGTGTCACAGAGGAATTCACAGCTGCACTGTTTTTCAAATAAAGTTATCATGGTGTTACTTAGTTAACAGGTAAGAACTTTTGTTGAAAGAAATAGTTGTAACCAGTTTGCTATAGTTTTACGTTAGTGTAATGGCGTCGTTTGTGTCAGGTTGATATGGTATATCAACTTAACCCACAAGAGTTATGATACTTGTTTCGTTATTTTTTTTCTTCAGAAATGCCGAGGAACTACAAGAAAAAACTAAAAGGGGAGAAATACCCATTGAAATGTTCGACAGACCTTATGCCGAAATTGAAAACGGCAGAATGTTTCGTAGGGAAGCTGCAACAACACCTGCTCTATAGATAAAATGACCCTAAGGTATAAAAATAAAAATAAAAAAAATAAAAAATTGGGCTATTAATTTCGGTAAAGAAAAGAATTGAAGACGAAACAAGAAAAAGATATGAAGAAATCTATTAAAAAGAAAAATGAAATTATTTAAATTATTCGGCTGTGAAAAGGAAAATGTCAATAATAAGCACAGTAAACAAGGAAAAGGAGAAAAACCGAAAAGGTTGAAATCTAAAAAAAAAAAGGAATCTGGATCGAATTATGAAAATGGAGATTCATTTTGTTTGGTGTGTTTAAAAACTTACTCTACATCCAAACCGGGACAAGACTGGATTCAATGCATTTTCTGTAAAATGTGGGCACACATAGATTGCGGAGAAGACAGCCCTCCTTACACGTGTATAAATTGCCAATCACATTTATGTTTGTCTTCAGGGTCTGACTGATTAGTCAGACCCAAAACATCTTTGGTTGATGGAGTAGGGAAATGAATATTATCACAATTCTTACGTATCAATTTGACCCAAGCTGGGTTAAGTTGAAGACTTTGAATTTTTTTTCTAAAAATTGTTTTGGCCTCACAATGTTACTTCAATAATTAAAATAAAGCCATTAATTTATAAAGGAATAGTCATAGAATAGTAAGAAATTTCATTTGGGCCTGGGATTTTAAAAACAAAAAATTTTAAAATCAAAATACGAAAAGTGTATCAATTAGACCCGGTCTTTCTTATATATTATATATATATATATATATATATATATCATCATCATCATCATATTCAACCATTATCTATCCACTGCTGGATGAAGGTCTCTCCAAATGCTTTCCACACAAGTCTATCCTGAGCAATTCGCTTCCACGTCACCCCAACCTGTTTTCTTATTTCATCCACCCATCTAGTTTGAGGACGTTTTCTAGGTCTTCGGTGGTCTCTTGGAATCCAGTTCAGAATTTCTGTTGTCCATCGTTGATCAGTTCTTCTTGCAATATGCCCAGCCCATCGCCATTTCAGCCCTTTTACTTTAACAATGATGTCCTCTACTCTAGTTTGCTCTCTCACCCAAGTGTTTCTTTTTCGATCTCTCCTAGTTATTCCAAGCATGCACCTCTCCATGCTCCTTTGCGTTGTCTGTAACTTTCGTATTGCTCCAACTGTTAGACTCCATGTCTCTGATCCATAAGAGAGGACTGGCAATACACACTGGTTGAAGACCTTTCTTTTTAGACACAAAGGCAATTTCCCCTTCAGGATAAAACTGTTTCTTCCAAATGCACTCCAGCCAAGTTTAATACGTCTGTTGAGTTCTTTCATAATGTTGCCATCCATTGAAATCAGCTGGCCAAGGTAAATATATGAATCAGCAATTTCTAGCTCAATGTTGTCAACTTGTATTTTTGTTTCCTCTACAAAATTATTGAACATGATCTTAGTTTTTTGTAGGTTCATCTTGAGTCCAACTTCTTTACTTCTAGTTGAGAGCTCCTGTACCATGTCTTGGAGTTCTGATGGGTTCGTTGAAAAAATAACAATGTCATCAGCAAACCGCAAATGATTTAAATATTCACCATTTATTTTTATTCCCTTGTTATTCCAATTTATCTGCTGAAAAATCATCTGTAAAGCTGAAGTAAAAAGTTTTGGAGAAATGGTATCTCCCTGCCTCACACCTTTACCAATTTTGATAGTTTTGGTATCTTTATGTAACCGAAATTTTGCACTTGCATTTTTATACACACGTTTCACCATGTCAATGTACACATCCTCAATGTCTGTTGATCTTAAAGAGTTGATGACTGCTGATGTTTTAATAGAGTCAAAGGCCTTCTCATAGTCAATAAATGCCACACACAATGGAAGTTCATATTCATGTGTTCTTTCAATTAATTCTCTTAATACTTGAATATGGTCCACTGTACTGAATCCACTTCGAAATCCAGCTTGTTCTCTTGGTTGAGCTGCATCTAATTTTTTCTGCAGGCGATGTGTTAGCACTTTTGTGAAGATTTTATAAATAGCAGGTAACAAGCTAATTGGTCGGTAATTTTTCAAATCCTCTTTATCACCTTTTTTATGCAAAAGAATTACTGTTGCAGAATCCCATTGGTTTGGTATGTTACCGCTGTTAAGACATTTGGTAAAGAATTTTGCAAGTATGTCTTCTACATATTCTCCAGCTTCTTTTAGGATATCTAATGTAATACCATCATCACCAGGGGCTCTTCCTTTCTTCATACTTTTTATTGCAAATGAAACTTCTTCTTTTAAGATTTTAGGAGCTGTTCCTTCGACTATTTCAATGTCTTCGTTTAATCCACTGTTACTTTCGTATAGATTTTTGTAGAATTCTTCAACTCTTCTAAGTATTTCTTCCCTATTTCTTGTTACGGTGCCATCCTCTCCTTTTAATGCAATGATGTGTTTCTTCCCAACAGATAAACTTCCTTTAACAACCCTAAGGCTCTTGTTATTTTCAATGGCTTTCCTTACTAGCTCACAGTTGAATTTTCTTATGTCTTCTTTCATGCTTTTGCGCAGAGTTTTACAAAGTTCTATGTACTCAATCCTGGAACTGGTATTTTGATTGTCCACCTTCATATCTCTTCGCCTTTTCATGAGCTGTTTCGTCTTCTCAGATAATTTGCTATTGTGCTTTTTACAGGTTACACCACCAATTTCCCCAGCAGTTTCAACTATTGTCTTAACAATGTTTTCATTTGCTTCTGAGATATCACTTTCATCAATAAGTCCTTCCAGTGCAGAAAAGCGATTTTTTAATTCCAACTTGAATGCCTCGGTATTTTCTTTTAATTTCTTTAAATCCACCCTCTTACTTACTTGTTTCCTAATGAGCTTCTGTCGTTCTAATTTAGTATTTAAGTGCACTTTACATCTCACCATTCGATGATCACTTCCAGTATTAAATCTGTTCAGTACACTGCAATCTTCAATAATTGATTTCTTGTTTGCCAGGATATAGTCAATTTCACTAGTTCCCCCATTTGGGTGTTTCCATGTCCATTTTCTTTGCGGTTTCTTCTTAAAAAATGAATTCATGATGCTAAGATTTTCAGCTTCTGCAAATTCGATGAGTTGATCGCCACGTTCATTCCTTTCCCCATATCCGTATTTACCAACCGATGTCTCTCCTTGTTCCTGTTGTCCAATTCTTGCATTGAAATCCCCCATGATGAGCTTGATATGTTGTTTCCCTTTGGTGTGTAACTCTTTGATTTCTTCATAAAATTCTTCAACCTCTTCGTCGGTATGGCTTGATGTTGGTGCATATACCTGTACTATTTGAAGTTGGTATCGCTGGGTTAGTTGAACAACAAGCCTCGCTGCTCGATCTGACGTGCTTTCGACTTCAAGAAGGTAGTCTTTAATTCTTTTGTTGATTAAGAAGCCAACACCACTTGTTCTTCCAGTTTCCGTTCCTCTATAATAAAACAAATGTCCACTTTTAAGTTCCACCAACTCTTCACCTTTTCTTCTAACTTCACTGAGTCCTACAATGTCCCATTTGATCTTGTCTAGTTCCTCTTCCAATTCCTGAAGTTTTGCTTCAGAAGCAAGGGATCGTCCATTAAACGTAGCCAAGGTCAATAACAAACGGCAGCCTGGGCCATTCCAGTGATTCTTAGCACCCCCTGCTTTCATGCCACACTGACCGCTGCCTTGATCAGGAGCACTCCAGCACCTGGAGACTAGGGGCCATGGTTTCTGGTGTGTCAACATAATGGAGGAATTAGCCATAATTTCACCACGCTGGCTAGACGGGTTGGTGAATTAGCCCTCCCCTTCCGCCTTTCTATCCGTGTAGCAAATATTAATTTGCCACATAAATAGAAAGCTCAGCCTGCACCACTTGAAGGCGGGGTAGGACACTAGGTTACTGGCCTGGCCGGTTCCACACATCGTCACATACGTTCAGCGTGTGGGTCTCCTTCCAGTTAGATACCAGCAACCCTTTTGCAGGCCATATATATATATATATATATCATCATCATCATGTTCAACCATTATCTATCCACTACTAGATAAAGATCTCTCCAAATGCTTTCCACACAAGTCTATTTTGAGCAATTCGCGTCCATGTCACCCCAACCAGTTCTCTTATTTCATCCACCTATCTAGTTTGAGAACATTTTCTAGGTCTTCGATGGTCTCTTAGAATCCAGTTCAGAGTTTCTGTTGCCCATCGTTGATCAGTTCTTCTTGCAATATACCCAGCCCGTTATGGTCTGGGGTGCGATTGCGTATCATGGACGATCTCAGCTGCTACGAATTGTGGGTAATCTTAACAGCAACCGGTACATCAATGAAGTTCTGGAGCCCGAAGTTTTCCCTTTCTATGCCCACCACGCCTGACAATGCCCACCACGTATTGCCAGGAATGTT
>QLNU02015360.1:114839385-114858582 GCA_006491805.2 Dysdera silvatica | reverse complement strand
ATTTATACCGCATTAAGATCCCATTTTTCCGTCCAGAACGGACAAAACCTACAAATTATACAGGGTGTCCAATCAAGACCGCATAGACTTTGCACAGCGCGATTCCTTGCAAAGTTCTAAGCGAAAATTGTTGACGCAAAAATGCTGAGAAATTCATAGTTTTTGAGTTATTAAGGTTTGAAATTCAACTAATCTCCTGCCGTTTTCACTCGTTAACGGCTTTTAGGCTGAGGTTGAAACGAATTGGAGAAATCTTGGTTTCGTAAAGGCATGGACTAAATGTTTTTGATCGTTTATTCGGTAATTTTACTTTGAAAGCCAACGTGCATGCGAATTTTTCTTCCCCAGCCAATAATATAGAAGTTTCGTCATACAGACAGTGATTTTACTTACAAGGGAACCCCTTTCGCTGTTCACTGCATTTTGATATCAGACCTATGGAAGATGATAGTGCTTGACTTCCTGATCACGAATATGTAATTTATCTGTCTTCTAAAATAATATCACAATTTTTGATGAATATTTGAAATCCAAAAATGACACTTTTTTCGCCGGGTTTGATATTTTTTAATCGCACTGTATGTGAGCAAAAACAGGTTTGAAGTCGGTAAGATTATGAAGGATCATCGTATTTAACGGATAAAAATGAAAAATTATGGCGAAAAAAAGTAATTTTTGGACTTCAAATATTCATAAAAAATTGTCATATCATTTTAGCAGACAAATGATTAAATATTCGTGATCAGGAAGTCAAGCACTATCATCTCCCATAGGTCTGATCTCAAAGTGCAGTGAACAGCGAAAGGGATTCCCTTGTTAGTATGGAAATTATCGGGATTTCATTCTTCGCAAATTTTCAGTAAGTAATACAAAAAATGGATGCATGAATATAATTAGCAAAAAAAACATTTTTTTAATTCCCATAGCAAACAAACACACACAAGTATATGGCATCAATATTTTAAAGAAGCTAAAAGAGTGACAAATGAAAAAGGCATGAGTTTAAAAGTTACATTAGTGTTTTACAATAACGTTTAAATTCGTATTGATTGTAAAAAAAAAAATTGTTTACAAAAACTATTGTCATCATCATAGACAACTTTTAGCAAATAAAGTAGAAATAGACAAGTTTCTGAGAGTAAAGATCTATTTTTGATCCAATATACGTACCGCCAGGGCCGACGCCAAGGGGAGGCGAACCGGGCATTCGCCATGAACGGCAGATATTTTAGTGCCAGCAAAATAGAATTATTATAAAAATGAAATCTTTTTGGGGCAGAAAAACCACTTGTTTGCCCCAAACAACATAATACATACTGCCGCCCTTGCGTACCTCAGTAATTCAGTAGTGACTGCCCCTGTCTTCGAGTTCGCTGGAATAGATTCGACTTTTAAAATGTTTGATTGAATGGAAATGTATTGTGGTTCCAAAGTCGCGTTAAGCTTTCGGTTCCATCGCAGAAAGCCTTTAGCAGAGTTTGAAGACATAAAATATGCGAATTTATTCAACACTTCAAAGCCATGTAAATTCCTTTTGCCGCACGTTTTTTTGTAGCTTAGCGTCTAATCATGTGGTACTGTTAAGGCACATCTATTGAAATAATATAGTATTCATTATTAAATCATTATTTGTTAAATCACAATATTGCAATAACCAATAATTGTCATTCTTAATTGTTATGTTGTACAAAATAGAGAAAGATTAACATGAAGTATTTATTCTATGGTGTTGTTACTGATTATAGCGAAAATTGTTCGCGAAATAAAAAGAAAAATGAAATATCTATAATTTACATAATATTCCATTTCAGGCTGAATCGTCGCGGGACTGAACTGTCGGTGCTCTGAACTGTCGGGCGCGGAAACATCGGGCGCGGAAATGTTGGGCGCTGAACTTTCGCGACACCGTTTCGATAAATAGCTTTCGAGTCGTGTCGCCATATCCGATACGGATTGACATACTTAGAACAAAATCGCCGTCATTATAACAGGTTTCATCGTTATATGCGATTTTGTTATAACCGATATATTTAATAAACAATAGAATAGGAAACTAAACTTCTTTTAAACTTTTGGCGCAGTATAGCCCAGATGCTCTTGCGCCATAAAAAAGCCAAACAAACAAACAAACAAACTTCTTGCAAAAATTCTGTCGTTATATGCGGTTGGTCGTCATAACCGGCGTCGTTATAAATTTCCAACACGTTGGCATTGATGGAATTGACTTCTGGACGCTATATAGCGAGGAAACTCATCTTTTGCCGCTATTTCCGGAACTATTTTTCTGGTATTAGGTCAGGCCAGGTCTTTACTATTCTTTAACGTCATGTCGTTTTATTTGTCAGGGTAGAAGCAAATACAGCCCAACCCGATGCAACCAGGTTCGGTTTCGGTTATGACCAAATGAAGCAAAACATTTCCTTAATGACATCACCTTTTGAAACTTCCAAAATATTTTTCGTTTTCTAGCGTTAGTCAGTTTCGTAATTAGTTGCCGCACCAACTTCATTTGGGATGATATATGATACTGCATATGTTTTAAATTTATGGAATTTTTCATTTTCATTCCAGAGAATGCATTCCCCATGGCAACTGGTGTGATTTCTATGGAGGCGATTGGTGCTGTTACTGGTTTCACACAGGCTGTAGGAGTTGCTGCGAAGATAGAAAAACCGGAAAGCTTCGTAATTGTACTTGCCAATATAGATCAGTACACAATAAGGCTAATAGAGGAATGTGCTGAAAATAAAACAGACCATAAAACGCTCGGAAGAATCTGATTAAATTTTATGCATATATTGAAAATTTTAATGACATGAATGCACATTGAATAAAGTTGCATATATATATTGCTTCGCTGTCATTCTTTATGTAAACGTAACACTTAAATGAAGTCGATTTCACGAAATTTAATAATTAAATAAAATTGTTGATTCATATGATGTTGAATTTTTAAGTAACTAATATGAACATGAATTCTAAAACATCTGCTCGATAATTAGGTTAGAAATGAAAGAAAGCAGAAAGTAATAAGATTCGTTTTAAATTCTCCTCCAGCTAGGTAACACTTTACAAAATTTAGCATGTTGCGGATATCATAATTTAGGATTCAACGATAATTGGATTCATATATAACTGGATTCATAGATAATCACATATCTATGAGGTTTCACATTATTTTAGGCACATTTGTATAACCATTGCATTTGATTTGCTTGCAGTAAATGTCAATTTGTTATGCTAGTTTATGGAAAACAATTAATATATGTTCTTATAGGATTCTGCTTTGTACGTTTGTTAAAAGTTGCTTTAGAAATTGTTGACTACCAGATTCCTCAACGATGCAGTCAAAGACGTTTTGGCCAGTTAACTAACTTCGACAGGGGCACATCATTTAGATGGAAGAAGCGGGGTGGGCATGTCGTTTTCTGAAGAAAATTACCCGCTATGATGTAAGCCATTTTGACCTAACAATTAGGAGCTATTCGGAGTAGTGTTTATGTGAATACATGCAAACAATCTCCGGCTGGCCCATGCAGACAATTAATGGAGAGGATCGTTTGTTCCGCAAACAACAACAAATAAAAAAAAAATTTCCTTGTCCACCATCCAGAGACAGGTGGCACTTTAATAACAGAATCCTGTGTCTGCCCAAATAGATAGCCACGGTCGGTGCCGATTCCACCGAGTTTACAGTGCGTACATGCACGCAGGCAGCCAATTTTTAGGTCAGCCGCATTTGATTCAGTACTTCTATAGCAAAAAAGCTTTGTTCAAAATTAAAATATTTTCTTCACAGAATAATTTTCGCCTTTGCTAATTAAAAAGAATGGCCATAAAAATACTGTGACTGACCCATCACATGGGTTGGTTTAGGAATCTAGAATATTTTATTCACCTACGAACGAAAAAAGGATGAAGATTGTAAGTGGGGGCGGTGAAATATGTATGGCACGCTGGCAGCCAACAACTCAGAACCGGCCCTGGCCCCGTTCGCCCCCGTTGGCAGTGGTGTCGTGAATGAGAAACCTGGACTTCTATGGACTGTAACCGCATCATCATTAACCCGCGAGCAGACTCACCGATTAGAGGAACGCGAGAACGCGCGCGGGGTGATTTGCACCCCATCTGATTATATAGCATTATTTCATTAAAAACGTCCAATTTTACAGGGAACAATAAGTGGAATTTTCTCTTTGTCACCCTACCCCAAAAGATTGTGACTTTGAAGGCAACAGGAAAGAGTTTGGCCAGTTTCAGAAGCAAGAGTTCTTTGCACAAATTGGAAGTTGTGGGATGTGAAACACCCCGGGCGACTGTCGCGAGTTAACAACGAATCCAGATTTTCTTTGGGAGCTCAATAACCGTCGTGCTTGAAGATGGAGGATCACATGGTGAACTCTTCAATCCTGTCTTTATTATGGAATGACACACTACCCACAACTGCTGGAGTGATGATGAGCATAGGAGCCATTTTCAGCTTTCTTATTAAAGTGAGTTTCAGAAAATTTGACTCAGTAAACGGAGTTAGAATATAGCTTACGGCAGTGGTTTTCCAAACCTAATCAGTAACTTCTTGAGCGTCCACGAGAAAGTTTTAAAACCTCCCCACCCCCTTTCTTTTTCCATAATAATACGAATATATTATTTGTCGTTTCGCTTATTAAAACCTCATTATTCCCAACATGGATCATGGACATGGATCCACCCATAGACCAACGTATTTAAGAATATATATTATGATCTTATGTTCTATAAGACAATATACATATTAGCTTATGTAATTAATACATTAGAATTATAATAGGAGGGCGTTCGATTGAGTAATCTATTTTTGTTGTTCCCGAACTTTCAAAATTTAAAGCCAATCACCAAATCTTGATGCTCAACAAATAGTTATTTTGTATTAATGAACCACAAGTTACGACTCCAAAGTTTTAACTTTTAGTAGAAAACATTCAGCACTATATGAACTTTAATGTAGCAGCAAAAATGGAAGGAGTGAACAAGTGGTTGGTTCAATAAAATAATTAAATGGCTACGATTATTTGTTCCATTTATGAAAAATTATTATATATATATTAATATTTTAAAAATTCCAAATTATTGACATGCTGAACCTAATTTTGGTATTTATCAAGAATTTATGAATTAGTAGTACATATTACAGGAAAATTAAACTTTTAAATTACACATTTATGTCGCAAATTCTTTCAGTGACAAATTTCAGGTCATCATTATATTTTCAATGGCAAAGATATAATATGAATAATAAGTACCTTTGTTATATATTTTATGGCAAATAACATAATTTACTTACTAGCTGAAATATCTGGCCATTTGTTTCTTATATTTTTCATTCCAGCACAATAAACGAAAAGCAGTTAGAGTTTGATAACATAAGGACTCGTACCAAGATTTTCTAGGTCGAATACGAACGCGTTACTCCTATACTACCATAAGATTTTAAATACATAACATATAAGCCAATGCGAAAACACGTATAATAAAAATATAAGGCGAAAAAACATAAATTTAAATAAAATAAAATTGGCTATAGAATACGGCAATGTATAAAATCGTTCAAAAGTTTTACATAATAGTACATAAGGTTTACCACGCGAGAACTATAGCATAATATCGCATTATATTACTTAAAACCAGGATACGTCCACCAACCATACTATATACCTGTTGCAATAGTTATATTTGCAGGTAAAAAGCAATATTTTATCTGACTTTGTATCATAAAGTGTAGGGCAACAAATAGAGGCCACATCAAACTGCACTGAATAGGTATGAAACTTGGATAGTTTTCCTTTTATTTGGTGAAGATTTCACATTTCTATCTTGTTTCGTTGATTTCCTGTGACCGGTCAAAAGTGCACCATGACTTCACGGACACACTGTACATTTAAGCTGAAATTTTACATCAGTCCGTAGATCAAATTAAGAAATAGTCGACAATTGTCTAAGTTTTATATTTACAACAAATAGGAATATCAACATCTACATAGTACTTTAAGAGCCTAGGTAATCGTAGGTTTAAAGTTGCAACCACTAGTTGTATTAACCTCTAATAAGAGTTGTGATCTGCTTCCCGCTGTGTTTTGTATGCAAAACATAATAAATAATCTGGAAATTGAAACAATATTTTTTAAGATTTATCAGACCATGATATTCCCTTTCTTGATCTTTTAATTACTCATCCCACTACTACATATTACCTGCCAAAAAAGATACAACTTTCTCTAAAACTGATTTTTCTCGTGTCCGAAAAATTCACGGCGCCTCTCTCTCTCTCTCTCTGATTTTCTCGTTCAAGTAAATTCAAATAATATGCACCTATTATGGAACTCCTTTAAAACTAATATTATCCACTCAATCCTTCTCACTATTCATACAAAAAATTAGAACTAATTATTCAAGTAAACCTATGATTACCAGACATGTTATTCATTCATCTTAAACGCAAAGTTCGAAGACTCTCCACCAAATTTAAAAATAGCCCATTCAACATAAACTTAAAAGCCAAGTTTCATCGATCTTATTATGAATTTAAACATTCATATAAGAATGCGAAATTAAATTATCTCACGTCTACTTTACCTCATTACCTTAAGAATAAACCAGATAAATTTTGGAACTTCTTAAGACCCAAACCCTCTAACAATTAACTTTATTAATACAAACAAAGAAATTTCTGACCCCTTCACAATTGCTACAAGTTTTAATTAGGCATTCTAATCAGTCTTCTCAACAGATGATCACTCCACTAATTTACGACTTATATCTTCCATAACTACTTCTGTCCCTATTCGCTTTTCTAAACCAGGCTTAATAAAACTACTTAAACGCATTAAAATAAATGCTACCGGTCCTGATGGTATTCCAAAATGTTTGCTGAAAAAATTTCCAGAATCTATGTCTGAGTACCTTATTGTTTTATTCAATGTTTCACTCAATTCCTCTGAACTTGCTGATGATTGGAAGATTAATAAAATCATCCTAATTTACAAATCAGGTAGTCATAATAATCCGTTAAACTATAGATCTATTGCTATTACTTCATCCTCCTGCAAACTTTTTGAACATATCATAGCTAGAGATACGCCTTATACTTGAGTCTAAAATTTTCTTTCTACCATCTCAATACGGATTTAGAGAGAGTTACTCAACAATTAACCTACTTCTTAACTTTATGCAAGATTTGCCCTAATCCATTGACAATAATGCCCAAACAGATATAATTTTTATCGATTTCTCGAAAGTGTTCGACAAAGTACTTCATTCCAAATTAATCTATAAGCTTCATTTAATTGGTTTTAATATACAAACCTTGTCATGGCGTGAAGCGTTTCTAAAGGATCGAAAGCAGTTTGTGCACATACTCAATACCAATTCTGAGTTCTTAGATATATATTCAGGCACCCTTCAGGGTGCAACTGTATCTCCCCTTCCTTTCCTGATTTGACATGATTTGAATGACAGTGCTTCATCTATTTCTGTTCCAATTCGGCTATTTGCAAATGATTGCGTAATTTATAATCCAATATAATCACTGAATGATCACTGGCATTTACAATCTAAGGTTGACCTCATTTCTCAATGGTTCGCCAAGTGGTACTTACCATTAAACTCATCTAAGACTTTTATCTAAGCATGGAGAAAACTAATCCTTTATCCTTCTCCTATAACAACCAATTCACTACAACTCAAGAAGTGAAACATTTCAAATACTTAGGTATAACATTTATATCGGACTGATCTCCGATGGAGCCTGCATATTTCCAATATTGTTAATTAAGCTAAATCAAAAATATTTTACCTACGAAGAGAATTAAAACATTCCACTAAATCCATCGGATTATTATATTACAAAACTTACATTTTTTCAATATTAAATTATGCTTCCAAAATCTTGGATCCCTTTACAGACCTCAATATCAACCACTTAGAATCTGTTCAAAATCTGCCTGCACGTTTCATATTGAATAACTGGTCTCCTAATGTCTCAGTTACATCTTTTAAATCTTCTTTAAATTTAATTTCACTTTCCCTTCACCGTAAACACCTGCGTCTTACTCTTTTATATAAAAATTCTTTATAATCACTATAAATGTAATTTCTTACAATACGTGAGACCTGCCGACTATATTTCTTCTCGTATTGACCACTCTTTCAAATTATAATTATTTACCGCACACAGCAATACTCATAAATTTATTTTTTTTTTTTTTTGCTCAAACGATTGACAATTGGAATAAGCTTAACTCAGAATTGTGTTCCTTCAATTAATATCAATGCATTTGTTCATAATATTCGACAATTTGTAACATCTTAAATGTGTATTGTATGCCCCTACCTGGGCCCTCACGGGCCAAATAGTATTGTATAAATAAATCTTTTGTTTAGTTCAACTTAGTTCCAGCCTGGGTATGCCTTGATAGAATATAATTAGATATTTCAATCTTTTTTATAGATAATATAACTTTTTACAAATATTAATATCTTTCTAAATAGGTCAACTTTAATTATAACCACCCTGTATATATGCACAAACGCATATATAACCTTATGGTGAAACTGACATTTTTATTTTTACATTTATACTTTTGAATTTTTTCCAACACCTTGACTTTCAAATGATGCTTGTAATTTAGCATGAATTAATTTCATAATGAAATATTCAAAATACTTAAAAAAAATTTACCAATTTACGGATCCTATTTCTTTCTGTCTCTGGGGTAAAATCATAAGACATTGGTATAACTTTGGATGATTTATACAAGATAGCTCTAAAAGTAAAAGAAAACTAATTGTGAAAGTTTGAAAAACAAAAAATTTAAGTCACCCGCAATATCATTTACACACAACAATAATATACTAAACATATACTAATATCTGTCATCCCAAGTCAAATGGACTCTTTAAGGTACTCTCTGTAGGATGGCCATGATGATTTTTCGTAAAACCATGCCGATTTACATACTCGTATATATCAAAATTTTACTTGTTATGGTAAGCCCTATCAGTTTTTGCATTATTTTATCACAATATATGCAATAAAAACAAATACACTGAGAATAGTACACCCATGTTTGATTATGGTAAAAATATTACAATCAACTGTTTTGCTTTAAAAAATGTTGAAGAAACCAAATAATTTATCTTTTCTTTTTTTCTTTCTTTTTTTTATCATCATCGTCATTATACACTAAGGTATTCATGCACTCGACCAATACTTTATAGCTTTTGAAATAATAAAAAATCTGCTTTTAAAAAATATATCCCCTATTCAAAAGTAAAGAATAAAACTAACCTACTGTCCCCTGCATTTGCAACATAAAGTTTTCCAAGAATAAAAACAGCAACTAAAGCAGTGCAGCCGCCAGTCATCGTATATTGTTTTTTATCTTCTGCTATCAACTTATCCTAAATACATATAAAGACTGGATTAATAATAAGTTACATTTATATTCAGATTTCTTGTAAAGTAATACTTTCAAATAAACTATAAAAGCTACAGTATTGATTTTCCTTTTTCATGACCAACGGATCATCTGTGATGGAATCAAGAACATAATGTGACCTTCAAACCATGATATATTTACACACAACCAAGTGCACTGGGAGCTAAACCCAATTTAGTAGGCCAATTAAATAATTTTGAAAAATTATTTTGCACTATATGCTACATGAAATAAAATGCAATATTAAATTTTAAACCAAGCTTCCTTTGTTTGCATTTTAAGATGCAAAGACAGCTAGTCATACTGCACTGGGATCTATAGAGTTTAAAGAAATCTGAATATCTGTTGCCTAGCAGATCAAATTCTGGACTACAGTGGGTAGAAAAGTAGGTATGGTGAACGAGGCAGTTGCCTCATGTTAAAAGTGTAAAGAGCACCAAATGAGATAGAAGTGTATTACGTTTTTAGGAAGATACTCATGTGTTACAATTAAAAAGGAATATACAGTCAATTTAAAACAGAAGGGTCAAAAATTAATATTTTTCATGGCATATACCATTAGAATCGGACTTAGATTAGTGGGATGATAGATAAACATGTCGCCACTAAACTACCATTGAGCCCTTACCACATGTAATCATAATTACACACAATATGTAAAAAGTCTAGAACAGGAGTTTTAATAATTCTTAGCCCAGTCAGTTGGCATTTTTCTTTCTATCTTATAAAAATCGATGACCAACAAAAGAAAAGATATAATACAGATACTTCTATATACAGGGTGGTCCTGAATTCTACCGACAAAATAAGAGGGGGTGTTGGGGACGCCAAATAAGGCATATTTGCCCATATCCCCGTGTCCGCAAAGGGGACGGTTTGGCTGTAGAGCGTAACTACAGTTTACGTCCATGACGTTGCTACGTAGCCAATTACATGAATTAAATGCAATTTTTGATACATAATTTAAGTGAATGAGCTAATAATACAGTAGAGACAAAGAAATCCGGAATTCCGTTTTCTGATTTTGATCTGTGTTACTGTTTAGTGAAAATAAGCCTAAAACTGCCTTTTTTAACACACTAGAAAAGAGTTGGGAACTGCCAAGTATGTGCAACAGGTGAAGAACATCAAAATAAACATTTTTTGTTCAGTGAATTTTTTTCCAAAAATTAGCCGTTCGGGCACTACAGTGAATTTAGTATTTGCATCCACCACATTCAAGGTTTTCACAAATGGCTACAATGCGCCATTTCACGAATTTTCAAAATTATTTAATGTCAACAGACGTCGGGCTCACTCAGGCAACTTTCTAAAATCAGTTAAATTCACCGGAATTGTATGTGTAGAATCCATGGTCGTAACTGAAGCGGCGATTCTGAACATAAAAAAAATCTGATACTTTTGCGAAATACATCAAAACTGTGATGTAGTTACAATATTACTTAAGACAAAATTATGAAAAAGTATTGTGTATTTTTTAAAATGTTAGAAATTAAAATAAAAAAATACCATTTCCCAAAATGAGGACTCCAAAGCACCAACAATTAGACTATCTGATGTGACACGTTTATCAGATGCCATACTGGAATGATGGAGTGTTCTTTTACTACAAAGCTCTTCAGGTGGAAGTAAAAGTAAATCACAGACGTCTTGTAATTTTTGCTATTATAAAAGAATATACATATAAATATAAATGGGTACCAATAATGCCCCCATGGTATTTCAACTAAGAGGTCTAATATTACACCTTCTGCCATAATTGAAATTCTCATTAAAATAATAAATTCTGATCCTTTAAAAGCAATCTTTTTGACTATGTGATAAATAAATATATTGTATTGTAATTTGAATCGTAGAAGTTACATTTCTACACTTAAAAATTTAAGTTAAGTACAGAAAGAGGAAAAAATATTAACATTAAACTACACAATAAATAATTTACTTCAAAAATAGGTTTCTTTTAATGTCAGTTTTCAGTTAATGAACTATTTTACCAGAAACGATTTGTTAATTAGACAAACCTTGTATTTCTGTTTACTTTTAATACTTAATTTTATAATGTTTAGTCATTTACAAGGAGAAATCCCAAGAGACAGTGCAACAGCAAATGTATTTAAAAACCTCAATTTGGGAGGGGGAAGGGACAGAGGCTGTTTCCGAAACATGTTGGTGACATTGTACAAAGATGGTTTTTAATGGGACTACCAAGATACAATGTAGCCTTTGTAGTAGCTATGTCAGTGTGTAAAGGTATTTTCAAAAGTGTGACCTCAGTCAGAAGCAACGTTTGACTGGCCAATGTTATTTAAATATTAATGCCGATCAAGTGAACCCAGTGATGTTCATAGTTCATTCAACAAAGATGGATACTTGCAGCAGCAGAGTGTTCCATTGCATGTGAGTGGTTTAAGGAACATGAACAGAGATTTTTCTCCACTGCGCTGGATTTTTCAATCCCACTGAGCACCTGTAGGATAAGGTCAAAAGGAAGAGAAGACAAATTCATTGCCATCAAACCTTAAAGCGTTAGAAGATTTAGTCCACACATTGAATTTGTACTAATCTTCATGAGACTACTAATCTGATGATCATAATAATTTGGCTGCTTCGTGTATATAACTCAATACTTTAATAATATTAAAATATATCAAGAAGCTATACAGTCAAAATACTTACTTGTATTATTTTATGCAATGTATTAGCAGCTGCAACAGCAACTCCTGAACCTGCATGACCATCAAATAATGCAAAATATACCCAAGGAATAGCTTGACTGCACTATAAATAAAAATATAAAAAAAATGTGCATATTTATGGTAGAATCACTATATACTTAACTTCTATTTAATAAATTTTTTATTGCGACACATTGATTTACATTTTGTGAAAATATCATTTCCTAAAAAATTAAGAACTGTACGAACCCTGTATAATTGATACAAGGGCCCAGCGGTTGAGAAACGCTATATTAGACTAAGTCTACATCAAAGAGTATAATAAAACTAAAGTTTGAGAATCACTACTATAAAGTTTTCACAGGAATCATAAATGTCCATTAGAAAATGATTCACAATTATTAAAAAAAATAAACAAAAAGATCAGGATTTGCTGACCTTGATGAAAAAACAAATTCTGACGATAAAGATAGGACTTGACCAGATTTGAAAGAAAGAAAGATGGCGACTATTGAGAGAAAAAGGGAAATGTTAAAACAAATGGTGTGTAAAACTCTCAAACTTTTTTAATGTTAACGAAGATCTTATCATCGTTGAGTATCCTTTAGATTAAAAGATTTAAGAGTATATTGGATTGAGATGAACAGAATGAAGGAACCAAAAACTCAAAAGTGCAAAGAAAACCAACATAAACTGAAACATTGCAGTCCTTTGAAATTATAAAGAGTTTAAAAAGAAAATATTCCCGATTGTATCACTAGTTAATTTTTCAAATATGAAATTTTCTGTGAACATATCATTTTTAAATTAATTTTAAAATTGCAGATTTCTTCCCATAAAATAAATGTAAATACTCATTTGATATTCTAGCCAACATTTTCTTGTTATATAAGAGATTTAAAATTTATAAAACTTCAATAATGCCATTACCCAAATTTTGAAGATTTCAAAAGTAACTTTAAATTCCTAAATAAATTTGTTAGTCTTATTCTAATACACATGTAAAATATATAATTTCTGTAAAAATTAGCAATCTGTTCTGATTTTTATGTAACTTTTTTTTTTTTTTTTGATGGAACCAGGCAACTACTTCATTATATAAAGATTTGACTATTGTAGGGACATTATCATTGACTTGACTTACTTAATAATTCGTCGTTTGTTTAATGCAGTTTTATTAATTTGTCGTTAAAATATTATTTATCATATTTGTGTATAAGTATTGATGCATTAGTTATTTACGTGACCTTAGAATGATAAGATTACGTACGTTCGAATTCAAAAGGAAGAGAGGAAAAGAAAGAAAAAGCAGTTCATGATTGTTTTGGAGAGGTTTTTGTTGTTGAATGAAAAAATATCTTTTCTTGTCTCAAGTTAAGTGTTCTTTTCGATTTGTTGCGTGAAGTTTTATTATGCTAATCAAACTCTTTAGGACGTTGTTTTGTATGGAGTTGTTATTCTACAAATCTTTCTGATTCTTTTGGAGTCACTGATCATAACAACCCAACACTGGTGACCGCGGACGTGATTGGAATTGATTAACTAATTCAACACTCAGCTTCAGTGCAGAATAATTGCATGAATTAATTTATGGCTGGCCAACAAGAGAATCTTACTCTCAGGGATATTCTTTCTTCGAATAACCGATTGAAAGAAAGACAGGATCTTCATTATCCTAATCTTCAGTCTGACGTCGAGCATTCAAATTCAGTAGATGCGGAAATTCATAAGATATCTGTCAAATCGCCTAATTTTTGGAAACAGAAACCAAAACTTTGGTTTTTATAACTGGAGGCACAGTTCAGCTTAAGTGCTATTTCTCAGGACCAGACAAAATATAATATTGTCATGTCCGCATGGGATGAAAATGTCTTAGATTACATTGAAGATATTCTAGCAAACCCTCCAACACAATTTAAATATGAAACTTTAAAAAATGCATTGATATCCCAATATGCCAACACCAAAAAAACCAGACTGAAGAAACTGTTTAGTGACATCGATCTTGGGGATCAACAAACATCGAATCTGTGTTGCAAGATGATGAGTCTAGCAGGACCTTCATTTTCTGAAGACATCATCAAAATGCTTTGGTTGCAGTGACTTCCACAGCAAGTTTGAGCTATTTTATCTATTAGTAAGGACTCCCTCACAAACCTAGCGGAAATGACGGATAAAATAACCGCAGTCTATAACTCTCTGGAAATTTTTTCATCCAAAATTTCAGAAGCGAGTTTCGATCATGATGATTTAGATGTTCGACTCGTTTGAATAGAGGAGAGTTTAAATAAATTAAAAATTTAAGTATGACAAATAGCATCTTGTAATAGATCACAAAGTATCAGTAGAAACAGGAATGTTGAGAAAATGACATCGGATAAACTATGTTGGTACCATCAGAAATGGAACGACAAGGCTACAAAATATATACAGCTATGTTCCTGTGACAAAATTAGTGAGAAATTGGGAAACGAGTAACCGAGACATTGTCCGAAGCAGATGTCTTGGAAGTAAGTAATAGCTGCCTCTTCATGTTTGATAAAAATACAAATAGATATTTGCTTATCGACATGAGCGCCGGGATTTCTTTATTACCAACTACTAAACGCGATAAATTAAGAATTGCTGAATTCAAATTATTTACAGCAAATGCTTCTCCTATTAATACCTATGGTTCAAAGGTTGTTCAGTTAGATCTAGGTTTACAAAGCAAATTAACTTGGTCTTTTGTTTTAGCGGACATCCGCAAACCTATTATTGGAGCAGATTTGTTAAAATTCTATGGTTTGTTAGTTGATCTGAAACAAAAGAAATTAATTGATTCGTGAACACTGTTGTTGTGTAAAGGCGAAACGATAAATAATACAATATGTATTACTACTATCAATAGCGAAAGATTTTTAACAGATGTTTCGAAATTATCAACAAAGTATAAAGAAATAACCATAGAAAACTTCAACAATGTTAACATTTCTAATGTAAAACATCGCATTGTAATGCATGGGCTACCAATTTTCTCAAAAGTATGTGGGTTATCTCCTGAATTATTAAAGATAGCAAAATCGGAATTTGATTTAATGATTTATAAAGGAATTTGTAGACCGTCCTCTAGCGCTTGGAGTTCTCCATTACACATGGTTCGTAAAAAAAAATGGAGGTTACAGAGCCTGTGGCGATTACAGAGGATTAAATGGTCAAACGACACCAGACCGTTACTCAATCAGGTATATTGAAGACTTCAGTTATCAACTTCACGGATGTATTGTATTTTCAACTATTGATCTGGTTTGAGCTTATAATCAAATAACGATACATAAGAAGGGCATTGAGAAGACAGCAATCGGCATGCCGTTTGGCTTGTTTGAATTTGTGAAGATGAGCTTTGGTTTAAGGAATGCAGCTCAAATGATGAAAGCGCTACATAGGTACTGCAGTTAGAGGACTATCCTATTGCTTTCCTTACATTGATGACTTACTAATAGCCTCACGGAGTATGGAAGGTCATTTGCTTCACTTAGAAGAAGTCTTCAAAAGATTGTCTCAGTTTGGATTAAGTCTCAAGTTATCCAAATGCTGTTTAGCCCTAAACGAAGTCAATGCCTTAGGACACAGAGTCAATGTTAATGGGGTATTTCCCTCTTTGGATAAAATTAAAGCTCTAAAGGACTTTCGACTCCCATCAAGTATTAAAGGATTAAGAAGATTTCTCGGCATGATAAATTTTTACAGAAGATTTTTACCCAGAGCTAATAAATACCAAATGTCATTAAACAAGTTTCTTAAGGGTAAGAAGAGTAGCAACAAATCCCTAGATTGGAATGAAGAAGCTGTGAACGAATGCATTTAATAATCGTAAAAAGCAACTCTGTGATAATACTATGTTAGCCGATCCTAAAGGGGTGATGCTAAATCGTCACATGGTTGATTCTTCTGATTTCGTTCATGGGTCCGTTCTTCAACGATTTGGTGATAATGATTGGCAACCCTTAAGTTTTTACTCTACCAGATTAAACATGAGTCAGAAAAATTATAGCATGTATGATAGAGAAATATTAGCAGCCTATTCAGCCATCAAGTACTTTCGTAACCAGCTGGAAGGTAAGGAATTCACTTTATTTACCAACCACAAACCACTGATTTACTCCTTAGAACAGCCACCGCATAAAGCTTTGCCAAGACAATTGTGTTACTTGGATTATATAGCTCAATTTACTTCTGATATCAGATTTATTCCCAGATCAGAAAATGTGACGGCAGACACCTTATCCAGAGTTGATGCTATTCATTTAACTAAATCTATTGATTATAATGAAATTGCCATCTTGCAAAAAGATGATGAAGAATTAACAAAGTTGTTAGTTAACGAGTGCGAAAATTTAAAATTTGAAAATTTTCCATTCATCAGAACTGAATTACTTATCACCTGTGAAACATCTACATCACATACTAGAGGTTTTTGTTGTTGAGAAAAAAAAAATTCTTGTCTCAAGTTAAGTGTTCTTTTTGATTTACTATGTGAATTTTTATTATGCTAATCAAACTCTTTAGGATGTTGTTTTACATGGAGTTGTTATTCTACAAATCCTTCTGATTCTTTTGAAGTTACTGATCATAACAACTCTACACTATATATATACAAACTATATAGATACAACAAAAAAAAACCTTTCATGCTTGTTTATAATTTATAACACAATGTAACAGCTGAAGTATGTAATGCTGTACCAAACAATAAAATTTTTACGATATGTGCAGGGATTGCTAAGATGTGCAAAGATAATTATACGGGGCAGAAAAAGGTTCTCCTGAAGAACTCGCCAAATTAGTTTTCTACTCACTTTTCACAAGTAAACATTTTCTGGTAGAAATATTCGGAGGAGAATAATATTCGTGAACATGTTGAAAAACTTAGACCAAGAATGTCTGTGTAGTAAATGGCACCAATCCTCGTATTTTTAAATATAGAAGTATGAAAAATGATCTGGAATTTCCAGACATCGAAATCTTTCAATATATTAATGAAAATCAGCACAGATTAATTTCATATACGTTGGCCTAATAAAACTAAAGTATGCTGTAAGACTTTATTAGTCGATTTGTTTTATGGTGCAAGGACATTTGCTGTCCTTACGCCATGCTGTACCGGAATCTACAGTTTTCCAATGCACTGAAATCTCTAAAGGCCTAGAGAACTAATCCCCAGACCACAGTGACAGTTTGTCAGCAAATGTTCTACTTTGGCACCACAGGGAGCCGAATCTTTGTTAATGGCACACTAGAAGAATACACTGCCACTGCACCGTCACAGATCCACAGCTAAAGATGCGAGTTAAAAAAATTTTCAAGCAGCAAAATTTTCCACAGAAAATTTTTCCGGTCTTGAAATTTTAAAAATTAATTTTTCTTTTTAAAAAATGTCATAACTTCTCCCTTTCTCTCTCTCTCCGTGTACGCATATAATTTTAAAAAGTTTAAACATAGAAAACCATTTTAGATACATATGAAAAGCATTATCAGTCATTCATAACACAATCATAATTTCTCCCACTCCTGACCACATAAAACAGAAACCTTTACGAACATTAGATTTTCTTTTCCCATCCTATTAAAATATATCTTACATTTTCACTAAATGGTTTTAAATTTCATCAAATATATGAAGTTACCAAACATTTTCAGCTGAAGCACCCTCTCCCTCCCTCCTTTTTGCAATATCGCAGGGGATCACACCTCCTTACCACTTTGAAATAGCACTGACAGATAGGTATATAAATGTACAGAAAAGCTAATTTTTTTACACACAAAAATATTAAGTACAACATATTACTAAATAGCCTACATATAAATAAAACTTAAAATATGCAAAAATAAACCTATTGTAAAAAAAAAAAAAAAAAAGCAGCAGCATTCATTACATTATAATTTGTTTTTTCATGTAATGATTTTAAAAATTCACATTTTTTAGTTTTGAGTTTCATTTATGTATTTAATGCAATATATTTTTGTATTTGTTAAACTAACAATTTTAAAAGTGCCAAATATAAGTGACCAGTATCATTATCATATGAATCCCTGACTCGCTGACCAAACTATCATGTAGTAACGGGTTAAAGTAACAGTTACTAACAAGGAAGCCTACAGTAGTGTTGCTCGCACTTCAATTTCAAATTATCATATCAACTGATAGATAAAGATATCTAAGTAAATAAACCACCATCAGTTTTTCGGAAAAATTAAACACTAATTTTTTATTAATTTTCAAAATTCTGACATTTGGCACCAAACGTTACATTAGCTGAGCATGTGCAGCCAATGGCTATATGCGTATATAGCCTACAGTCAGTCAGTGGCGGCTGCCAAGGTGAAAATTTGAGTCAAGTGCTGCACCTAAAAGTATGCCGCTTTATTTTCTTTAAACTGATTTTAATTAATCTAAAGCTGTTTAAAACAACCTTATCTTCCTTTTTGACTCAATCATAACCTCATCGGCCACTGCAAGCCATTGCTGCAGTCAGTATAGAAACAGGATCGAGAATTAGTTATCGCAGACATTGAAGTTGCTCGTGGCACACACATGTTCAACAAACAATGAAAAATACTGTTAGTATTTTGAAATCCATGTTGGATTTGGCCATTTTAAAATAAGAGGCGATTCCAACTGTAATTATGATTGATAATTTAACAGAA
Organism: Dysdera silvatica; assembly: GCA_006491805.2. Lineage (NCBI taxonomy): Eukaryota > Metazoa > Arthropoda > Arachnida > Araneae > Dysderidae > Dysdera > Dysdera silvatica. Next base: position 114,839,747 of record QLNU02015360.1, on the reverse strand, counting down.
AATAACAATTTTTCAACAAACTGGCAATTTCATTTTGAATAACAATGCACAAATTGAAACTTTGGATTTCAAAAACGATACTTTTGCCTCCCCCACCTAGGTCTAGAAAAGGGCATTTCCCTGTTGGGGAAATTCTAGTGCCAGTAGTATTGACCTGAAACCACATTTCAGGTTTCTTTGATATTTTATTTACTTTCTACACAAGTAGGCCAAATGCAAGCTTCTTTTGTTTTCATAACATAAAATCTGATTAAGTTTCTAAATCAGAGAAAAATGTTAATTTTTTAAAATATTTCTTACTAATCAAACCTTATATAGACAAAGAAATGACAAACATTGTGCACAGATAGTAGAAGGTTCAT
>QLNU02015360.1:114811365-114828407 GCA_006491805.2 Dysdera silvatica | reverse complement strand
CTTCACTTGACAAAGGGAGCAGTTGGCTCCCGAAACGTCGTGTTTTTAAACCTTACGCCAGTGTCGAAATAACTGTTTGTTATGGAATCTCCTGGTGAAACTCTGTATTGTTTCGTTAACAAGTTTTGAACACTGTGACTGATATGAGGCGGTGCGCCATCTTGCATGATGGTGGTTCCCTGAAGATACCCGTACTTTTGAAGCTGTAGTAGGACGTAATTCTTCAGCATGTCACAATACCTCTGTCCGGTTACGATACAAGTGCGGAGTCCAGTCGAAGTAACCTCTTCAAAAAATTACGGCTCAATGATAAAATTAGCATTAAGTCCACATCAAACAGTCACTTTTGGTGAATGTAATGGGATCTCTTGTGGAACTTCAGCATTTTCTTTCACCCAAATCCGACAGTTGCGAGTATTGATTTGCCTATTTAAAACAGAAGTGGGCTTCATCACTCCGAAAATGTTCCATGGCTAATTAATATCAACTGGCATGCATGCTAAGAACTGAAGTGCAAATGTGAAATGCATAGATGTATGCAGAAAGTTCATAAGGGGGTTATAGGCTTAATGGGGGGGGTTACAGAGCTACAACTCACATATTCCTATGTTAAATATACAAAATTTCATTGCAATCCCCCATCAACACCGCATGCATATGCCAATGGTGAAATGGCTTTGTCACTGCGCTGTTGCATGTGCTTTATCTCGTATGGATAATATCGCAATATCTGATGCAACACTGCCCTTACAGTGGAATAAGACACGTTCACTGCACGAACAACAGATGGTACACTCACGATACCACATGGAGATTGATTTGTCATATCCATAACAGCCGTAGCCACATCTTCAATGCCTCTCCCTGGTAGAATCTTAAGCTGTCCCATTGTTTCAAATGCAGCTATCATTTTATGGACAGCATGAGCAGACATTGGTCCATGCCTTAAAAGTTTTAAACGCCGGAATTCTGTTAAAGATGTAGATGCGTTATTATTGTTCTGATAGTACAACTTCATCAAAAGCGGTTTTCCGGGTAACGTAGACATTACTCATGAAGTTACAGGCGATCAGCTAATGTTTTTGAAGAGGCTGCTTTTCTGTTCCGTAGATACAAGCAGTTAACATAATGCAAATTAACACGGCTATCGCTACAGCGCCACCTAGTGGCAATTTTGGTACTATTTTTTTTATTACATAAATGGTGAGCACATCGTTTGAAGTGTCTGTTTCCAAATTTCATTCCATTTGGAGCCTTACAACATGCTTCAGAGCTCTCTGAGTAGAGGAACTTTAATTTCGCTAACTCTATATATTGATAAGTTTTTTACTTTATCTGCATCTTTGTTTTAGTTCAACTTGGTTCTAGCCTGGGTATGCCTTGCACGAATGTGATTAGACACTTCAATCTTTTAATATAAGTTTAGATTATATGTTCCCTGAATTTTTTCATCATGTAGTTTTTGCAAAGTTAAATTGTTAATTTATTTGTTCATTATGTTGAATTTCCATATATAAAATACCTTTATTGAATTCCTGTAGTTCTTACATAGAAATGCTGTTTCTGTATGTAAATTTTTTTAAACAAACCTGATTTTTTTTATTCATTAAACATTCTAAAATGTTTTCAGTTCTCTAAAAACATTCTTGATGATGCTTTCAAGCACATGCTTTGTGTAAACACTTTTATGCTGAATCATAATCTAAATTTTCATTTGTATACTAATTTTTATAGGGCCTGTTACGTCCTGATTTATTGGGTGGTGAATTTACCCATTTGGAGTTTGCAAGGAGACCAGTGAGAAAGGATCTAGGGAAAAAGGTTTTATACAGAGATGCTTATATGACAGGATGGTATGTTATAAAATTGTTTTTAAAGTAATGTGAAATTCATTTATTAATCAGAAAATATTTCTTAATTATCAGTAATAGTTTTTTATTGCAGTTTTCACATCAATTCAGTGTCATCAATTGAAGGGAATAGTTTAGGTATACAGCATAAATGTAATTTGTAACATTTTCAGCCAGCATTGTTAGCTAAACAAGAATTATGAACTTGTACTATCTGTTGACAGAAAAAAAGTCAATACCAAACTGTTAGTATGTACAGAAATAAACCAAAAAATTCGTAATGGCTATACTAGCTTTAGAGAGGTTGTGAAATGCTTCACAGAAATTTTAGTTAAGATGTGATCTGAATTTAAGAATGAACTTGGAAATAAAAAGACTGCCAAATATTCGTAATCTATTCCATGTTAAAGCAAAACTTTGTAATATTTGCAAACATAACACATGTTTTTGTCTGAACGTAATAGTAATATATTATTCAACTAATGAATTTAACAAGCGTGAAGGTTAAATTCCATTTTTAGTACTTTGAATTAAATTTGACTTTGCAGTTACTTTGTAGGTTTTGTATTACTTGATAAAGCAGGGACCATCAAGTTCCCAGTTTTCCTATTATTTTACCATCACTCCCTTTTCTTCTTTTTTTTTTCTACTTACTCCCCTCTTTCCCACGGATTGATTTATATACAATGACGATTATTTTTCTTCCTAAATATTTTCTCGTTTGCTTGCGTCATCGTTCAAGATCATGTTCTCATTGTATTCTTCGTTCTCAAAGGAGTGTAGTGCCCACAAAGAATGTTGGGCAAAGCATTGTTTATAAATACAATTGTCAACTAGATTATCCATGTTCACACCTTCTTATCCATTGCACCGTTTTTTTTTTTTCAACAGTAATCACTTGGATGCAATACTATGCGAATTTGCAACTTCGAATAAAAGGCTGTTTTTTTATATACAATTTCTGTCGCCTTACCTATTGCAGTCAAATGGCATTAGCATTACTGGTGCCATTGGCCCTGTGGTGATGCAGTGGTAATGTGTTTGTTTATTGTGGTGCTATCCCGGTTCGACTCCCAACCACATTAAAAACGAATGCTTACTGACCGACTGCCTGCTCATTATAGTTCAGAGGTTGATTCCTTACGCCTTAAGAGATTCCTTGCAAAACTAGGTCCTGGCATAGCATAATCTTTGCTAAATGCAATCAACCAACCAACTAAAGCTTATTGGCACTCACGTAAGTTTTCCAAAGGTTGTTGGGGGTGGAGGGGGAGTGGAAAGATTCCGAAATACATTTTATTTTTCATAAAAAAAATTATCCTGAGAAAAATATTTATTGCAGGGCAATAAAGAGGGAAGGGCTTGAGACATATACAGGGGTTTTCACATACAGTGATTAGTGGTGTTATATGTCTGGCATCAGAGGGCATACGAAAGAATATATATTCAACTGGTGCCAGTCGGTGCATACCAGAATTCAATGCTGCAGTTAAAGAAATGGACAGGCTTTTTCTTTTTAATAATACATAATATTGTTTCATGTTAGATGTTATGTATTTTTTTTAATGCTTTCTTGAATAAATTAGTTTCAATAATTTTTTTTAATAATATTGTAGTTTACCTTTCTTCTGTAGTTGAAAAAGAATTATTTTAACAAGTAGAGTCGGCCCCGCTTAAACAAATATTGATGATGCCAGCAAACGTTATTCGATTCTCTGGGTGGGAAACAAAAGCAGTGTTACATATGTACATAAATATCCTAATACAATAGTATGAAGTTTAGACATAGTAAGCATGAAATAGTATTGAAAAATATAATATAGTGAAATATTTTCTATAATGATATTTTTCCCTGTTCCCAACAGAATAAAGTGCATCACATTTAACATTATCTGTAACGATGAATTTTCTTTAACAATATCTTTTCCTGGTTCCTTGAGTATCGTTACAGGCAGATTTCACTGTACCATATACAAAAAAAAAGTTATATGTACCCAGACCTATGCATTAAGTTTCAAGAGAAAAGGAGTAATTTTGATGCAGGTGAAAGGGATTTTGATGGGAACACTTTATCTTGTAATAAATTTCTTTTTACATATTAAATGGCGATGGGTTTAAACCCCAAACGTCTCCTTGATCATGTATGGGTATGTACCTTTGTGTTTTTTAAGGAAAGAAAAATTGTAGACTCCCTCTCTCTCTCTCTCTTTTAATGCATTGTTTATGCTGAAAGAACTCTGTGAAAGATTTTTTTTTTTATTCCACTTGGTAAAAGAGAGATGTTGTAAATCCTTCTAATTGGAGGGTGAAGAAAGACATTATTACAGAGAATTTTTCCTCTGCATGCTCTCTCCCTCCATTTTAGCACACACAGATTTTTATACTAAGGATGTCCAATCCTTATTTGATTGTCTGGGAACAACCATGAAAATGAGTCATTAAAGTAGGGAAATTTAATATTGATTTTGTGAGAATAATTTTTGTTCTAATAGATTTTATTTTTATGAGGGGATTATTCATGACCTGATTAAGTGGGGCCAACTATACTGGGTATGCCAAAGGTTCATCAAAACTTTAAAAAATAATAGGAACAAAAAATGAAGAAGTGCTGTTTGCACAAATAGATTTCTAGGATAATCACATTTTTTCAGTAGCAAAAACTCCAAAAACTTCAGTTCAAAAGTCACCTGCAGACACCATTGGCAACTCCCAAAGACAATGAACAGGACAACTGTATGTACCGTTGATTTATTATTGAAAACACTTTTCAATGTGAACTTCAGAACATTGTGTGACAGAACAAAGGCGACTTATATGCCCATAATAGCTGCTTAGACCATGTCAGGATGGATATAAAAAATTACACAATGAATGGTACATTTTTAAGTTTGGGCAGTATAGAAGAGGAGGAAAGGTACACAAGTGATTTTAAATATCCCCATAGCTAGAAATCAACTGGAGTAAGGTCGGCTGACTGCAGGCCCATGCAATTTTTCAGCCTTATCTAATTACTTTGTTTTTGTAAAAGGTATCCAAAAAGATTTTCACCAGAGTAGCTTAGTGGGATGGTGCGCCATCCTACATGAAGCTAGCTGAAGATAACACACCTCTTTTGTGTAATGTGGGTGACTTCCTTATGCAAAAGAGTGAGATAATGTTCAGCAGTTACCATGCACGTCTTTTTTCAGTCAGATATCGGACAAAACTTTTCAAAAAAGGATTACTCAATAATGAAAGATGAGGTAAAGCTACACCACACTGTTACATGGGGTGAATGCAGTGACCGAGTTGTGTACTGATGGGGATTTGACATTGCCCATATGCAAGTGTTATGTGTGTTGATATCCCTGTGTAGTGTAAAGTTGGCCTCATCCGTCTAGAATACAGGGAATTCTGAGGTTCTCTTTCCATTTTTGCCAAAGTCCAGTTGGTAAATGATTCCCTTGTAGCTTTATCCACTAGTAATAACTGGTGCAGTGACTGCAATTGGTAAGGATTCTGATGCAATATCCGATATAGGATGCATTGAATTGATGACTCAGGTACACCCAATATCTTAACAGTTTCGCAAGCACTGCTACTCACTGTGGACTGACTATTCCACCACCATATTCTTTGTAGTAGTTTCCATGTCAGTGACCTTGCCCTCCACCAACAAGGGACTTTCACAACGGTCTTCCAAGTTTCACCAGTAACACTTGATCTGGTAATAATGTTCTCCAGTTATGCAGTACTGTTGGAATCGAATAAAAATTCCAGGTGCATCCACACAGGTTTTCTATTTCAAGCCTGATTTGCGTGCTTCTACTGAATATCTTGTGTGTCAGTGTCATCTACAGGTGACTTTTGAATTAAATTTTTTTTCTATAAAAAATCTGATTTTCCTTGAAATTCTTTCATGCAAACCACTGCTTCTTTATCATTATTTGTTCCTTTTTATAACTTTTTAAAGGTTTTACAAACTTTGATGTACCCAGTATATAAATTTATTACTTTAATTGTATCGTATATTTTCTATACTGTATTTCATTAGGAATATTTACTGTTGTAACATCTATTATCAATCATTCAATATAGTTTATTTATTTTCAAACTTTTTCCTCCTTATATTACACCATTTTTTTTTTCTAATAAGCTTTCTTATTTTGAGGTATAATCACTTTTATTTTGACTATTAATTTTTTAAAAATTGGCTTCGGTCCCTGATAAACTAATGGTATTTAAAGGAAGGTATCTGTATTTTGAATACTTGAAACATAGTTTTGCATGTTCAGTGTTATATTTTTTAAAAATGAAATGTTTTGAAAGGGCTTTAATTTATTCTATATTAAGTTATATTTATAAATTTACTAATCTCATCTTAAACGTTTAAGAAGGGAACCACTTTTGTGGAAGCTCGTACTCTGACACAAGACATATCACAAACGATAGTCCCTAAGCTCCTTATTAAGAATATGAAATCAGTTTTTTGTGAATAGCATATAAATCTTTTTATTAATATTCAAAGTCCAAAAATCGCACTTTTTAGATGAAGTTTGATATTTTTTATTCGCACTGTATATGAAGATAAGAACTTTTTAACTCAATTCGAATAAAGAGGGTAATTGTATTTAAGGGATAAAATTATAAAATTACACGAAAGGTCATTCAGAGTATTTTAAAAAATTGTATAAAAACTAAGCTTTTTAATAACAATATCCGGCGCATTTGGCTATGGTTTAGAAGAATTGGCGATATCGGCATGAAGTATAAATGTTTCATCAAAAAAAAATTTCAAACAAAATTGTTCTGAATAAAATCAAAATTGATGTAACACATCAAAATGAAATTTTAAAAATTCAGTTTTTGGTGTATAACCAATTACGTGCTGAACAATATCAGCCTACTCTACAATATCCTTAGTATAACTGTAATAGCACTCCGAATGAAAGTGCTCAATTCAAAAATATTGACGAAATATCTTTTCGCTTAATTGACACGATTTTCAGTGATAATGAATGTAATTTACATCCTTTTTTAAAGTGTAACCTTTGCGAGGCCCAATTATGCTTCACTTTTATGAAAAGTATCATTACCATAACTTATAAAAATACTTCTGGGTTTTGATATTTTGAGTCATTTTTATAATTTTTCATAGTGGAAGTCTTTAATTGATTTATATTGTTCAAACTTTCCATGTAAGATTTTTACGAGAGCTAGGTTGACTCCGCAAAAAGTATTAGAAGTTCTGTATGATACAATGCTTGTCTACTTTTTAAAACAAATTATTTACGTAGAAAATTTTTGAAATGCCAGCTTCATTAAAACATTTTTCTTTATTAAAAAATTACGTAAAATATTTTGATGTTACGGCCATAAAATTTAGAAGATTTTTTCCTTTTTATTATGCCATTATATTTCCTAAAAATATTGTGGGTGAAGGTTGCAATATGAGCGTAATTTAATAATAAATACTTCATGCCGATATCGCCAATTCTTCTAAACCATAGCCAAACGCGCCAAATATTGGTATTAAAAAACTCAGTTTTTGTATAATTTTTTAAAATATTCTGATCTTTCGCATAATTTTATAATTTTATTCCTTAAACGCAATCACTGTCTTTATTTGAATTGTGTTCAAAATTTATTACCTTCATATACAGTGCAAATAAAAAATAAACTTCACTTAAAAATGCGATTTTTGGACATCGAGTATTAATGAAAAAAAATTTTATATGCTATTCACAAAAAAACTGATTCCATATTCTTAATAAGAAATTTAGGGACTATCATTTGTGATATGTCTTGTCTCAAAGTGCGAGCTTCCACAAAAGTGGTTCCCTTGTAAGTAAAGCTCAATTTGTTAAAATTAAAAATGTGTGTTTAACAAAATTCATAATAACTTCAGGTTTACAATAAACTTCCTCTATTCTAAATCATCTTTATATGTTAATGTTGTTATTTTTAGGAGCTACAAGTCAATTTCTATCGATGATTTAAAGTTTCCATTGATTTATGGAGAGGGAAAACGAGTAAGATATTTTAAGTTTTATATAAAAGTTGACCATCTACTTTTCAGCGCTCTCTCTGTTCCTGAGCTTTATCATGTTAACGACTTTGTTGAATTAAGAGATCACTCAAATAATAATGGCAAAAATGAACTGCAGAAGCATAAAGTGGATTATTAAACAAAAATTATGTGTTAATCCATTAATTACTGTGCTTACTAAGGATATTGCTTGTCTGTTTTCTATTTAAATATTTCATCCAGCCAAAATCCATTAGCGAGATTTTGCCACAGTAGTACATGATTAATATATGCCAGCTGGTGGCCACTACGTCTCATAATTTTGTCTGGATTAAAGAAGGCACTGGACCATCATTTTCTGGAAAATCTATGTTTATATATATATAGCTTTTTGTTATGTTCTTGAGTTTATTTCATGAAGTTGATTTAATGCTTTAAACAAATTGCAACTAGCTATGCAAACTATAAACTTTGGCCCAGCGGTGACATAGTGGTAATGTGTTTACCTGGTATGCCATTAATTCGAGTTTAGCTCTCAATAATACAAAAAAACACATTTTTTTTTCTATTAACTGCTCACAGTAGTTTGGTGGTTGATGCCCTAGGTCAGTGGTCGGCAAACTTTAGACGCTAAAGAGCCAATTTCACCATGAAAGGCATCGGGAAAAATTTAAGAGAGCCATAGTTATATTTTAATAAATAATTTTTAAGTTAATTAATAAAATATCATGAAATTTAATTTATTAATTACATTCGTTATTAATTAATAAATAATTTTTTAATATAATATATTGAATAATCAATACACCATCATATACACATTTATGTAAATAATATATTCATGAATAATTCACATGCAAGTAGTAAGCATTTTAATTAATGAGAACAATGTGCTTGCATTTCCTTAGAAAGTTTTATAATATTAAGTGTGTAATTTGCTTTTAATTTTAAGCATGAATCCAAGTTCACATCGGTTATTTGGTTTCTGAATTTATTTTTAATATGGTTCATGTTGAAAAACATTGGTTCACACGTGTATGTTGAGCCTAAGATACTAAGAACACCAAATGCAAACTTCTTCAACACTAGTTATATGAATCTGGCAAGCTCTTCCAAGTATTGAAGATCTTCATTGTCTGTCTTTTGTACATTTTTGATAGCAGTTAGCATGTTCTTTGAAAGCAAAGTGCATTTTTCTCTTTCTAGATTCTCAATTTCAGTAGCAAGACGTATAAATTTTGATTTCCATAAATCTTTACTAGCCAAATCTAGCAATCATATTTCAAAAGCTGCTATTTCAATTCCGACTGGATGAAATCTTAATTCGGTTACTTTTGAGAGGATCTATAATACATGCCAAAGTTTCTTTTACTTGTCGAAAGTCTTGAAATCTCTTTAGAAAAGATTCGTTCATCTTTAAAATTGTTGTTTTGAAAAATTCCATGTCAATTTTAACATTGGTTTCGTTTTCATATGGTGGTAAACTTGAAAAATGCAATAAAGTTCCTCTTTCTATATCATTAATCAAAAGAACCATTTTTCTTTCAAAAGAAATAACTTCTTCAAGAAGCGAAAACGCAATATTTCCTTTACCTTGCAGTTTAATGTTAATTCAGATGTGTCGTTACGTCCACTATAAAATGTAACTTTTGCAACCACTAATCTTGCAATTCTGAATAATGTACGCCTTGTTTCCAAGGAATAGTTCGATTTCTTTTAAGCAAGAAGCAAATTGTTTCAGCATCTTACCTCTTGGAAACCATCGCACATTGTTAAAAAGATCATCTGAATATTCGCTGTTCATTTCACTAAGCTCTTTAAATTGACGGTGATGAAGCTTTTGTGCTACGATTTTGTTAACAATCTAAGGTTGTTTTTCCATAAATTAATAATTTCATACATTCTAAATTCATAATTTGACCAAATTCTTTTGGAAACGTTTGTGCACAAAGAGCTTCTTGGTGGATTATGCAGTGAAAAGAAATCACCTTGTGATTAATTTTTGCTTTTAAAATGGAAACAAATTCTTTTTCGGAACTCAACATACTTCTCTTGGCTCTCATCTATATACATACTCTTGGCTCTATCTGTTGCAATTGACACAGTTTTAGTCAGTGGAATGTGATTTTTTCGATACAACTAACGATAGCATTTGCAATATCCATGCCTCGGGTTTGGCCTTTGAGTGGCAATAAGCCTAAAAGTTCTTCTTTGGGACCTTCGGATGAAATATAGCGCACAAAAAGGCAAATTTATGCTGTATTTTATGTGTCGCAAGACTCGTCTACTGCAATTGATATGGCTGAAACTGATGTAATATCTTCCGCTTGTTGGTCAGTTACGTTTGAGGATATCTTAGCCATTCTGTCTGTTACTGTTTTAGCAGACAATGGAATACTTTCAAATTTATTTAAGATGTCTGCTTTATTTTTAAAATCTGCAAAGAGTTCTTTAGATACATTTGCAAATCAGCTTTTAATGTACTCGACATCCCTAAAAGGTTTTCTTCTAATAGCGATTTCCTGGCTCGCTATGAAGCTGGCAATATAAATGGCATTAGCAGATTGCAATCAACTATTAAATGTAGTGGTTGATTTCTTTCAAACTTTTCTGAAGTTCTTCTACTGCTTTCTTTCTCATATCACCAATGGGATACGTTGTCGCAAATGAGCCATGCTTTATTTGAAAGTGTCTTTCTACATTCGACTTCTTATTATTTGCAAGTTGTTCTTTGCAAATAAGACATGTGGGAAGACCATTTGCGTTCACAATGAACGCAAAAGACACAATCCATTCACTTTTGAATTCACGATGTTTATCTGCTATTTTTTGTATTTTTGTCTTAGAAGCCATTTAACGGTTTCCATAAAGAAAGGTTAAAAATATATTTTTAAGAATGAAATAATAAAAAAACAAATAGGACACAAAAAATGACTAGCAGTTTAAGTAATGTGGCCAGGAAATCACCAGAATGGCAACCTAGAAGGGACCAAAAAAAAAGCATTAAATTATCCTCCGTTGTTGGCCACATTAGTATTAGCACCAAACGTTTGAAGAGGGTATTGCAAAAAATGGTAGTTTTAAGTAAAAACTTCACTAAAAAGTTACTGGAAAAATAATCTGGAGCAAACAAGTTATAAATCCAGGCAAAAACTCACCTCGAACTTCACGTTTCCAAAAAAAAAAAGAGAATTATAATGAGGTCTGGTAGCCTGCCTAGTCTTTAGATCTCGTCGACATTACTACTATTACTATTATTGTCGGTAAAGATGTATGAAAAAAGTATTATCTAAATTTTACTTCATGTCAACTTCAATCTCGCCGACGCACTACTACTACCACCATTATTGTTGGTAAAGATGTATGAAAAAAAATATCAAAGAATCGGTTTGCTGACCCCCTGCCCTAGGCCTTAAAAGGTTCGGAAAAATGTAGATCCAGGCACAGGTCTGACCTTTGCTGCCCTTATGTCGTAACATACACATAGGAAAAAAGTTTTGCAAAACAGATCTGTACTTAAATTTTAAGTTATTATTTCTATACTTTTTTAATGCAAGTTAGTTTGTAATTATAATTAAAAATATCACTCTTAATTTCCATTTCCTCCCAAGGTAAACACCAGTAAATACAGCATAAATTTGTTTCTTAGTGGATCAGTGATTATAACCATAGCCTTCATACTCTGTCAACTGGGCTTAATTTTCAACTTTATCTGTAAATAAGTTTTGGTTCTTAGGTCATTTTAAGTTGTTAATCCCATGTCTGGTTGCAAATTGTGTAATTTTAAGACATGGGGCAACAAACTCAAGTTTATTATATTAATATAACTATGCATAACACACACACAGCTTAAGCATAATTAAAATTTATTTGAAACAAGCTAAAATTTAATTATGTATGTCTTAGGTGAAGGTGAGGTAAACATACGAATAAAAAAGAGAAACAAATTCTAAAAGTCATCTCTAGATATATATGAAGGAGAGAAATGTTCTTATTTCACATTGTGTCAGACATTTTTAACAATATGGTGACAAGAAATAATTACTTTAAAAGTAGTAGTATCATTATTATGATTGATGCTGTCCATACGAAAATGATGCTGTTCTACTCAAAACAAATATTATTTTTTAAATATGAAGTTAGAATATTAAATAAAACATCACTTTTTTAGAGTAGCTTCACATTTTTTATTTACTTCAGTTCCTAAGGTGTTTAATATAATATACAGGGTAGGTCATAAAGTAACTTCCCCTATGTAAGAGACCTTGGGGACTGGAATTTTCAAGGTATAGGAATAAAACTTGAGACATGGACATTTAAAGGTTAACACTCAAGATTTATATACATAAAAAGAATCGAGCTGCCACGGTTACGGTTATCAAATTTCTAATGGCAATAGACTGTTGCAATAATTGTTAATTAATTGATTGTTGCAATAATTGATAATTATTGTAACATAATCAGCAATGTGAAAATACCCAAATACTATTGAAAGTTTTCCTTCAACTGTAAAAACAGGTGCATAAGAGCAATATCACAGAAGTGTCAATGTCAGAATAGGAAAAAAAATAAGAAACTATATCATTTGACGCTTATTTAGCGGTACTCGATGAGGCCACCTTCACAGGCGATGACACATTTCATTCTGGATATTGTAGACATCGCTACCACATGTAACATTGTACGCTGAATACGCAGAGTCTATCATGTATAGTGTCTTTTCAAGTCAGACTGACTGTTAGGATTGTCCCCATACCATTTGATTTTAAGTATCCTCACAGCCAGAAATCTATTGGTTTGAGGTCAGGAGACTGAGGTGCCCACATCGAGCAATGCTAAATAAATGTCAAATGGTATGGGTTTTGGTTCTTTCCTTCCTATTCTGTCATTCATACTCCTTCTTTGATACAGCTCATGCAGTATCGAAGGAGGAGGGTAAATGGTTAAGGAAAACTTTCAACGGCATGTGTGGGTGTTCACAGTACTGAACATGTTGCGTTAATAAAAAAAGGGTGTTGCCATTCGAATTTTTTTTTAATTTGGTAACTGTAACCTTGGTAGCTAAATTTTTTTATGTGTGTAACTCTCAAGCACATACCTTGAAATGCCTATATCTCAGTTTTTATTCTGATGCCCTGAAAATTCTGCCCCCTAGGGCATCTTACATAGGGGAAGTTGCCTTATGACCACCTGGTATATATATGTACATATACACTAAAGAGCAATTGAATTAGAAATACCTATTTAGTATCATGTGACACCACCTTTCACCCTGATGATGACAACATTTCATCTTGGCATGGTGTTGTCAAGCCACTGGAAGCATTGGGAAGCCATATGGATCCACAACCCCAGAAGAATCCCACAGTTCACGAAGATTTGATGAAGGGGAGGTTAGAGATTTGAACATCTCTCTTTATAGCATCATAGATGTGCTTGATTGGATTGATGTCAGGTGACCTTTGCTGTCAGGTAAAAAAGTTCATGTCTGTAGCATGTTCATCCAACCATTCAAATACAGTTCAGGAGCGATGTCACAGTTCATTATCTTGTTGAAGGAAGAGGTCTCCAGTAGGATGTTGAAGATGAACAACCGGGAGCACATGGTTATCAAGAATATCATAGTAACATTGTCCTGTGAGGGGCAATGTCACACTCTGCAGAGAATCCATTACAGTCCATGTAAACAGTCCCCAGACGAGAATGCTACCTCCACCAGCTTGAAGATAGTACCTTGCTAGTAAAAAGGATCCACTTGTGGTTAGCACCATACTCATATCCTGCCATTGGCATGTGCTAACATGAATCTACATTTCTAGGGTCCGATGGTGATGTTCCTGTACCAATACTAATCTTTGCAGCTGGTGATGTGCAGTCAGCAGAGGTACTCTTGTGGGATAGTGAGAAGATGGTGTGGCTGCTTACACATTGTTGGTCATCAGCATTAAATTACTGAGTTATCTGTTGCACTGTTGCCGGCCTATTTGTTGTGACAACGCAAGCTGTCCGATGATGACCCCACTCATCCACACACAGTTGGCTCTTTCAGGGATGGTTTTACTGGAATTGACATACTCGTGGTACACCCCTAACACAATGGCTTGTGAAAATCCCAGTGCTTGCATGACTTATGAGATGGAGTGACCCATACGTCAGGTCCTGATAATTTGCCCATAATCAAATACACTTAGATCATTTGTCTTATCTATACTGCGTTCTACTGTTACTGATACCGTGAGCACAACTCCTTATATTGTTGGTTCACTGCTTACGTAATTTTTTTTCTATATACTGATCTGCCCACAGCAACAAATTAAAACCACAATGCTTAATTCAATTACTTTTCAATATATTGAGTGTTCATTTTCAGTATCATGATCTTATCAATGTCGTGAGTGTGTGTATATACACACACTCAGGGAAAGGAACAAAATTTCAATATATGTCATCATGACCAGATTGTTGGGGCCAAGGTCATGAGGTGTACTATTACCAAAGTCATGCAGGCACTGAGATTTTCATGGGCCATCATATTAAGTGTATTATGAGTGTATGGATTTGGATAAAACCACCACCTCCGGGGATAACAGTCACGGTATATAATGTGTTGATGACAGGGGATGTTGTTGGCTAGCTTGGATGGCAAGAGCGGGTAAACAAGCTACAGTACAGTAGATCACTCAGCAATTCAATGCTAGGTTACAACAACCTGTGTGCAACCATACTATCCAGATCCATCTTCTCACCCTGAGGTTCAGAAGCCGTCATCCTACTAGGGTATCTCTGCTCACTACACATTACAAAGCACAATGAATGTGTAGAAACAATGCCATTGTACCTTTTGCACATGGATAAAGATCTCCTGAACTGATGAGTTTAGGTATACATTGATACATGCCATTGGCAGCATATGAGTGTGTCACCAAGTACATGAAACAATAGATCACTTACATTAACCGGGTTACAGTTCAGGCTGGTGCTTGTGGTATCCTTGTATGGAAACTGTTTACATAAGGTGAAATGGATTCCTTGTATATCTGCCATCATCCCTCACCGGTGAATGATACAGGGATCTACTGACAGATTATGCACACCCATTTATGCATCTACAGCACCCTGCATGAAACCTGTATCTACATCAAGATAATGCACCAGCCCACCACTCTTGAATTGTGACTGAGTAGTTGGATAAACACTCTATGGACATGAGGGTGCTTGTCTGGCACTTGAGGTCACCCGACAATCCCATCGAGCATATCTAGGATGCTGTTAAGAGGGATGTGCACATTGTGGATCTTGCTATGAATGATCTTCATTCATTGTGGGAGGCTGTGCTGCAGTCATGGATGAGTATGGCTACCAAACCTATCTGCCTTGTGGAGTCCATGCTACACCGCATCACTGCTGTCATCAAAGCAAAAGGGGTTGCTACACACAACCAGGCAGGTATTTAATTCAGCTATTCAGGAATATATATATACAGTAGAGTCTCCATATAACGAACTTCCATTTAACAAAGTTTTCTATTTAATGAAATTTTCGGCGGAACCTTGACTTTGAATGGCACTAACATGTAAATTTGTCTCCATATTACGAAAAACAATTTCTATATAACGAAGTTCTTTTTATAAAGAATTTGATTTTTTTAATTTACCTTTTACAATTTTTCAGCGGGATGGTTAGGTAGAAGGGGTAGTTGAGGATTTTAATCAAGGACGGACGGAGTTGAGGTAGCCTTCTGTATTGTGGACATAGGGTCAGTTGTGATAAATAATTCTATTGTTCTAAACTGGGAACTTCGAAGCAGCGGGGATGTATCACTCTGCAGGTGTGGCTAAGCCACGAAATTTGCTTCTCGCACATACGTGTTGCATTGTTGAAGAAAATGTTATAGATGACGTGTTCCGATATTTACAAAAGTGTGAGAATTTCTATAAATAAAACGTTTTTTATAAGAAACCTGTACAAAGCAAAATTAGTGATTATTTCTCTGTTTCAAATATGTTGTATGAGGATCATACAGATGTAAAGTAATCCTTAATCTTTGCTTTTTGTGTGTTGTCGCGTGCCTTATCTGAAAATATTTAAATTCGTAAGAAAAGAAGAGTCTACTGAACTTAGTTTTTACTGTCCAAATTTAGCTTTTTTCATTTTATCGAAATTAAGTTTCATCATTTATGTTAATTTCTATTTAACGAATTTTCCTTATAACGAAGTTTTTCAGAGGAACGATGGCACTTCGTTAAATAGAGACTCGACTGTATATAGATATGTGAGTGTCAAAACATTGTGACCATCTACTTAATAACATGTTGTTCCATCTTTGGCACACAAAACAGCTGTAACCAGCCCTGGTGTGGATACTACAAGTGTTTGATTTAATAGGTGGCTAGAGACAGATGGTATCAGATACTCAAACAATGATTATGCAGTTTACGGATATTTTGGGATGGTAGATTTTGAGCTCTGAGCAGCCGTTGTATGACATCCCAAACGTGCTCTATAGGATTAAGATTCGAAGAGTTCGGCAACTAGAACATCAACTGAAATTCATCCGTATGCTACTCAAACTATTAGAGCACAATTCTAGCCTTATGACAGGACGTGTCTTCCTGCTGAATACTCTATTCCCATTGGGGAAATACAGGCACCATGTAAAGGTGCAACTGGTCTGCAATTATGTTGAGATAGTCAATAGTTTTCATGGTGTGTTCTACAATGAGCATATTATCACCACTGGCCTGTTTATGATCAGCGGTACATGTCGAGGAACTGTTTGTCTGGAAGAAAGCATAGTCTGACATGTCTATTGACATGAAGTAGAAAATATGATTCATCATACCAGGCAACTGTTCCATTGCTTCATGGTCCAGTCACAATGACATTTATGCCTACAGTAGGCCCAGAAACAATGTCGGTTGGTTAACAGAAGCATATGAGAGGGCCGTTTGCTACAGAGTCCCATATGAAACAGAGTCTACTGAACTGTATGCTCCAAAACACTTCTATTCGAATCCACATTGTAATCGGCTCTCAGTTGAGTCACCGATTTTTCTACTTTGCACAGGTCCTAACTACAGATGTGGTTGGGAAAATTTTCCGGTCTTGAAATTTTAAAAATGCATTTTGCTTTTTAAAAAAAAATCATTACTTTTCCCTTTCTTTCTCTGTCTCTCTCTCTGTGT
>QLNU02015360.1:114729873-114811265 GCA_006491805.2 Dysdera silvatica | reverse complement strand
CTTCTACTTGCCGGGCGCAGGCTCTACCCACTGAGCTATGAACGACAATATCTAATCTCTTTACGAACGTATATAAAGACTATTTACTGATGCCAGTTATTTGAAGCAGAAATATTTATTTTCTTTCGAACGTTTCACCATCTAATCACGCCATACCATCGGCGTTGGTATCACTACGCCAATAAACGTTGATTTATATTGTTGTTTAATGCCTTAGTAAATTGACAAAAACATCTGTCATATATGTGATGTCGGGCTCTAGTAAGAAACGGCTGTGTCACATATATGTGACAGTTGGTAGCAAACGAGTTAATGAATTTTTAAAGTTATTACATGCAATAAACAATAAAATTGTATTAAATAAATAATTTTAATGTACTTGATAATTGTGGCAGTCAAGAGCAGACAGCTGCTTTGACTCAAAACTAACAAATTAGAAATACTATTTAGTGTGTTTCTGCTTACTGCTTTTTTTTTTTAATATTTTTTTCTCTTACCTTTATATTTTGTAAACTTATGAAAGTTTTTTTAAATAATTTTTCTGCTACATCTGATATGGTCTGTGTTATGACTTTGTGTATGTGACTGTCTGCAAAGCCATGGTGGAGTTTTAAATTGCTATACAACAGAACTTAGTTATAACAAATATGGACATAATAAATTCATAGCTATAATGAATGAATGATTTAGGTTAGTTTGATTTATTGTATAATATATGTGGTTATATTGAATAATGGTGATAGCGAATAATGACTATAATGAAGCAAATCCTCCTGTCCTTTGATGTTCCCACCTTGTTTGGCACAAAATAACCCTTATTGTCCTTGCGCCATAAAAATGCAACTAACCAACCGACCCTTGATGTTCATTATAACAGAGTTTGACTGTATTATTAAACTCCTACCGTAACTTTGTATGTGCAGTGTACTTACTTTAGATTTCATATCTTCGTTTCATTAGTAGATACAAATGCTCTTTAACATAAAAGTTCAATTAAGTTTCCGCATCTTGAACCTGTATTTTAAATGTACCCCAGTGATTCGGAACGTTACCTTCAGGCCAGCTGGACTAGGTTCAATCCCCATCAAGCATAGTTGTGTGTAAATGTACCTTTGTTCAGAGGTTACATTAAGCCATCAGTCCCATCCTAGCTGACCTGTCTAGAGGTTGTTAAATAAACTAAGAAAATTTTTTTTTTTAAGACTTTTTCATAATTTTTGTCTGAATCAAATATTGCAATGAGTCATTAACTTTTATAGTTTTATCTTTATAAATACACTTAAATAGGCTCCAAATTACCAGTCTAGGGCCGTTCCTGGTGGGGGTGCAAAAGATGCCCCTTGCACCTGATATGCTAAATCCAAAGGTGATTAAAAAAAATTCTCATTTGCATGATGACCGGTTAAAAATATGTATATATCAATATAGAAGTAAGCACTGCACATGCAAAATTATCAATTAAGTAAAATATTAAATTAATAAGGACAATGATATTGTTTTTGCACCTGGGCAGCCAACAACCTAGGAACAACTCTGAACCAGTCAACCTTTTACTGCAACTATAAACCTACATTTCAGCTAATTTTAATTTCTTTCCATAAGTTCATATGGAACGGTAAAATCCACTATAATTTCCTGATATTGTAAGATTGCTTTGAAACACTTCAACTTCTATTTTAGGAGCATCTACTTTTTCCTTATGCTTTCCTATAGATGCTAATGCCTAGATTTTTGGTCTGATATGCCTTTTGAACATAATGCTTTATTATCAAGGATATTTAATTCATTTTATAGATGCTACAATATAGCAAATTTCATTTTTATAACTTTTTGCATTTCTGCTATTTTTTAAATTTAGTTTTTATACTGCTTTAATAAATGAAACTCTGTTTTTGTTTTCGTAAAAACATGTCCATAATTCCATGAAGTTTAATATTCACTGAAAGAGCATCAATCTCTTATATACTGATCATCATTATGAAAGTTCACACCCTGGTCACTAGATGTTTAGCTGTTCAAGAGCGTTAACAAATTTTCTTTCTCCAGATTATTTTTGACTAATAGCATATAATAAAACTATGTGTAACTGTGCCCACTACTGTTTTCACAACAAAACCATTGCCTACCATATGAAGCAAAGTTAGCAACATTCAACTTAAAAAGTAGTTATTAGATTCTACACAAACCATATTAGAGTAAAACTGTATCGTAGAAAAAGTTATGAGGGTTGCTTCTATGTAATCATAGTAGTGAATGTCTATTTCAAGAATGAAATGAAATACCCTAAGCTACTGATATTATGTTTTTAACATTCTAAAAACACAAAGTTTTAAATTAATCAACAATGTTTATTATCTTTTATAATAATTATTTTAAAACAGTACTTCATCTAAGTATGTATGTTATTTTTGGTTAGGTTCGAATTTTTCACATTATGAGTGAAGAATTAACGGAAAGTGATGTATTAGTTATGGGTACAGATGGGCTTTGGGATGTTACTTCTAATGAAAAGGCTGCAGAAGTAGTGCAACGATCCCTTGACCATTTCCCTGCAAATGATGCTCAACGATACAAATGCAGGTAATTATGTCAATTTGTTGATAAATATTGAATTATTTATGAAAAGGTTAGAAATTTATAATATATTTATATGGTTTATGACTTTTTTTGTCACAATATTATATTTGGTTACAAAAGTAGAAAAGGCATTAGTAAGAGAATATGTACAGGATAGTCATAATGAAAGTAACTTTATTTAGTTAGCTCTGGGGCAAATTATAATAAATATATTCAAGCAAAATTTGTTAATTAGAAATTGCAAAGGAGATAAAAAGTATGTGTCATATTTTAATCATTTGGGGAATGGGTTCTGTGTGAAGCAATTACTACAGAACTTTCTCAGTATATGAGTTTTCGAAGTCAATTTTGTGCTGAATATGTAATACAATGCAATTAATAGTCTTGTGCAGCATTTCATATGGAATGATAACAATATGCCTTGAGATGTGCGTGCTTTTAATTCAACCAGTGACCGAATGTTTCCGTGAATACCACTACAGTTTACTTGGTTGGTTGAAGAGTTCCTTCATTGTGCCTATGGTAATAATCACATTATGCCCTTGGTGGGGACTGATAAGATGCAGTTCATCTCCCTTGTGCATCTGATGTATGTCTCAATAAGATTCATATCTAGAAACTTTGATGGCTACTGCATTCACTGGATAGCTTCACTTTGAAGAAAATCACCAACTAGCTGAGATGGTAAGGCCACACATTATCATTGCCGAATAAGAATTATACATCCATGGTATCTAAAACAAGAAGCCAAATATGAGGTTCCAGCATATGTTCTCTGCACTTCCTATTAACAGGACCTCTATTGAAGATGTGTATCTGTGCATGCCCGTTTTCAATGTCCTGTCTGCCTGTACCTTGACTCCACCACCTCCAAATTGATCCCTTTCTGTGATGTTAAGGAAATTATAACATTTATCCTGTGCTCTTCATATAGTGGTGTGATACTTTCCATGTCCAGACCAAACTTTACATTTCCAAAAATTTATCGCTATTACAGCCTTGTCATGGCGTGAAACAACTCATCCATGGTACATAGTTCCGGTAATTGTGGACAACAGATCAGTAAGTGTGCTGGGCTCTGAATTCCTCTACAGTCACACTTCATGTCTCTGGTAATGGACAGCCCCCACTTGGTCAAGTTGTCCTTACATTTTTGTACTCCAGTCTTCATCCTTTTCAATGTCCTCTAGACCAGCGGTCGTCAACCAGTGGTCTGCAGCAAAATCTGGACATTATGTGCATTTTTAATATTTTATTAATAATAAAACAAAAATAATATTCTAAGAAATTCTCATATTCTGAATGACAATTTTCGCCTTTATATTGCACTAAATTCACGAAATGTGGTCCGCGGGATTTAAAATTATGAATTTAGTGGTCCGTGAGGTCCGAAAGGTTGGCGACCGCTGCTGCAGACTGTATAAGGGAGTTAATGTCTGGTATCCATCTCTTTTGGTTTCATTTCTCTTCTGGTAAGTTCCTCCCTCTATTTAGCCAGTCAACTTACTCTCATAGACTCCTGAAGGGCTTTAGTTCTTGACATAAAACACCCCCTGGACTTCAGCTGACGCGTCTTGGGCATGTATCCACTTAATGGGTGTCGAGTGTCATTTTCTTGTTTGAATCTCTCAGCACCCACCGTACCTTCCTTCTAATATTTGGTGGGGCGATACCAACAAGAGGGTATAGTTTATAAGTTGGTGCAAGTCTGAGGCATCCTGTCACTATGCACATTGCTTCGTTTACTGCAGTGTCGACGTGTCTGACATGCGAACATGCACTCCAAACAGGAGGCTCATATTCAGCTGCGGACAAACTCAGTGCCAAGGTTGATGTTCTCAAAATGGAAGGCTGAGCTTCCCAAGTGTAACTTGCCAATTTGCGTATGATGTTATTTCTAGCACTAACTTCATCTTTTGTGTTGTGGCAATGTTGTTTAAAAGAAAGTGTTCTGTCTAGAGTGACACCAGGATATTTGGGAGTTGAACAGTGTTGTGATAAGAATCAGCCTGTGAACTGAATCGGGATTTATCTATGAAGAGCACATTGCTCTAGACACTCTTACAAAGGAATATATATATAGGGTGGCCATAATTATACTTGGCTTATTTAAGCCATCCTGCAACTTAGGACTTTCAGCTGAGTGACACCAAAATTGGTATAAGTCACTGTTTTCCCTTGTCATGACAACCAGCCTAGTGATCTTACACCATGCTATTTTTGGCGGATGGGTTACCTCAAAGCCAGTGATTATCGTGGAAATGTCCTTAACCTGACTGTTTCAAAAGACAACATAATGCAGCGTGTGCGAAATGTTTCTCCAGAGACATTGCATCTGCAGTTCAATATGCTGTGTATTGAATGCAATTTTTGGTCCAAAACAATAGCAATCATATTGAAACTCACTTTTAAAATCAGCGACATTTTCGACAATGTGAATGAATGTTGAATGAGTTGTGAAATCATTTCCAGTGACAATTTTTGTAATTTCCTTTTAGTTTTTGCAACAAGCCAACTTAAAAAATGAAAATTTCATTTTAGATTTGTCTTATTCATTTTTTGTGCTTTCTCCATGTTTCCATGAAGAGCTAAAAACAGCGATAACAAATGTGATAAGGTTAGTTTTAGTAGCCTAACTCAGCAGGTTGTCAAGAACTTTGTGCAGAGACTTTGTTTCATAGTCTCTTTCTTTCAATTTTCTTTATTTTCGTGAGTAAATCCTGAAAATTTGAAATAAAAACCTTTTTCCTTTCAACAGTTATTTAATTTTTTCTTTATCAAGACCTAGTGAAATTCCCTGTATATACGCACACTCTATATTTTGCTTCATATAGACATAATTTCTTAAGCTTAATATACCAGTGGCTACAACCGTGGACTTTAATTTACTGGCATGGGTTCAATTCCTACCCTGCATTATAACATATAAACATATTGTGGTTCAAATATTACTTATAGTTACTTAGTCCCACCCTGGCTGACTTACTATGCATTCTTGGTAAGAACAAATACAAACGAATCAGTACATGACGAAACTGATTATCATAAGTGGTTTTTAATTTTCTTGATTTACTTTTCTTTGATCCTTTCAGGTTTCCAATCTTCATTAACTTCACCTCGTAATTCCAATCATTTCTATTTCTTTATCTTTTTTCATTACTTTTCATGAATTAAAGAGTGAGAAATTTAATTAATGCTACATGTTCATGTAGTGAGTTTTTAATCTTTGTTCAATTTCTCAAGTAAGAGACAAAGTCTTTGATATTTTTTCAAGTTTAAAAACAAAAAACTAATCTGTATAAAACAATCATTTTTCTCTCTCATAGATATACTTCTGCAGCTCAAGATCTTGTGATGGCTTCTCGTGGTAAACTCCGAGAACGTAATTGGCGTACTGCCGATAATAAACTGGCTACAATTGATGATATTAGTGTGTTCGTAATTCCATTGCGTCCTTATAAAGAAGAACATCTTCAGTGGTTGGATTCTTTACAGGCTGGGAACTCAAAAGCCAGTGAAACTGCTATAAAAGAATTGTAGATAGCATTGTACATAGAACAAATGTATACTGTTTCATAAAATGTTAATTTTTTGTGCATTAAATTCATATATGTTGACTATGTAAATATGTCAAAGCAGAAATTTTACCTGTTTCTTTAAATTGTGCCTAAGTTAAAAAGCAATTTATCAAAGGATTATAATGTAAAAGTTCTGTATTGTCTTTTCCTTTTTTTTAATATTTTATAGTAAACTTATTTGGATATTGTATTAAGATGTACAAAGCTCTCGCTTTTCTTGGATTACATTCGAAATTTTTTTTTTTTTTTAAATTTATTTTATTGATATATTTTTGTGCTGTTTGTAAATGATGAAGTTGCAAAAGTACTATAAATAATAGTGAAATGCGTTAACATATGAGCGAGGTTCTCAAGCATCTGGAGAACTTAGAATTGTCAGGGAAGTTGAAAACGTTCAGAAAGGTTAGGGGAAAAACAAGGTTTACTGGTCAAACCTGGAAAAGTTATAGAAAACTTTCCTAACTTCTATATAGAATGGTTAAATCTCTCACTGATGGGAAGCCATTTCCCCATAACCAACGTTCATTTGAATTCACAGAGAAAAGTCGAAGAAATTAATCGGGGGAATTTTTCCGAAAAATTTATGAGTTTTTGTTACTTTAAGTGGGAACCTTGGTGAATATTTTCACTTTTGTATATGCATATTTGAATTGTTTTTAAGCTTACTCATGATATTGAAGTATAGATCCAGATCTTTCCATTAACTCAAAGTAAATTCTCATAAATGGCAAAATGTTGGCTTTCATATTATCGAAGAATTTTAAATGTGTTAGGTTGTGCAGTTCTTTTTAATGTGCTACGTTTTTGGAAATGTAAGTTTTTAAGTTTATATTGAAATGTTAAAGTAACAGTACGTTGAGATGAATTAATTTATAACAATAGATCAGAGCTCATCAAAGTTAGCATTCCTGAAAATTTATAAACAAGTTAGTAAGATTTTTTATAAAAGAGGGTTTGTTGTAATTCTCTCTCTCATTATTCATGGCATAACGGGAGATCCTATTTGAATTTTTAGTCTTATCATACATCATTTTTTCTCATTCATGATTACTCATTAGTAAACATTAATATTTTCCATTGTTTGATTAAGATTTTTTTAGCAGATACTTATGGAACATCTAGGTTGTGCATTTATGGTTTAATTTAAAATAGTAAAAAACAAAATCATATGTGTTATATAATGTTATTAGATACAACCAAACATTCTTTTGATAATTTTTCAACCCACAAAGTTTTATTGACCATAGGTGCATATATGCATAGGCACCTATATTATTTTTCATATGCTCTGTTTGTTGTTTCTGAACATGCTTTTGCTTACTATTAAGTTTACCGCAATTTAATTTTTGCTATGCTTTATTTCTTATTTATTTTTTATTTATTTATTTTTGTTAAAATTCATTGCATTTTCGTTATGCAATGTACTACTATTTAAAAAATAAATAAAATTTGAATTGTGATATTAATTTCCTTTCAAGGTGAAGCTTTCTCCTAATATGCATTAAAATATTTTTCCACTGTTCAAATTATACTATGTTTTTACATCGAGAAGCACTTTGATAGGAAATTTGGAGCATAGTAGAATATTTTTGATTTATTTTCACTAAATGGACATATATTCATGAATGACAACATCTTGCTTACATTCGGATTATAATTTGTTTATATATGCATTTTTTTATCTGGAAACTGATAATTTTGTAACTTGTCCTGTTTAAGAAAATGCTTCCGTACAAATTTTTACCATTTTAGCTTTTTCAAAGCGGAGAACATGAGTATTAAGAAACTACTACTAGTTACTATAAATTGAAGTATCTCATGGCGATTATTGCTATTTTCATTTTCAGTGTTGTGAAAAACCTTTGTTCCCTCTCAATGGATTAAATGTTTTTTTGTAATTACCTATGTGATATTATTGTGAGTAAATGGCGATGTCACAGATGGATTCTAAAATACTCTCAAAATTTTAGAAACAAACGAATATAAACACTTTTGCTGTGAGACACCTTAATTTTGTGTTACTGTAATATTTCTTGGGATGTAGAGGAATTTAATTTTCTTGCAACAAAATTGTTTCTTTTACATTTATATACAATTGAACATTTAAACCCACAGGTTTTGGAAATTTTGACTTCGAGTACTAATTCTTACAAATAATATGACTTCTATATGTTATATATAAGAATATGTTTGTATGAGTAACTTCAGTCAAAAATTGTTTCTAGTATTTTGAAATGTCTTTGACCTCCAGCTATTTTGTGATAAGGTTAAAATTTATAGCTATATTTTTTTGTATAAATAAGGAATTTGAGGCGATTCATTAAATGCAAATTATTTTTAGTGTTTTTTTCATAGATTTGTTGTATTTAATTTTGTGTTAAAGTTTTGCATATTTATTGAAATTGTTTTTAGTTGCAATAAGCAATGGTCAAAATTTTTGTTAATTCATCTTTTGGCTCCATGTTTGAACATTGAGATAAATATATTTTGAAATATTTCATTACTTAGCAATAAAACTATTTTAAAATGTCAAAAATCAGTATTCAGTGTATTTTTGTAAAATTGTTTGATTACTGTGTTCATTAATACTGCATTTTTAAAAAATTCTCATAATTTAGCTTTACAAGACAGGGAAAAAATCTTTAAGCAATGCACTAAATAAGGGATGTGCTTTACACACCAATATACCGGGTGAGAGAGATCAAAACTTAGTAAACGTTTAAAAGATTTTATGTTGATTAATTTGTGATGTATTGCAATGAAAATTGTATAACTATGCATAAAATTACAGGAGGTTTATATAAATATTTTTTTATATAAGTTAATTACAATTATATCCACCAGATGGTCCTGTACAAGGTGTGATGTTACAAAAGTGACTTCTATAAAAGGAACTGCAAGTATAAAAGCTAATAGCCGTTATGTTACCATTACTTTGTAATGCATTGTTGATGAAGCTTTATTACTGTTAATTCTGAAACAGCAACTACAGTTTCATGATTTTTTCATCAATTCAATGATATGAGACATGGTACAGGATCAATGACTCTTGCAGAATTGAAGATAATTACAATTTTTTTAGGAAAGTGGGGGTTCTTTTTGCAAGATCTCTCTCTCTTTTCCAGTGAGGTGAAGGTCAGCAATTTGTTTCAACTACGTTTACAGTTCTAGAAAAATCGGACATTCTATCGGCATCATCAGCACTTTGAGAATGAAGTTCTCATAGTATTTTACTTCAAATTAGCATTCTATATAGGATCATATCACACTCGAGGGCACTATAAAAACTAGTCCTTTGTAGATATTCCTACAAGGATCAACATCTTCATGAACATAATGCTTCTGATTTGAGTGGGAGCGTTTGTGGCATGAGCCTTTCAGCAAACCAAAGATTGTCACACCTGGTTGTTAAATGATTAGTGTATGGATGGATGATGCATATTTCTCTCCCAATGAGGGTATACACATATAATTACAGAATTTGAGCTGTGGAAACTATTGCATCAGCCAAAAGTTGCAATTTTGTGTGGATTCACTTCTTCCTTTGTGATTAGACCATTTTTCTATCTGGAAAATCTATGACTGCTTTTGGAACTGTTATGGATAAATGTAATGCTTATCTGTTTAGAAACAGCATGATCTTCCTTAGCCAGGAAGACAGGCAAACATTGGATGTTGCAATATTCATGCAGGATGGGGTTGAACCCCATATTGCCTCTGTAAAACAACTACTCTCGACTGCTGGAGGGAATTGAATGGTAAACCATCACGTTTAGTATGAATGACCTATACAAGGTTTTCGGCTCTAAAACCCTATGATTTTTGGATGTGGAGATGCCTAAAGTTAGATGTATGCTAAGATCACTTATCGTCATTGGTCATGTTGAAAAACCAATGTTTTAATGATACCTATGGAAATCCTGATTATTACATTTTCCCTTGTCTTCAGGCAATTCTCGATAATTGATGGCAATCACATTTATTATCGTAAGTATACTTTGTGTTGTTTTGCAGCTCAGTCACCATCTGGTAGACATAATTGTAATTAAAAAATTTGCATAAAACCCCATAATTTTATGCATTTTTGTGCAAATCACATTACATTGCAAATTCGCAGAAATGCAATTTTTTAGATGTTTGACTTTTCTATCACCCTGTGTATAATAATTTTCCAATAGGCACGTTTTGCACTTAATATTTAAAAACATGTGAAGCAAATTAGCTAGGTAAAACTATTGACGTAATGAATGATTTCGATAGAATTCATCGCTTT
This sequence comes from Dysdera silvatica, assembly GCA_006491805.2. Classification (NCBI taxonomy): domain Eukaryota; kingdom Metazoa; phylum Arthropoda; class Arachnida; order Araneae; family Dysderidae; genus Dysdera; species Dysdera silvatica. Next base: position 114,800,837 of record QLNU02015360.1, on the reverse strand, counting down.
AAGAATAGTTTTCGCACAATTTACGTTTTTGCATAGAAAAGTAATCAAGTTTAGATTTAGTGAGTGTTCAAAATCTTCTGAATTATAAAATGTTAATATCAAGAAATAGCCACATTACAGGTTCAGTAAAAAAAAAAAACAAGCATGAACTAATTACCTATAGATGAGTACTCAAGGTGGGGGGATAATATTAGATAAATAGCTTGCCTATCCCAACGTCTATTTGGCTTTTGAACAACTCAGAATTAAGGATTCACCTCCATCGGTGAAGAATCCCCACCTCCAAATCCATAAAACTACTATTAATTAGTTTTGCTAAATAGCGTACCGTTACATAAAAAAATGAGATCAATTTGAAACTACTTTTACTTCGTATTTTCCTTATTTAAACCATGATGCAAGATAGACAGGTGAGCGAACTCCGAAAAATCAACGGACTCTTGAGTGTCATTTTCCACTAGATGGCGTTCGCGACTACGGGCCTTTTCCGCGACATAAAAGATAGTACGTACAATTGGCCTATCATATACTCAACGAATGTTTCAGTTTCGCCAGCATAATTCTCATTTTAGAATTTAAACTCGACGATTAAATGTTGAAAAATAGTTTACTTGTGCTCTGTAGCAAAATTTAATGCATATGTCGAATTCAAAAACAGTTTTTTAAATTATTGCAATGCGATATGCAGTTCTACAAAAAAAAGCTCAGGTGAAGTTCCTAAAAATAATAAAAAATTATTAAATAATAGTAAAATATTGAAGGATTATGATCTATTGAACACTGATAATATTTCACTCATTGATAATGCTCTACAAAGGGAATCATTTTAAAAATAATTAATCTTAGTGAAGTGGGGGCGTCAAATTTTGTCACACCGGGTGCCATGTGACCTAAATCCGTCTCCACATAAATATTATAGCATTGTAACGTGTATATATATATATATATATATATATATATATACAGTAAAACCTCTCTACAACACTATTATACGGACCGAGAAAAATTATCGTTGTAGAGGGATTTATCGTTATATCGGATATCGTTGTAGGGAGGTTTTACTGTATATAGGTAAAAAAAACCCAAAATGAATAATTTAATTTATATATTATACCCGGGTGTCAATGATTTAAATCATGATTTTAATGATGCGATTTTTAAAAAAAAAAATCATATTAAATCAAAAATTATGACCTGTTTTAAAATCAAATGCTTTAAGCTGAATTTTTGGGAGCGGGTGGTTTTCCCGACAAGTCATTTGCCCTGTAAGTCACCTGCCTGGTTATACCTGTCCGGAGCTCGGTTATAACGAGCATGACGGATATGAATACGGTTATAATGAGCATAATGGATATGAACTCGGTTATAACGAGCAGGATGGATATAAATTAGGTTTTAACGAGCATGATGAATATAAACTTGGTTATAACGAATATGATAGAGATGATGGTAGCGCCATCTTACGATACAAATATCAGGATGGCATTTATTGAACCAGTTCTCCAGTGATTTTTTATCACAACTGAAAAGGCAAGTTGGCTCACCTGTCTGCCTTGCATCATGACTTAAACATATATAGGTATGCATAAATATTCAGTATTTTATAAATATATTATTATCGTTTTCATTAGAATAAAGTTTGAGTAATAAAAGTGCCTAGAAGACGCATCAAGGAAATTTTCAGCGAAGTGTTGCATTTACGAGGAATTTTATTATATACTTACGTACACTGGTTAGTTTCTACATCGTATCGCGGCAGAAATTTAACCTGATTGGGAAACCATGGGTAGAATTTGGAGACAGTGCATAAAAGAAGCAAATGTAAATCATCGTAGAGGGATTGGGGCATCTAGGCAAATATCAGAACGCATAGATCGACGGCAATTAGTAGTGGCCTGACATTTTATGAAGTGTATATAGTACACTTCATAAAATGTCAGACCAATAATGTCAGGCCATAAAATGTCTCCAATATCAGTGCACACAGTTGCTTGAAAATTGGCCACGGTATGCTTGTAATCAAGCCGCACGGGACTGATTCTAACAGCAAACAATCGATGTGAACAATTGCAGTTGTGTTGAACCAGAGCTACACTATCGCAAAATGAAAAAAGAACACCAAGAAGGAATTGCTGAATGGTTATGAAATTTACATATGTTAATGGGATGGAGCATACATAGGCGTGATCTTAATTTCAGGATCAACCAATTATCGCTGACGCCAAACATGTATAATATGCAAATTATAGTCGGTGGTATTTAAGGAGAAGGGCGAAGTGGATGCAGTCAGTCACCAAATTATAGACACTTGCGAAGACTCTGAAGAAGCTACAATGCCTGGTCGTGGAAGACCTATACAATTTCAGTAGTTATCGAACTTTGAGAGAGGTCGTCTAGTGGGATTCCATGAGGCCGGTTGATCGTATCGTCGTACTGCGGAGCGAATTGAACGGGAAGTATCGGTGGTGGTACGATGGTAGCGTAGATGGTTCAAAGAACATTCCCACACAAGAAGACGTGGAACAGGGACTCACAGACGGATTGCTGAGAGGACAGATTGACGCATAAGAAGAGCGGCGTTGTCAAGCAGAACATCCACTGCGTCGCAAATTCGAGCTGCCATTACAATTGAAGTAATCGTGCGAACAATCCGCAATCATCTACTGGAAGCAAGACCATGTGCATGTGTGCTTCTGGCATGTGTGCCTCTGACTCCAACCCATCGTCGGGAACGACTGCAGTGATGCCACCAACGTCTTCACCGGGAGAGCAATGGCGATCTGTCATTTTCAGCTAAAAAGGCAGATTCTGTTTGGGAGCCTCAGATGGCCGTATGCTTATTCGCAGACGCACAGGGGAGTATCTCCACCCTTCTTGCATCCGCCATCGACACACAGGGCCTACACCTGGTCTTCTCGTATGGGGAGCGATCAGCTATCACTCCCGTACAGAACTAGTGTTTGTACCGGGCACGTTAAACAGCACTCGGTATATCCGAAGTATCATTCAGCCAATTGTTGTGTCATTTGTAAGGTTGGTTCATAATGATGTCTTCCACCATGACAGTGCCTGCCCACACACGGCACATGCAACGTAACATGCACTTTAAGGTGTGAGACAACTTTCATGGCTGCATGTTCAGCGGATTTGTCTCCCATTGAGCACGTGTTGGATTTTATGGGACAACGATTTATCCAGTCTCCACGACCAGCAACAAATATTCACGATTTACGTGTCCAGCTTGAGAATCCTTGGAACTCCATATCCCAAAGTGACATCCAATATCTGTACAACAGACTCCATGCCAGAATTACAGAATGTGTCGCAATTCATGGAGGTTCTACCTCGTACTAACCACATCACATGATACTGTTATTTTTCAGTTTACTAGAAAATACGAGTGTATTTTGCCATATTTTTTCATTATTTAATCATCTGTATTCCATGATTATGCTATGTAAATTTCGTTGATATCAAACATTTCTATCTTGGTATTCTTTTTTCATTTTCCGGTGGTGTATTCGGCATAATGAATGGTACAATATAGTGTTTAGTGCATAGAGTTCCCGTGAGGACCAAGCCTCTTCAATAAATTTTAATATGTAAGGGTTTCAGCCCCACCCAATAATTTATCAAATTTAAATAAATGCAATTTTAGTTCAAGAATTTTTTTTAACTCAGTTTCATATAAGAATTATTTTTTTATAATATCCAAAATGTCGATTTTCCAAAAAGGGAGCGTGCTCGGATTTCCGACAAATGAAATTTCAGATGATCCGAATTTCAAATTTTCGTGTAAAGGTGCAAAGAAGTTACATCATTTACCCCACACGTTTTTAATTATATATTACTAAATTACTACGTTATTAGTGATAAACTTTGCAGAGTACATGTGCGTGTTAATTAAGATACCGCTTTGGAAAAAATATCCCTGTATATCCGATATATACAACGTACGTTAACAGATGCTGAAAGTTCATAAGGAGGGGAGGGGGTTACAGAGCTACAACTTCATATACTCATATGTATATATAGTAAAGGTCTGCAAAAGGGTTGCTGGTATCTAACTGGAAGGAGACCCACACGCTGAACGTATGTGACGATGTGTGGAACCGGCCAGGCCAGTAACCTAGTGTCCTACCCCGCCTTCAAGTGGTGCAGGCTGAGCTTTCTATTTATGTGGCAAATTAATATTTGCTACACGGATAGAAAGGCGGAAGGTGAAGGCTAATTCACCAACCCGTTTAGCCAGCGTGGTGAAATGATGGCTAATTCCTCCACTATGCTAATACAACCAAAAACCAGAGACCCTAGTCTCCGGGTGCCGGAGTGCTTCTGATTAAGGCAGCGGTCAGTGTGGCATGAAAGTAGGAGATGCTAAGAATCACTGGAATGTCCCAGGCTGTCGTTTGTTATTGACCTTGGCTACATATGGCTGACAAATATGTGTTCGACAAATTTAAGTGTGCCCGATAAAAGAACAAAATTATCATTACTGTCAATTTACAGCAATAGGCAGTGCAGAAATTACGTGAAATAGGTGATTGTGGTACAAATTTTAAAGCCTAAAGGGCAATTCGATTTAAGGAAAAACATAATATCTCCCACAGAAAATATGTCGCTTTGCCAATAAAACAGAAATTGCCAGTGAAGCAAAAATAATGGAAGATGTACAAAACCTGCAAACAGAAGTAACAGAACTACTGCCAGTATTTAACAAAACACATGTGCTAAATACAGATCAATGGGGCTTTAACTATTATCAAATCGCACATTATTATATAAAGGTGAAAAGTTGGCATGCGGCTTTGCCTATTCCAAAACAAACAAAGCAATACATTCGTATACTGTGCAATGTACCATAAACTTGGCTGGACAAATTTGTGGAAATGTATTTTTATGTTTGCAAGAAGTCGGTGGAAAACTTGGTCCCAAAGTCATTGAGAATATCTTGCAAGAAGCAGCTGCTCCAAACGTTACCATAACTTGCAGCACATCAGGGAAATTATTAACAGCCATATACGAGCAGTATCTTGAAGAAATAATAGGCAAATACGTAACTGAAGATTTTCTGTTTTTGATTAATTCATGGTCTGGTCAAAGTAAACCTGAAATTCATGATGCTCATTTCAATGAAATTTTCGGTAGGCCGAAATGCACATTGAAGGTGATTCTGGAACATTTCACAAAATTCTGCCAACCCTTAGGTACGACATTCCATCGGCAAGTGAAATACTTTGCACGAACTTTGTTAAATCATGTAGCCGTGTTTGAAGAACAGAAAGGACTACATCCAGAAAACCGACTATACCAAAGGAAGAATATTATTTGCATGCATTCTCTCATTCATCATCAGTTATCAGCACCAGTATTTCAAAATATGATTTTTTATTCATTTTATTCTTCTGGCCTTACTAATGAAAAAGTAAGTTTCGAAAATGTGAAACAAGTTTGCTTTACGTTTTCTACAACTGATGGTTTCAGCTGCTGTGTTATAGGATGCGACAATGACAGATTCATTAAATGTAGTAGATGCATGATTATTCTTTGTTTTGACTGTTTCTTTTTTCAATTTCACACAATACAGTCTACGTTTAATTTTTAATTATCACTCACTTTCGTTGCACAGTGTGAAAATAATAATGTCCGTGAATATTCACATATTTTATCCCCACATTGTAGGGTCTTCAAGTGATGCCCTTGTACTGATGAAGCCATGGCAGGCTTAAAGCAGAAATTCCGAATTTTTGTCCCAATATCTCTGAAGGAAACCCCCGTTCCAGTTACTTTTTTTCCATATTCGTAATCTATGTACTCATAGCTTTCCAATGACATATCACTCGTCCTGATTCCCAGATGCTATGACTGGCTCTGCCCTTGTCAGTTTCTTCCCCACTCTGTTCGTAATTTAATGGCAAAATTGCAAGAAAGTGACTGCAGTGATGTTGATAAATAAAGAACATATAAAAACTACAGCTGCTCAGTTTTATAAAATAAGCAAAGAATATTTGGAGCAGTGGACTTTTTTCTTTGAAGAATTAGAAATATTTGAATGGGTGAATTTAACCAAAATATTTGCATGAGAAAAATTCAAAGTTAAATGGATGTATTGATTGAAAAGGGATTTATTAATTGTGACCAAGTTATCAGAAGTATTAGTTGAGTATTCACTTATAACTACATTACACCGCAGGAATTGACAGAATGGAACACTGGGAATGTTTCAATTGAAAGTCATTATGTGGAATTGTTCAGACACTTTCACACCAATAATTTGAATCATGCGAACTTTCGTATAATTATTGAATATATCTCATGCCTGCCAGGCACTAATGCACCAGTAGAAAGGGTCTTTTTCTCTTATGAATAAATTACGAACGAGCGAAAAACCCCAGTTGCAAGTTGTAGTTCTCAAAGGAATGGTAATTATTAAAGTAAATTTTAAGAAATCATGCCAAGAATTTTATTCTTATTTAAAATCAAATCCAAATATACTTAAGCAAATTTGTTCTTCAGAAAAATATAAGACCACATAAATTATTTATTTTCACATGTTCATTCCTGTGCTTTTCATTAACAAATAAAAACTATGAAAAAATATTCGTTTTCTTGAATAACATACTATTACCGAAAAATTAGTAGATGTCCCATTTATTTTTTTCCCTCAAAACGGGACATACGCCGTATGTCCCGTTTTGAGGAAAAAAATAAATAAATGGTCACGTTATGCATGATGGGGCTGTATATATAGTTCATCCCGCCATCGTTACAGTTCCTGGTGAGACAGGACCCCAAGCAGTAAGAGAGCTCACTAGTAGTAGTGACTGGCAGTAGAGAGACCGACTTCCACGACGTAAAACCGGGGTAATTCTTCGAACGGATGACGCCGATGGGTTGGTCGACTTCTTCAGCGTGGAGTCGATGACCTTTTAGACAGCTTGTGATTGTTATTGACATAAGGCCGTCGATAAGAAGACGGGACCTCTTTTGAGGGTATTAAACTCCAGGGGCTGATGAGACGGCCAGTTAATGGAAGTGCCTTTGATGAATTTTATTTGAACTTTTGCAAAACTTCCATTACCAGTATGAATCTACGGACATAATTGTAAATTGATTATTGCCCCAAAGCAACTATCGTTCTATTTGCGAACTTCCTTTTGTGAACCTCTAGTTTATTAATTAGTTTAATATTGGTAGTATTTGAAATTCTTTTGAACAGTGAATTGTTATTTGTATGCAGAATTGAATTGATTATGGGCCGTTTAGAGTGAATTAAAATTATTTGTATAAGAACCTGTGTCCTCTTTGTTGATAATTAAGCAACAGCATACCACAGAAAGAACTGATCAACGATGGACAACTGAAATTCTCAACTGGATTATAAGAGACTGGATGATGATGATGATGATATTATCGATGATGATGATGATATTATCATCATCATCACAAGTCTATCCTAAGCAATTCGCTTCCACGTCACCCCAACTTGTTTTCTTATCTCATCCACCCATCTAGTTTGAGGATTTCTGATTTCTTTTTCGATCTCCCCTAGTTATTCCAAGCATGCACCTCTCCATGCTCCTTTGGGTTGTCTGTAACTTCCGTATTGCTACAATTATTAAACTGCATGCCTCTGATCCATAAGGGAGGACTGCCAATACACACTGGTTGAAGCCCTTTCTTTTCAAAGATAAAGGCAATTTTCCCTTCAGGATAAAATTGTTTCTTCCGAATGTACTCCAGCCAAGTTTAATACGTTTGTTTAGTTCTTTCATAATGTTGCCTTCCATTGAAATCAGCTGGCCAAGGTAAATATATGAATCAGCATTTTCTGACACCCTGTTGTCAGCCTGTATTTTTGTTTTGTCTACAAAATTATTGAACACATTTCAGTCTTTTGTAGGTTCATATTAAGTCCAACTTCTCTACTTCTAGTTGAGAGCTCCCGTACCATATTTTGGAGTTCTGATGGGCCCGTTGAAATAATAAAAATGTCATCGGTAAACCGCAGATGATTTAAATAACCACCATTTAGTTTTATTCCTTTGTTATCACAATTTATCAGCTGAAAAATCATGTGTAAAGCTGTAGTAAAAAGTTTGGGAGAAATGGTATTTCCCTGCCTCCCATCTTTACCAATTCTGATAGTTTTGGTGTCTTTATGTAACCGAAATTTTGCACTTGCATTTTTATGCACACGTTTCATCATGTCAATGTGCATATCCTCAACTCTGTTGATCTTAAAGAGTTGATGACTGCTGATGTTTTAATAGAATCAAAGGCCTTCACATAGTCAATAAATCCCACAAACAATGGAAGTTCATATTCATGTGTTCTTGCAATTAGTTCCCTTAATACTTGAATATAGTCTACTGTACTGCATCCACTTCGAAATCCAGATTTTTCTCTTGGTTGAGCTGCAGATAATTTTTTCTGCAAGCGATGTGTTAGCACATTTGTGAAAATTTTACAAATAGCAGGAAACAAGCTAATTGGTCGGTAATTCTTCAAATCTTCAATTCTTCAAAAGAATTACTGTTGCGGGATCCTATTGATTTGGTATGTTACTGCTATTAAGACATTTGGTAAAGAAATTTGCAAGTATATTTTCTACATGTTCTCTAACTTCTTTTAGCATATCTAATGTAACACCATCATCATCAGGGGCTCTTCCTTTGTTCATATTTTTTATTGCAAATGCTACTTACGCTTAAAGATTTTAGGAGCTCTTTCTTTCGACTATTTTAGTGTTTTCGTTTAATCCACTGGGTTTTTTTTTTCATATAGTATCTCTGTAGAGTTTTTCAACTCTTCTAAGTATTTCTTCCCCATTTCTTGTTACGGTGCCATTCTTTCCTTTTAATGCAATGATGTGCTTCTTTACAACAGACAAACTTCCTTTTACAACACCCTAAGGCTCTTGTTGTTTTCAATGGCTTTCCTTACTAACTCACAGTTGAATTTTCTTTGTCTTTTTTCATGCTTTTGTGTAGAGTTTTACAAAGTTCTACATACTCAATCCAGGGATTGGTATTTTGATTGTCCATCTTCATATCTCTTCACCTTTTCAGGAGCTGTTTCATCTTCTCAGTTAATTTATTATTGTGCTTTTTACACGTCACACCAATTTCCTCAGCAGTTTCAATTGTTGTCTTAACACTGTTTTCATTTGCTTCTGAGATATCAACTTCTTCAACAAGTCCTTTCAGTACAGAAAGCGATTTTTTTATTAAAACTTGAATGCTTCGATATTTTCTTTCAGTTTCTTTAAATCCACTCTCTTATGTACTTGTTTCCTAATGAGCTTCTGTCTTTCTAATTTAGTATATAAGCACACTTTACATCTCACCATTTGATGATCACTTCTTGTATTAAATTTGTTTAGTACGCTGACGACATATATACTAGCATATATTTCGAATATATATATACACAACAGCTATTTCGCCTTTGTAATAAAATATTTGTTATTATTATTATTATTTTAAATTCATTAGTCAGAGTTCTATTAATAATCATAGCCAAGTCCCATTAAAAATTTAGTTTCGGGGGGACCGGTCTCTGGGATCCCTTCTCTGTATAGGGCATGCGTGTAGCTATGATGGGTAATAATTTGATACGATTCTTTTATTTCAACACACGTGGTTTTACTGCAGTGTATAGTTGTCATGTTCTTTTCAAATCAAAAATAAAAGCAAGAAAACAAACACAGAAACAAAAATAAGCAGACTTTTTGTTTGTCTGAAACCAATTTTGTATAAATGAACCATAAAAATTAATAACTAATACTGGGTGTACATTGTTATACGAAAAAATGCAGCTTGATTTATAATTTTCATATTAGGGATAAAATCTGGATAGGAAAAAAAAAGTTTGGAGTCTAACTAATCCCAGCAATAATTTTGGAAACCAACGAAGATGTAATTAATAATAGATTTTAATTATGCACATATAATCGTTCTTTATTTTAATTTTTGATATAAATTTTAAATAACTTACATGTAAATTTATATCAGCTGTGATTTGTAAATTTAATTAAACATTCAGATTAAGTACTCGGATCCTTGTTGCCGCTTGGTGGTAACATCTCTTATGTCAGAAGCAGACATATACTAGCACCATGTTGTTTTCAGCATGCATTTATATAATGTTTATGTAAGAAAGTTTGTTCAGTGTATTCTATAAATGAATTATTAAACCAAATGAATTATTAAAACCAAATAAATGAATTGTAAGTATATTGTATAAATGAATTATCGTATGCTTTTAACATTAAATTTCTAAAACCTGTTCAAAATTGTTTTCATAACTCTATAAGATGACTTAACTAATATTTAGGATACCGTGATTTTGTTACAATATTTACATCTTGAACGTATAATTCATTAACCCTTAAATGCCGAAGCTACAATTTTTACACTAATGCATAACCCGGGTCAAATTGACCCGAAAAATGAAATTGAGGATTTTTTGATAATTTCTGCTTACAACAACCCACATTTTATATTTTTATTGTTTTTAGATTACTTACAACAACACTACCTCTATAAATAATAAAATATGTACAGTCAAACACTGTTCTACCGTTCCTCTAAATAACGTCAAACCTTCTTAGTTGCACAAATTTAGAGTAAATAAGTCTTCTAATAGACATTACTAGCGGAAGTTTAGTGGAGGGCAGGGCCGTCCTTAGCTAATGCGAGGCCCGGGGGCAAAACATATTTCGGGGGCCCATACATATACGAGTAAGAAAAAAAAAATGGAATAATGTATGACAACTAGATGGCACGAAATGCGAGAGCTGAAGCAAAAATATTTTTGGGGAAATTTTCAATATTACAAAAATTAAAAATTTGAGAATTACGCTTCGCGGGGCCCGGGCTATGGGCCTTGCTGGTCCCTGCTTAAGGGCGGTCCTGGTGGAGGGAATACAGTGATATATCTGCTTTGTTTTGGATGAACAAAGTGTGTTTCTAAAATTTCGATGTGTTAATATAGGCCGTATACCCTCTGAGCTTTACGGCATATCTTCTTCTGATTTTACAATTGCAGCACCGATTACAAGATAATTTGGTATACCGCCAAACACAATATAGTGCCAAAATATCTTTATAACAGATGGTGGCATAAAGCGTAAAATCGGGTTTGACTGTGTATGTATGTATATCCAGGACCAGCGTTGGGAATTTCATATTGTTGTCTGTTTAATTAACCAAACTGAAAAATCATGTTCCAAATTTTAAAATTGTTAGCCTAATTTATTGTCATTTTCATTAATCATTTAAAAATTTTACAGTGATTATTTGTCACTTTCTCACCAAAATAAAATTTTGCTATTTATTAGTATTAGGTGTATAGTCAAATGGTTAGCGCGGAATCTATTTATATCATTATTTGCACAATTTGGTCGATATATATATATATATATCATCATCATCATATTCAACCATTATCTATCCACTGCTGGATGAAGGTCTCTCCAAATGCTTTCCACACAAGTCTATCCTGGGCCATTCGTTTCCACGTCACCCCAACCTGTTTTCTTATTTCATCCACCCATCTAGTTTGAGGACGTTTTCTAGGTCTTCGGTGGTCTCTTGGAATCCAGTTCAGAATTTCTGTTGTCCATCGTTGATCAGTTCTTCTTGCAATATGCCCAGCCCATCGCCATTTCAGCCCTTTTACTTTAACAATGATGTCCTCTACTCTAGTTTGCTCTCTCACCCAAGTGTTTCTTTTTCGATCTCTCCTAGTTATTCCAAGCATGCACCTCTCCATGCTCCTTTGCGTTGTCTGTAACTTTCGTATTGCTCCAACTGTTAGACTCCATGTCTCTGATCCATAAGAGAGGACTGGCAATACACACTGGTTGAAGACCTTTCTTTTTAGACACAAAGGCAATTTCCCCTTCAGGATAAAACTGTTTCTTCCAAATGCACTCCAGCCAAGTTTAATACGTCTGTTGAGTTCTTTCATAATGTTGCCATCCATTGAAATCAGCTGGCCAAGGTAAATATATGAATCAGCAATTTCTAGCTCAATGTTGTCAACTTGTATTTTTGTTTCCTCTACGAAATTATTGAACATGATCTTAGTTTTTTGTAGGTTCATCTTGAGTCCAACTTCTTTACTTCTAGTTGAGAGCTCCTGTACCATGTCTTGGAGTTCTGATGGGTTCGTTGAAAAAATAACAATGTCATCAGCAAACCGCAGATGATTTAAATATTCACCATTTATTTTTATTCCCTTGTTATTCCAATTTATCAGCTGAAAAATCATCTGTAAAGCTGAAGTAAAAAGTTTTGGAGAAATGGTATCTCCCTGCCTCACCCCTTTGCCAAGTTTGATAGTTTTGGTATCTTTATGTAACCGAAATTTTGCACTTGCATTTTTATACACACGTTTCACCATGTCAATGTACACATCCTCAATGTCTGTTGATCTTAAAGAGTTGATGACTGCTGATGTTTTAATAGAGTCAAAGGCCTTCTCATAGTCAATAAATGCAACACACAATGGAAGTTCATATTCATGTGTTCTTTCAATTAATTCTCTTAATACTTGAATATGGTCCACTGTACTGAATCCACTTCGAAATCCAGCTTGTTCTCTTGGTTGAGCTGCATCTAATTTTTTCTGCAGGCGATGTGTTAGCACTTTTGTGAAGATTTTATAAATAGCAGGTAACAAGCTAATTGGTCGGTAATTTTTTAAATCCTCTTTATCACCTTTTTTATGCAAAAGAATTACTGTTGCAGAATCCCATTGGTTTGGTATGTTACCACTGTTGAGGCATTTGGTAAAGAATTTTGCAAGTATGTCTTCTACATGTTCTCCAGCTTCTTTTAAGATATCTAATGTAATGCCATCATCGCCAGGGGATCTTCCTTTCTTCATACTTTTTATTGCAAATGCTACTTCTTCTTTTAAGATTTTAGGAGCTGTTCCTTCGACTATCTCAGAGTCTTCGTTTAATCCACTGTTTCCCTCATACAGCTTTCTGTAGAATTCTTCAACTCTTCTAAGTATTTCTTCCCTATTTCTTGTTACAGTGCCATCCTCTCCTTTTAATGCAATGATGTGTTTCTTCCCAATAGACAAACTCCCTTTAACAACCCTAAGGCTCTTGTTGCTTTCAATGGCCTTCCTTACTAACTCACAATTGAATTTTCTTATATCTTCTTTCATGTTTTTGCGCAAAGTTTTGCAAAGTTCTACATACTCGATCTTGCGACTGGTATTTTGATTGTCCACCTTCATAAGTCTTCGCCTTTTCATGAGTTGTTTCGTCTTCTCAGATAATTTGCTATTCTGCTTTTTACATATTACACCACCAATTTCCCCAGCAGTTTCAATTATTGTCTTAACAATGTTTTCATTTGCTTCTGAGATGTCAACTTCTTCAATAAGTCCTTCCAGTGCAGAAAAGCGATTTTTTAATTCCAACTTGAATGCCTCGGTATTTTCTTTTAATTTCTTTAAATCCACCCTCTTACATACTTGTTTCCTAATGAGCTTCTGCCTTTCTAGTTTAGTATTTAAGTGCATTTTACATCTCACCATTCGATGATCACTTCCAGTATTAAATCTGTTCAGTACGCTGCAATCTTCAATAATTGATTTCTTGTTTGCCAGTATATAGTCAATTTCGCTGGTTCCTCCATTGGGGTGTTTCCATGTCCATTTTCTTTGTAGTTTCTTCTTAAAAAATGAATTCATGATGCTAAGATTTTCAGCTTCGGCAAATTCTATGAGTTGATCGCCACGTTCATTCCTTTCCCCGTATCCGTATTTACCAACCGATGTCCAACCGATATATAGTCAAAGCATATATATATATATATACAGGGTGGTCCTAAACTATATGTCAAAAATGTAAAGGCAGGTAGAGGGGACCTAAATAAGCAGATTTCGTATAGGATTGTGTGTGCGGTAATGTCGCCTTGAGCCGGTAGAGAGCGCTGATGACTGCGGCGTATAAAAGCGCTTCGCTAGCTGGATTCATCATTTCCCGCACGGATCTCGAGCAGCATGCATCGTTTCACCAATGCGGAGCTGGCCGACATGCATTTCATGTATGGGGCTGCACAAGGAAATGGATTAGCTGCTCAAAGGATGTACAGGGAGCGATTCCCGGATAGGAATCAACCGGATCGTCGATGTTCCTCCAGCTGTTCGCAGACGAATGTGGTTCCAGCACGATGGAGCCCCAGCTCACTTCAGTCGAAACGTCAGGAATCACCTGGACGCTGTCTACGGCCAGCATTTTATAGGACGGGGCGGTCCAGGTCCCTGGCCACCGCGTCCTCCTGATTTAACCTGCTTGGATTTTTTGTTTTGGGGTCATATTAAAAGCCTGGTGTACGAGAGTCCCGTCACTTCTGAAGAAGATCTTGTTGCCCGCTTGTCTGTTGCTGCTGGACATGTGATCGACATGCCTGACGTCTTTTCTAATGTACGCCGATCCATGCGCCGTCGCTGTGAATCTTGTATCGCTGTTGGTGGCCGCTCTTTCGAGCACCTCTTGTAAACTATTAATAAATTTTTGTTTTCTTTTGTCTTTACTTGTCTTTTCAGTTTCCTGTGATTCATACTGCTTTACAAGCTAGCGCTTTAATGTGTCATTACCGCACACACATTCCTATACGAAATCTGCTTATTTAGGTCCCCTCTACCTGCCTTTACATTTTTGACATATAGTTTAGGACCACCCTGTATATATATATATATGTATGCTTTGACTATATAGATTTATAATTTTTCAATAGTTTATTTATCTTCACTGAGTAATTTATTTATTATTATTAAAAATGTACCCTACATCAGAAACAGCCCTCATTTTAATTGAAGTGATTACTATATGTGAATTATGCTGTATTAGCAGCAAGCATTACAAACAACACTATGATCTTTGAATATAAAATTTTCGCATTCCACATATACTATAAATTTCTTTTTTCTTTTGTACTTCGACAAAATTTGCATATTTTCCTTTCATTTGATTTATTTAATGTTCCCACAGTTTAGGGAAATGCGATACCACAAAGTTTCTTAGATTCCTTGATGGACACTTGTATCCAGGGCCGCATTACAAGTTCTTTTGCTAAATCCTTCAAAAATAACCTTCTTTTATAAAAAATTTCAGATGGGAAATAATTTTCACATTCATTGAAGTCGTTACACCTTTTGCTGGGTCACAGTGAAAAGGTATGACGTTATGACTCGAGGTTTGCACTGCTCGAGTTGGACAAATTCTGACCATTTCCACCCGGATTTTGCTATATATTTCTGTTGGGAAATAACAGCAGGGGAAGAAAATTCATCCTCACTTTCATTTTTATTATTAGTTTCGTTTGGATAATTTCCTTCTATTTCCACATCTGGCTCATTTGCTTCATCTTCACACGAAGTGAGCAAAAAGTCAGTTTCATTCAGAAGATAGGCCTACTCTTCTTCTGTAAACCTCTTCTTCATAGTACTGAACATCTAAAAACACATAATTTCAATGAATATGATGTCAAATCTATTAATTACGCTTTCATAAATTCCATATCTAAATCAGTTGCCATTAGATTTGAAAAATTTCGAAAAGCTAAAAGTTTTATAAAAACACTAATTTCAATATAAGCTAAGAAATTTTTTTAATTGTAATAATAAATAAATGAAATACATACTTTCAATCATAAAAAAGTATTGGTGAAGGGAATAAATCCAGCAAAATATAAAAAATTTGGAATATAAATGCCTCTCATTTCCAAATGCAATACAGAATCACAATGTTTATGTTTATCAAGCTTGACTTGACTGAAGCGGCGAAAATATTTCTGTATACGTTTGTAAAGGTAGTTTACTTCTTCGTGGCCAAAATGGTCTAAAAAAACGTGATTTTTAATTTAAAATTGTGATGTCATATGCAAAATAAATTATAGCGTCAATTTGACCCAGGTTATGCACTTAAGGTTTAAGTAATAATTTTTTTTGACATTCACGCCTAAGCTCAAACTAGAAGCTTACTTACAAGTTACTTGCTTGCTTTACTTGCTTTTACTTGTTTGATTTGTTTTGCTTTTTTACATGCTTTTCTTTCTTTCTTTCTTTCTTTCTTCCTTCCTTCCTTTTTTCTTTTTTAAAGAAAAACGCCGTCCTGGCTAGTTTAGGCTCAGGCGTATGTGTCAAAAACCAAAAACCATTGGTCATTCCATTTCCCCAAGACAAATTCTAACAAACATTCTCCCGTGGCTTTATGTGTTGTCTATTTGTCATTTGTGTTAACCGTGAGAAGGACAATAGTATCTTACAAACCTTAAATATAAAGAAAGAGAGTATCATTCCCGTGTTCTGGTGGCCGAGCAGGTTATGGCACCCCTGTTCATACGGGAAGTTCTCGGTTCGACTTCAGCCCAGTACAGTGTCCCTTTTTCTTCTTTAAAAAAAAACAAAAAAACCCTAGTTTGAGCTTACTTAGTCGCGGGCGTCAAGTATTAGCTACCTCAATTTCCCATAAAAAATTGCAAAAATATATCCGGTGGCTTTATGTGCTGACCATTTGGCGATTGTGTTAATCCTAAGAAGGGTAAGACTATCATACAAACATAATGTATTAAGTGATTGAGTGTGCTTTTAATTTCAAAGTTTGGCATATATATCCATTGGCTGATATAACTAAAGGAAACCAAGTCTCCTAGTGCAAATTAAGAGTTGCACGTCTCTGTAGAAAACCCGTCTCCGGAATCGCAATGACTAGTCGTACCGGCAACGGCATAATGGCAATGTATCTTGTATTCCTTGAACAACGTGTTCCATCAGCCTTCGTTGCAATAGAAACAAAATCATTCTCCCATGCCACCGGGGCTATTTCGAGAAAGTTTACGCAGCCTAGATTTCTTTGAATGAGATGACGGGTGGTGTTAGCGATGGCTTTTGGGTTAGGAAATTTCTTCGTACAATACCGTCTTCCACCCATCCTTGCTCCCACTCTAAAGTAGTGTTTATTTGATAGCGTCGTGTTGTCTCTCAATCTCATTTGGAATATTGATATTCTAAAGATGCGTTTGAACGATAGGTGAGTTTCTGTATTTATCATTGAGTTCATTGAGAAAGTATTTTGCAACCAATTTTATCTTTTTCTTTTTATAATAGTCACGTGTTTCTTGAGCGAATGCCACGTCATCTGTCGTAATAAAATGAAAGCACAGTAGAGGTTTGATAATCCGAGAACCGGGTATACGGGTTTTTTCACCGGAAAGTTTTTTTTTTTCCTATAAATTAAAACGTATTAACTTTTTAAATGAAAAGACTGCAAACATATTACTTGGTTATTTAATAAAAGTTTCACAAAAAATATCGATTTTATTTAATTTACGATAATCCGAATTTTTCAATAGTTCGATGACCACACATTCCCGAACTATCGAGTCTTTACTGCGTTTAAAATCTCCAGAAATTATATTTTTTATGATATTTCAAGTATATTCAATGACATATAATAGTCTATGCTCTACATTGGGAAATAAACATTTCAAACAAAAGACAAAAAAACATAATTTTAATTAATATTTTTCTAGAATGTTACATAAATATTCTAAACTAGTATAATTATGTACGCGATATGGTTGTATTTTAGTAGTGTGTTTTTCAATATTAAAGAAATTTGTTTATTTAACATAATACCAGAGGTGATGCTTATTTTTTTTCCTTCAGTAATATTTTTTGTACTTATAGATAAACTTCTTTACATTATTTCGTTTACATTTTTAATTTTTGAAATTTGTGCATGTTTTATTTTTATGAAACCTTATCATCGATACAGGCAACTTCGATACATAAAACTTCGTGCACTAATTACGGTTTAGTATAATTCATATAGATTTTAAGATGTGCTCCACTAATCCTGTCATTGTTCAATAAGGATTATATATGTAAACTAATGATTATATCTGTAGGTTAACGTCTTAATCTGTCATCCGAACCGCTTATCAAAGTTTAAAATCCCTTTGTTATTATGCTCAATGAAAAAAACCGCACCTATTGTTATCATAATATGTTCGACAGATAAGAGTTGAAATGTTTCGATCGTTCAGTTATACTTCATGTTTTGACGACTATATATATAATTACCTTGTTTTAGAAACAGTACACTCTAACAAAGATAATTAACAATTTATAAATACGGCTTCATTTCCGCCATCCATATATATATACACTTGTATATATACTTTTGAACTTTTTCGTTACATTATTAGTGAACCGATTAATAATTATGTAAATGTATCATTGCTTTGATTTGTAACCTGTTTTGACTTTCCGTAAAACAAGTTGGCGAATGCTAGCCGTTGACAATAATGAATTTAAGGAACAGCAAGATGGTTATACAGTGTGTCTCATAATTATATAGAAACGTAATTTTCCTGAAACGTAAGAGTTTAATGAAGGAAGTAAAAATATTTATATTGACGGGATGCATTTTATAAGAAGCTAAATATCATACATCATCAACGACCGTTGATAACACATACAAATGAAATAGTATGATGTCTTCACAAATTCAGTCATAAGGAAATGGCCCATAATTATATGGAAACAAATAAAAAATTATAATATATAAATTGCAAACTCTATTAATAATAGTCTCCTGCACATTTAATAACAAGAAATAGGCGTTCTGGCACACTGTCTATTAAACGATGCACTATCGTACAGTCAATATTATACCAACAGTTTATTATTTCTGCTTTGAGTTCTTTGATGGTTGCAGATTGCCTGTGATTAGCGTAGACAATATGAATTAAAACACCCAAAAAGTTCTCAACGGGATTGAGAACCTTTAAGAGCCGGGAAACGGGCTGGCCACGACGACGGTTTTACATTTTTCGATCTCAACCATGTCATCGTAGAGCTTACTTTAAGAATAGACGCGTTGTCCTGATGGAAAATCCAGTCAGGAAAGCCTATTTTTTCCGCAGCAAGAAGCAAACTGTATTTTAAAAGTTTCGATATGTTAATGCACTATGATGTTCGGACAAAAGAAAAATACGACCTTGGCCAAAAGTGCCCATACCGTAACTGAGCCTCCTCCATTTTGTCGGTTGATTATTTTTCGTTTGTTTCGTTTCATATCATTCCAGTAATGCTCAGCACCGTCCGGCCCATCGAGGTTAAATTTTTTTCTCATCGCTAAATAATACTTGCAGCCAATCATTAATCCATAGTATATGGTTCTTGGTCCACAGTAATTTCTCGTGTTTGTGGTTTGTAGTTAAAGGCGGTTTCTTTAAAAAAAATTGCATATATTACGTATGGGATCCCTTTCACTCTGTGAACACTACTTTTCAATGTTTTCACTTTTTCCAAGTGACTTATTTTTCTTACAGACATAAGACCACTAATAACTTGTTTCTGGATTAATCGCTTCGTTCGAGGAAAAATGTTATTACGGCGTCTAATTCGCTTCTGCGGTAAATTCTTTCTGTTTTCATTTAAAACGTTACCAATAGAAGATTTGCGGCTTTTTAACTATATTGAAATTTCACTTACTTTCATTCCTTCATCGTGCAACTTCCAAATTTGAATTGTCTCACCGGACGATATCTCCTTTCCACGTGGCATTTTTGAAAACGCATTAGAACCGTTTCAGACTGTTTACTTTACCGCCTACTTATAAAGTTCTGACGTCAGATTAATTCGCATATAGTTGCGCTTCTTTTCCTTGCGTTTTTATGAAATTCCATATAATTCTGGGACACCTTTTTATACTCGTTTTCTTTAAATACTAATTAATTTAAAAATTAAGCACTTTCCGTTCTTTAAACTATGTCTGAAAAGGCAGTTCAGCAAATTTTAAATACTAAAAATATTATTTCATTTTTACACGCTTCCATATATTTATGGGACGTTCCGCGTTACCGTTGTTAAAGATAAAGAATTTAGAAGCGTTAGTCATAAAATGTGATTAGGAAAATTATACCTGACATTTTCTACAAAATAAAAAAGATAATCACACGTGATATGATTAAGAACACAATATGTAACGCGATTAAGTCTTGACATTCCACTTTTTTTTCCCATCGTTCATACTAGAACCTTTGTTTAAGGTGGGGAAAAGAAATCATGCTACGCGCCTCTCGGGTTGGAGTCGAATTAGTGATATATAAGTTATCGTCTCACTGTCTTGACCGTTGAAATGGTATCTTATTAATCACTGGCTTGTATCTAAGCTGAGTGTTGGTTATGTTTTCTTTCCCCCCCCCCTTGCCAAAGGCTCTAATGCGAAGTTTGTACTACGAACCATATAAAAAAAGCGGAGAGACAAAACTTTACAGCACTGGGTAATCTCTCTATACGCTATTTTACTTCATATAAGGAGTTCCCAACTTTGGTGACCATATTTGATCTCGCTTTACTGGAAAATTACTACATGCATGGGCCCCGACGGCATAAAAATATTGGGGGGGGGACAGTATACCAGTGAAAGGCAGCTTGTTGTTAACCAGTGTCGTAGCCAGTGGGTGGTCCCAAGCGTCTTTCTTTCCCCCTCCCCCCTTCCGTAATGTTTTTGCTACCAGTACTTACTCATTAGCGAGGTTGTAAACATTTTTTGCCTCCCCCGAAAAATTTCTGGGTAAAACCTTGTTGTTAACTAATCTTTACAGGGATAACAGACAACAACAAAGCAGTGTTTAATTTAAATGTGCTTCTGCTTGATGACATTCACTTTACCATAAAATTAATATTGTAGTTGCATTACTAGTTTCATTTTCACATGCAATGCTCCTTAATAAATTTCATATTTATTACGCTGATGGTGATGGTGTAGATAGTCCCTTTAATTTATGTCGTTGATAATGAGCGTAGAGGGCCAAAAATTTCCTTGAGCTTGCGAAATTAAAATTGGGAAAATGTAGTTGTGGTTGTAACGTTATTAAAAACGTTCCACTTGAAAGTTGAAATAATAACACGTCAATGAAAACGCTGCCATGCAGAAAAGAGAGCTATATAATACAATCCAACAAAAGGTATAATTACATCAAATAAATGACAAGGTGCATTTTTTTTATTTCGTACTAAATACACTACGCCGAAAAATATAATCACACTCCTTAGACAAAAAAAAAAGTTTTGAAAGACGTTACCTATTATAAAATTTTTGTTTGAAATTGGGAGGAGCTCATGGAACCCTAATACCAACATTGATGAGGACAGGTCCCCTCTATACCCCCGCTAACGGTGCCTATGACTACATGGTATGTGTCTCAGGATTTATGCATTTAGATTTATTAATAAACGACCACTTAAAATTTCCCAATTCTTTTGAAACTCTTCAAGAGGCACAAGAAATCGACTCAGACAAACCGGACAAATTCTATGAATTCTGCTTTGGATAGATTCCAAACGCGGTTTAGCGTAGGTTAAACGTTAGTAGATGTTTTCGTTTATTGTATGTGGAATAGTTTGCTCTATTCCTTAAAATATATTGATCTATGTCAGCAGAAATTTAAATCTAGAAATTTACTTCCAAACTTCTTCCTGTCTTTGAATTTTTATTCCAATTTGGCATTTTTCATTTTAAAATATTCAACAGCGATTCACATTTATTACTCAATTTTGTTATGGTCAGTATCAAAAAACAGCAAAACTATTTTTGTTATCTGAAACAGGTCATCTCTTTGGGATGTTTTTTTTTTACCTTAATTGATGAGTCGTATTTGCGGAATCTTTTTTGTTGAATTAAGTTTTGAACGCTTTACGATTATTTGATTAAATTCCTGTTAATAATGTGGGGCAACTAGGGAATTTCTAATGTATTATAATGGGTGCTGCAGTACTGTGACAAATAAACTCATGTTTGTAAAAATTGCAACACCATGAAGGACTCGTCCGAATTGAATGAAATTTAATGTACAAACGACCTGTGTTGATACAAATAAACGATTAAAATTACAAAGCAAAAAAACAATATTACATGTCGAAAATCAGTATTTGGTGAAGCCACCACGCGCTGCAATAAGTGATGCTATACGACGTGGCATGGAATCAAACAGATGTTGAATGTGTGCCTGAGGAAGAGCATTCCAGATTGCTTGTATGCGACCCCAAAGTTCATCTGTAGTAGCTATGGGACGAGGATCACGAGCGAGACGCCGACCAACGAAATCCCACACATGTTCAATCGGCGACATATCCGGCGAATAGGCAGGCCAAGGAAGAAGCTGTATCTGTTGTGATGAAAAGAAGTCTTGAACATTCCTGGCAATATGTGGGCGGGCATTGTCCTGTTGAAATACAGCTCCGGGAATGCCTTGAAGGAAGGGAACAACTTCGGGCTCCAGAACTTCATTGATGTACCGGTTGCTGTTAAGATTACCCACAATTCGTAGCAGCTGAGATCGTCGATGATACGCAATCGAACCCCAGACTATAACGCTGGGGGTTCGTCCACTATGACGTTGGATAACGCACTCCGGAAGGTGGCGTTCACCGGTATAGCGTCTAACACGGATGCGGCCATCACTGTACCCCAAATTAAAGCGGGATTCATCAGAAAACACCACTTGTTGCCAATCAGCACGCCAGTCTCTATGTCCATGAGCCCATTGTAGCCGCAGGCGCCGATGGTTTTGCGTCAGGAGGATCCTGTATAAAGGAACTCTTGCACGCAGTCCACGGTGCAGTAGACGCCGACGAATTGATGAAGCACACAATGATACACCTGTAGCAGTGCAACAACGTTCTGCCAACTGTCCAGATGAAGCAAAACGGTCCGTCACCGCCATGCGGACCAGGTGTCTATCATCCCGTGCTGACGTCACCTTTCGGCGTCCACTCCCGGATTTCCGAGTTGTCTGGTTCTCTTGAACCCACTGCTTCCACACTCGCATCACTGTGCTGCTGTTACGCCCCATACGAGCTGCTATTGCACGATAAGAAAACCCTCCTTCACGAAAGCCGATCATTCGTCCCCGTTCACACTCCGTAACTTGCTGAAATGTCGCCCTCTTTCGTCGTATAGGCATAGTGACGTCTCATGTGATGTTTAGATGTGTCTCATGTAGACGAACGAGGTACGGAGAGGATTGTTTACGACTGGCGTTTCCGAATCAAGAAACCGAGCGGATCTGAGCATTGATTGTTTACGACTGGCGTTTCCGAAGCAAGGAGCCGAGTGAGGCTGAGCGTTGATTGTTTTACGACTGGCATTTACGGTGCAAGGAGTATCAGTGGCAGTGCGTTATACCATCAAACATACAATACCGAGACATTCCTGGAGCAGGCTTGTGGTGCAAGGACGAGGAATCATCATGGGACACCACACGTGTATCTTTCCCCCTTTTATTCTGAAATGCGTTTGCAATGCACATAAGGTTAGGCTCGATTAAGTGTTGTTTATACATGGCCTGGAACGGAGGTTAGGCTAAGGAGGGAACATAGTTTAATGGTAGACACGCATTATCAGAATCAAACTGGAATAATTTATGCATATTGATGATTTACTAAGGTGAGCTATTTCTAGCTATTTGTCAAACAGCAGAGTTTACTCATCAAATTAATCTTAAGTAACTTTCCTCTTAATGATCAAATTGGTAATGTATGATCAAATTCAATCAGTCAATTAAATGGCCATTTCGCGCTATAAATATGAAATAGATTGTTGGCCATAATTTAATTGTTCTTTACGATCACGGTTGTGTATTTCCAGTATTTGGCATTTATTAAATTATTGTTTGTTTTATGAATGTTTCATGTTTAATTAAGACTGGCTAATTCACCTTTGCCTTTCCAGCTAAACTTAAACTAAACGTTTACTTAAAGCTAACTATAGGTTTACGATATAGGAGAGCATTAATAAGATTCGTATTTGAGTGCATTTTACTAGTCTCTTGGTGGGTGGGGGCTCTTAACGTTAAATTTTTATAAAGGATGAAAAGTAAAATATTCTTAACATTAGAGTCTATGGGCGAAAGTTTTTGTAGGACGTTGGGAACTCGTCAGATCTCTGAGCCTTTTTTACTATCTCCTTCTTGGCATAGTTTATCATAACTAATTGTAATTACATTTTGTAATTTTGTTATATATCCATTACTATGCTGCGAAAATAAATTGAATTTAAAAAAAAAAGTTGACTGAAGGGAGGGGGTGGGGATCCATAACGTTAAAATTTCGTGGTCTTCCTGTAATGAGTTATAGCTCAGTTTCATTGAAATTTAATGTGCCAAGGTTCAAAACATCTTCTACATCAATTTCTTTATTTAACCACTGATGATGCCTCTTAAACACATAGTTTTAATTTCGGGAACGATCGTTCCATATTTTGCCGGCTGCTAAGCAAAAGTAGTAACATGTTTTTTTTTTCAAAGACGGCCGTACGTAAGATTCCATTTCGGGGTGGGGAGGCAAAATTGAAGACTGTGATATGTATGTGTAATTGAAGATGTGTGTGTGTGGGTCTACATATTATATATATTTTTTTCATTTGGTGTTTAAAATTTTGGGGGAGGGGCAAGGCCTCCTCGACACATCCCTTAAATACGCCCATGTTTCCAAATGTTCATTAGTCGAATCCGAAAAGTCATTAACATTAAAAAATTACTTCATCTGACAAGGGAACCTCGCGAACTGTCAAGGCTCGATTTTTCTGAATTTCGGTTCATGGTCCAATATTACCGAGTATATGAAAGATCCAAAATCAAATTTGGCCCAATCGACCAAGGGGTCGAGCTACGGCCCATTGAAAATAAACATCACCATACGATGATTCTTCACTGCATGAAAGGTGAAAACAGTGTTTTGGCGTGCTGGGTAAGCATTAAACGCCAAACATTATCGTAGGAAAAAAATAACACATATGAATAAAATATAGCATATATTTATAATAGCCATTTTAGTTGTACCTGAAATAATTATACATTGTGTATGCCAGTGTAAAAGTAAAAAATATTTGAAGTTTTTACCTTACTTTTTTATAACTGACAAACTTTGAGATCATTTTTGGCGACAGTGTACAAAGAACGCTTACTCAGAGATCTCATAAAGATCGCACTGCTCACTGTAGTCCGGGGTTTGGTTCCCTAGGCCTTAAGAGGTTCGGATTCCTCGGAAAACAGTAGGTCCCGGCGCAGCATGACCACTGTAGTCTTTGAGCCGTAAAACCACAAAACAAACAAACATTTTTGGCGAAGAACTCGAAAAAGCTGCCTGGTACGTAAATCAGTCTTGAATAAATAAGACGCGTCCTTCAATTTTCAAATCAGTAGCAATCATCACTTGCCTGTAACTTCATTATTTTTGACATTTTTAATTTTTTTGTTGGAAAGCGTGGAATTTCAAGCCTTATTTGTCACCATGTCTTCCTTTTCCACCATATCAACATACTTGTTTCGCGTTGTTTGTGAAAAATACACAAAGCAAGCCGATTTTGTATCAGATTATAAGATGGATATTGAGAAAGAAATATTTACATTTGCCAAAACTTTGATAAGTGGGTTAACATACGAAATGAATGACGAGAATACACTTGATATTTGTTTAAATGAAATGAAGTATGATGCAATACAGAGTAATGAAATAAATGATGAGGAACGTAACTTGCACATTAGAACACATAGAAAGAGTAGTTGCGTTTGCATGGAGTGGGTCAGGAAAACTACGTTCATTGAAAAGCATACAGCATCGATTTAAAGACAACACGCTTTCACGTCGACAAATTTATCACTTTCGGGATTATGTTGCTTCCCAGGGTACAAGATGTGAAAAACTGTTACGGATGAAAGACGAAGTATTTGAGAAGTTTAAAAACGCCGGGAATATGCTTTATTAACAGTTCACGATGCCGATTTAAAGTTATGGTTTCTGAGCATTGCAATGAGAGAAAATCTCACAAACTTTAGCGCAAGTGATGCTTTTCTATTAAAATTTTAATAAAAGAGCGTGGCATAACAAGTAGAAGAGTCACTAAGTTCGTTACGCATGAACGTACTATACACACAACGGCTTTGGAAGATAGAGCTATAGAATTCGTCAACATAGTTACAGATGCAATGAGCAACTATCCTTTTGATGACGTTTTAAACACTGACCACAGCGGATTCACTAAAGATCTGGCATCTAAGCGCACTCTGTAGATTAATGGGGAAAAGCACACTCCGAATACCATTCAATCTTCTCACGCCATATCCCATTCCGTAATAATCCGACCTATCATTTCTGCTGCTGGACAATTATTGCTGCAATTTCTGCTCATCCATCAGGAACCAAAGGGTGTCTTCGGTCCACGCGTACAAGAAAAGGTATTTAAACCGCCTAATGTTATTCTGGAATATTCCAAAAGTGGCAAGTCCTCTACCGAAATATATAAGATGTTCCTCAGCGAAGTACTCAAACCGAACGTAACATCAAAAGTTCTATTAATTATGGATTCGTGGACAGGTCAAATGGACGAAAATATAGTTGATGATAAATTTAGTCAAGCCAGTCTTTCAGAGCAATCGAAATTGATGATTACACCACCTGGAGGGATAGCACTCATACAGTCATACGACGTATATTTTTTTCTTCAATGGAAATATTTCGCTAAACGCTTAACACGATTTTGCCTTTTACATTATTATGATCATATAAGCTTATCAGAAAGGAATAACATCATAAAATTGCATATGCCCATTCACAATCAGCTGTCTTCCCCAAAATTCCGAAATATGATAATCTATGCTTGGTGGAAATCAACGTACCCGGTACCCAAGCCTGAAAAATTCTTCAATGTGCAAGAAATTTGTTTTAATTTCACGGACCAAGTGTGTCACGAAATGGACTGTGATGTCAGTTCATTCATTTGTTGCAGTCATTGCTCAAAGTTATTATGCTTTCTCATTTTTTTATTGATTTTCATTTCCATTAAAAGCGTTTTAGGTTCATAACAACCAAGAGCGCAGTTATAACTCTGGTAACCCCAGCAGTTAGGTAACTCAAAATTTTTTTTTTCATATCTACATAAATTCATTTTCATACATAAATACTCCATGTTCATAATTCAAATCAGTTTCATATGTAAATATTCCATATTCCTAATTCAAATCAGTTTCATATGTAAATATTCCATATTCCTAATTCAAATCAGTTTCATATGTAAATACTCCATATTCATAATTTAAATCAGTTTTAAATGTAAATATTCTATATTCATAATTCAAATCAGTTCCATATGTCAATATTGCAGCGGTAAATAATTTTAATTGATTTTGGAAAGTGCCTCTAAAATTATTTGCAAAGGAACCTCAGCTTTTCCGATGCGCCAGGACTTCACTTCTACAAGACGTAGAAAGCTAAACTTCTAACATGAATAGAAGTAACTCACAGTAAAATTTTGGCGCTTAATGTTTTCCCAGCACGCCAAAACACTGTTTTCACCTGTCATGCAGCGAAGCATCATTGTAGGGTGAGCTCTATTTTCAGTGGGCCGTAGCTCGACCCCCAGGTCGACTGGGTCAAATTTGATTTTGGATCTTTCATTTACTCGGTCATATTGGCCTATAAACCGAAATTCAGAAAAACGAGCTCTGACAGTTCGCGAGTTTCCATACTTTCCATTTTTTTCTCAGATTCTTCAAATCCAAACTTCCACTAAGTCCGAATTTTTGACACTTTGGCCGATTTCTGAACAAAAAATCACAACAATCCGTGTAGCAGTTTGTAGCAGGAAGTCATTTCAGTTTCCTAAACTAGAATAACTGACGAGCCGGAAAAAATCAAAATCCCAGGATATTTTGAGTTTAACTGCGCAAATATTTAATTGAAGTTGGGAAACTACAATAACACAGTTGAATTTACTTAGTTACATTCTAGGCGTAATTACTACAAAAATTATTGAATGTTTATAAAGAAATTATACTGAAATTAAAAGTACGTACCTTGTTGAGCATTTTATATGATGCGATGATTTTTTAAGGTAGGCAAAAGCTGGAAACTAAGCTAAGTTTACATATGCGAAATTACAAATGAATTTAACATTGCTCCTCGGTCGGCTTCGCTGCTTCTTTGCCGCTTGTTCAAATATGATTGAGGACTATCTGTTGTTTTACTAATACTAGATTACACAATAATAACTATCTCCGAACTTGGCTATGAGGTTCAATATTGACCATTAAATAATAAATAGTTGGTTTTTCGATTTTTGTCCATTGACGGCCGCACTGTGCGCCGTCCAACCGCCCCCTCATCCTACGTGCACCCTCATGGGCGGCAGGGACTTGCGCCCTCATGGGCTATAGGACTTGCGCCCTCATGGGCTATAGGACTCGCGTCCTCAGATAATCCAAGCTATGCGCCCTTTGAGAGAACCCAGTCCGCCCCTGCACCTAGTGTTAATATTCTCCCAATTGCGGGAGATTATGGCCCACATGAATCCCACTTCCGTACGCTTATGTCTTGTTCAATTCTGAATAATGACGACTATAGGCGCCAGCATGGTGGCCGGGTCGCAGGACTTGTATTTCCATTTACCATGGAAAAAATTTAATAGGGGGCGTTCAAATATTATGTAAGCAACTTCGTGTGGTGGGGTTGCTGTTGTGCTTATTTTCCTATGTTAGTTTATTTCCAATGTTAATTTTTGCTTACCTGGGGGGGGGAATAAAATGGCCAAAAAGTCAATGGTTTGATTCTTAAATAGCTTGCCAAAAATTCGCCATTCTCGCCAAAAATTGGCGACGGACAAATTTAGGAAACTAAATTCAAGGGGCGAGCCAAACTTTCAATCACAATTTTCATTGGCTCGAAATTGTTAACACCCACATTCCAGAAATATACAGCGAATAAGCTATCCTTTTTTTTTATAATACAGCCCAGATGCTGTGTATTGGATAAATACATTCATTATAGGCTTAACTTTCCTTTTTTGTCCAATCATGCTTTGTTATTTGTTTATAGCCATAACTCTATGGATATTCTTTCCGCCCCTCCACGTAAAGGACTATTATGATCCATTTTGCACAAGAATCACGGCTATATACTTTTGATCCGGTGTTTTCGGAACACCCTGTATACTCAGACGTTACCTAAGAAATATGAGGTTGTTACTGTGGCTAATATCGCACTGTATCCAGTTGGAGTATGTGCATAATATTGTCCTGATTGGGAGAATCTTGGCCCTAATTCTTCTTTACGTTGCATAATACAGCTTTCTTGTACATGTTTATGGTATTAGAAAAGTAAAGTTTCTGTGAAGTCAGTATTCCGTGAAGACAGAGATGATTAAACTGTTGAGAGCGAAACGTGACATCTGAGAGAAAAAAGATATTTCTTTGTAATCAAATTTTTACTTCTTAAAAATAGTTCTTTTGTCTTCGGACCTCCAATTCTGATGTTGCAGTGAACTTAAATTTTATCTGGAATCAGGTATGTTTTTAAGAGTTTATCCCAGATACATACAGATGATAGTATTTGATTTTTTAATTTTACCAGAGATTTACATTTTTCAATTCCTTCACTTAAGACAAGACTAAAAGTAAGAGTGATATGGTAGATCCTTGCCCCGGAATAGACACACGAAGGGTACCTGACACAACCATTAAGTAGTAGAGGATGGGTCAAGGACCCGAGCGTTTCCGTTGTATTGGGAGCATGTCCAAATAGGCTGCTTGCAAGAATGGATGTTTACAGGCGTCAAGTGTCAGCAACTTTGGCCAGATTGATGTGTTGTTGACACTGGAGGCTTGTCAATGGAGATACTTTTTTGTAATTCTATGTATAAGTTCAACCGTGGATTACCATCCACCCTTTCACTGAGCTGTAGGGAATGGAGTTCATGATAGAGCACTGTGCTGTTGTAAAACGAAATCTGCTAGTTATTTTTAGGAATCTTGAAACGATGAAGGTTTGTGCATATTTCTCGGCCTTGGAACACTATCTGGGATGAGTACTCGCTTGAAAGAAGTTTGTGTTTTTCGACGAATTCTGAAAAAGCATGCAAATTAAAAATTTAATTTGTAGACACCTATTACTGACGGAGTTTTAAGCAAAAGTGCGTTTATGCTAGAAAATAATTTAGCATAAAAGAGGTTTCATCTGTAAAATCACAAGAAGAAAAATTTAATTATTTGATGAGGTTTTATCTGAGTGAAAATTACCAAAGGCGATTATGGTCAACCGTGCTGCCTTGAAAGAAGACGCAATTTGATGGGGCGTATGATCATTGAGAGCGAAGTTGAAGTTGAGAATGCGCGGTTTTAAAAAAGTCGTAAATAAAAGTTTGAAAAGTTTCAATACCGGAAAATAGGGTGAGATCGAAGTCGACTTAAATATACTTTTATGTTTTATATGACATTTATTTACACTACAAAAAACTTGATTGAATTGTCTCGACAAGTCTTTGTTTCGTTAAGAACATATTGGATAGCATAGGCGGTCGCAGCCGCTCAGATTAAGCGGGGCTAAAGCGCCCCTCGTGACTCGCTCCCGCACCTAATGTTAATTTTTTTTTCCCGGGGGGGGGGGTGTCGGGACCCGCGCTTGCTTACGCCAATTAGTGGAACTCAAAATTATAGTGGATTACCACTGGTGACGTTAAAAATAAGCTGAATTATTTAATCCTTCCACATTTCACATACTCTCTGTATTTAGTTTTTTTTTTTTGGTTTTACGGCTCAAAGACTACAGTGGTCATGCTGCGCCGGGACCTACAGTTTTCCGAGGAATCCGAACCTCTTAAGGCCTGGGGAACCAAACCCCGGACTACAGTGAGCAGTGCGATCTTTTATGAGATCTCTGAGTAAGCGTTCTTTTCTCTGTATTTAGAGTTTTTTTCTTCAACTGTTTATACCGAAAAAAGAACACCGCACCCATGGCTCTGGTGGCAATGGACAGCACATCTTTTTCTTGGTTTTAACTGGAAGGTTACTGGTTTGACTCCAACCTGGGGCCGTGTTCGTTTTTTTTTTTTTTTTAAACTTTGGTTCAGTGGAACTCAAAATTTTGATGATGTCCAAACAGTGGCGTAAAGGCACTTTTTGGGGCCCCCTTGTATGAAAATTAATTTTTATGTACATATATGAAAATAGATAATGATAAAAACAAATATTACCTCCACATTTATTTACACCAAACCAACAATGTATTTTCAGAGGGAGGGAGATGAGGAAAGGCAAACGCATATTTTATTGAAAAATATGTTTAGTTCGTCCACTGCTGATATTATTTTTAGGAAGAACCGTCACGAGTGTGATTCTTTTGGCACTGGCGCTTTTGTCCTTACTATTTATTTTTGTTGGTTACTGTAAAAATCTTTTTTTTTTTCCTTACAGTTTTTTTCAGCAAACTCCTCTACTAAAGAATCTATGTCTATTTCCCGAGCCCGATTAACGTCACTGCTTATATCACTTAACGCGGATAGTCGTTTTTGTGTCATTGAACTTTGAATATAGTTTTTTATTAATTTGAGTTTCGAAAACGATCGCTCTACACTCGCCAATGTTACGGAAAGAGTTAAAAAATTTTCAGTGCAGTTGAAACATCTGGAATACTGAGTATAGAATGTATTTTTAATAATCGAAAGCTCAGCTAAGTCTTTAATAAATCCGTTTTGCATTTTTAATATATCTGTTTTAAGGATATTTCTCAGAAGTAATTTTTGGGGAAATTCGGAGGAAATGTCAGCAGAGAGTTCTTTAGCAAGATATTTTGCAGAACTCTGCAATTCATCGTCATTTTTTTAACAAAATTTAAAGGATACAAGCACTCAAATTTAAGTAGTGAGCCTTCCATACTAGTGAATCGGTTACAGATTTGAGAAACAATAATATCTACGTTTGTATAAAGTACGTTAATTTTAAAAGATCGCTCCGGATCATTAAGACGCGAGTCTTTACTTAATTCACCAAAACATATTTTAGTACGAATTTGTCTTTTTTTTGAAAACTGGCAGTCGACGCCCCAACAGGAAGCTATGGTTTTGGCGGTTTCTTTTGCTTTATAGAAACAATTCCGATAATCTTTTAAATTTTTTGCAGCTTCACCTAACATTTCGGCTCCTTTAATTAGGTTTTCGCCTGGTGATTGAAGAACCTTAGATACTAAATTTGTTGTTTCTAATACTTTTTCTTGAATTACTGTGGTAATTTGGTGTGTAAGAGAAATTCATATGTTTGCATATATTTTTTTATGCCAATAGCTTCGTTTCTTTCTTCTGTTTTTTTAACGTTATTATGGGGTAAATTAAAGCTTTCATAATATTCGCGTATATAAAGCGAATAGCAAAAAGAGCATCGTGCCTTGATGACTATCGCGTTGGACATAATCTCTTCGAAGTTGGAATTTGTTGCTGACCCTTTTCTGTTTTCCAAAAGTTCCCATATTTTAATGCTCTAGCTAAAGAAATTATATAATCTTTGAACATAATCATAAAATAAATTAATTTTTGGTATGTTAATAGCATCGTTCAACACTAACAATGAAACTAACCCATGTGTTTCCCTCCAATTTTAATGCAAATTGGTGTATTTGTAAAGGGGGGGCCAAAATATCGGATACATAGTTTTTTATCGGTTAAAAAATATTTTTAGGGGGTGAACCCGCCCTTCGAAAATCGGCCATATTTTAGTTTTTCGGCTATAACTTCTGAACAAATCATGATAGCGTAATTTCGTAAATGTACAAAATTTCACAGCCTATCCACTGGTGTAAAAAAAATCGTTTAAGAAATATGATGAATTATAAAATTCAATTTTCATATTTTTCCACAGGGGAAGTTGCGCATAGGGGCGACTTTTTTCTTGTATGTACAGCTGTTATGTAGGGGAAATAGTACGTAAGGGATGACACTTCTCCTGCATGCATAGATGTAAGCAGGGGAAATAGCGTGTAGGGACGACTTGAGGTATATTTCAGGAGAAAGTGGGGAACCGCTTTCACAGACGAAAAACAAATGATATGATTATATATACAAAAAAATCCCTTCAGTGACTCTAGTTAACACCTAAATATGAGATTATTAAGTCAACCTGATTCTAAAGATATAAATATTTACTTTCATGGAGATTTTCGGGGGTCACCTTATATCAATCATTATAATTCGTCGTGTATATGAGCTATGTTGTCTCTAATTACGAAATTGTAAAATACTCACAAATAGGAAGACAAAGGAAATTGAAACAGATGCAGGGTAATTAAAAGTTAATACGCAATAACATATTAGAGAAACACATTTACCAGATCTACAGGTTTTTAAGTTTTACGGATCAAAGGACAGACGTATAATATATGCCATAAATTTCATAATTAGAGACCACATGGCTCATATACACGGCGAATTATAGTACATGATATAGGGTGACCCACGAAAATCTCCCTGAAAGTAAATATTTATATCTCCAGAAGAAGTTGGCTTAATAATCACATATTTAGGGGATACCTAGATTCACTGATGGAATATTTTTGCACATATAACCATATCATTTGTTTTTGTCTGTGGAAGGGGTTTCCCTACTTCCTCCGGAAAATGTACCTGAAGTCGCCCCTACAGGCTTGCATACAGCTATGTAGGCAGGAGAAGTGTCGCCTTTTACGTTCTACTTCCACTTCGGAAAAATACGGAAATTGAATTTTATAATTCATCATATTTCTTAAACAATTTTTGGTCTGAAAAAATTATATATATATATAAAATAGTGTTGTATCTTCTATAAGAAATTAACCGGCGACGCATTATAATATTTTAAACAGAACACATGTCTATTAGTCATTGTTTGATGAGACAGGGTTCTGGCGTAAAGCGTATACTGTAAATTCAAAACTCGTCCAGATTTTATAATTTTTTGATATTGATTTCAGTTTTAAAGGCAATGAAAACAGCTAAAGTAAATAAGCGTAATGAGTTTGCCACAGTTGGAAACCGTTCATTTTATTTTATATTTTACCTAAAGATTAAAAAAAATCCTTATTAACTAAAAAAACACAATATCATTATTATTATTATTATTTCACTTATATATTTTATGGAAAATATATGAAGGAAAAAGGGCCCCCCCATCGGTGGGGGTTATCAGTACGCCGCTGTGTTAAAAATGATTTGTATTATTCTGTTTATAATTATTTTTTTTTCATTTTATTTCATTTTTACAGTGTACACATTTCAAATTTTTTTGCAAATGTAAAAAAACTGGAAAGGCATGATTTCTGATGCACATCTTTGAGGAGCGCATTCTGCGCCCTTCCACGATGATTAGGCGGGGCTAAAGCCCCGCCAGCCCCGCCAGTGCAACTACCTATGCTGGATGGTGACTTTGGTATTCTCTGGTTCAACGATATTCCTTGCCATTTTCTATTTTTTTGTTAAAACAAAAGAAGTGTTGTCCCATTTATAAATTTCAGGGCAGAAGTAAAAGTTTATGTGTTCAAAGAAAGTGTATGACAACCTTTTAAACTTTTAAGATTTTAAATTCTTGTCTTTTATATATAACAAAATTATAATTTTATAGTTATACTACTAAATTTACTAGGAATTCAATTCACCAAATAAGAAAACTAAGTGTAGGCATGCATATTTCTTACATCTTATCACACGAACGATTTCAAATAATTTAAAATATAGTCTTTCAGAGTGCCAATTACTCTTGGAATGAAATAGTAAAGGGAAAAATTTTGTGAATCAATGATTGTAGCAAAGATTAAAACATAGTAAACAACAATTTAGCCAAAGGTTAACGCGATTTTCTTTCTAAAGTCATAAAATTTGAAATATATTCAGTATTTTCGTTACTTGAAACCTATTTTCACGAACGATGACTGGTTTTATGAATTTTTACATAAAGCTATTAATTTTGATTCAAATACCACTTAAAAATCGCAATTGAAATAGCTGACAATTTATCTTTCCCAGCAAGCGACATCCATTGCTTTTTTTACTATAATGCTCCCACTTCACACTGCCCTGATTTCCACGATTGCCAAGGGCATGGCGATAACTTAAATTTAATCTTATCACCAAATGATGTGAAAGACCTTAAAAACTTGAAACTTCCAAGATTTGTTTAGCAGTTCCGTTATATTTTTATAAACAACTGATAAAACCATTATCGTCAATAAGTACTTTTACCGAACATTCTCAGCTGAATATATGAGATATAACTTTATTATTATTATTAATTTTTCGTTAATAAGGGTTATAAGACGTGGAATTTAAAAACGGCTGAAAAAAATATAATTCAATCATTAAAGTTATATTCTGAAATGTTATTATTTACAATATATTACTGATAATTTATTTAGTTATCAATATTTTCTTAGCTTATTAATACTTTATTCAGTTATTAAAATTTAGTCATATCAATTTGAATTTATTATCTCAAAATTTGCAGCAACTATATTAACAGCTACAATATTTCTTCATGTAAATTGAAAGCACGTAAAAATTTTGTATAACTAATGAAATGACACGTTTCTGGGCTCTACACTAAGAAGAAAGTACTTAAAAGAAAGTATGCGCGTACACACACACTTTTTAATCTCTTTCTGAAAGTTCACAGTTAAGCTAAGTTATTTAATATACAGCTTCGTGAATGCGATTAGTATCTGTAGTCTAATTCATAAAAAATTCTAGGTCGAAAGAAAGAGGTAAGTAGGCCATTCTTAGAAATAAAGCGAGAGATGTAATGTCAAACGTGACGCCGTTTGATATTTCTATTTAAGGCAAATACAATACCCTAACATCAACTCCATTACTCGACCATGAGTAAAGCAGCCCTGCCGTGACGTATAAGAAACGAATTTGTCTACAATGTAAAAATTTTGATGGTACCAAAGGCTTGCCGTTTTCTATTGATCTTTAATCTGAGGTTCGTTTACCTAAACGTTGGCGGTTCAAATCTCTTTAAACGGTACCTCAACAGTATAGCATAACTTTATCTCTCCTTTCGCCACAATAAAGCAACCAAACATGGCAAAGTAAACTCAGTACACTATAGGAAAGATGATTATTAAAAAGTGGAGTGCTTTACAGATATGCTTAGCAATAAATACTTGTTTCATGCCCGCAACCAGAGGGGGAGATCTTAGGGATTAGTCCCCCAGAAACTAAACGTGTAATTGGACCGCAAAAATTTCTATAGGTATTTATTTGTCGAACTTAGAAAAAGGGGAAAAAAAAACCAACCACCCTCTCAAACCTTGAATAATTATGAAAATTCTGACCACAAGATCTCGTTACGTAAACCACTAATTTGAGAATACTTCAACGGAAAAAATATAGAAACCATTTACTTTAAAAGGAGGACATTATATAAAATTGATTTCTGATAGCAAAACCACAAGCAAAAATTTACTATGATGTCTGAAGAAA
Organism: Dysdera silvatica; assembly: GCA_006491805.2. NCBI lineage: Eukaryota > Metazoa > Arthropoda > Arachnida > Araneae > Dysderidae > Dysdera > Dysdera silvatica. The sequence continues at coordinate 114,764,521 of QLNU02015360.1, read as the reverse complement.
AATTTATATTTCCTCATTTACTTTCGCGTAATATATTTATATTTCTTTTTTACGATAAAGGTGACAACAAATCTTTATCCAACATTATTTCGAAAAAAAATTTGAATCCCCCCTCCCCGAAATTAAATTCTGTCTACGTCCTTGACTTGTTTACACGTACCACATTTTTATATTTGACTTTCGAAAAGAATGGTGATGAAAGATGTTTTCGCATCAACAGGCAACTACATTCATGAAGTAGATTTCTTGACGAACGTAAAAATTCTTTGTTTGTTTTTAACATATCACGTCCAGTTGCAATAGAAACGCGCATATTAATGAGGCTTGCCTATTTCTACACATCCAATATAAAGACTCAGGGCCACTGCATTTCTGCGTTGTCATAAAAGGAAAACTTAAATAATAACGCTTCCTTCAGACTCTACACATGATCATTAGGTAAAAGGAAACGTTAAAAATTTTGTTGTTTCACTGAATATGATGAGGTATAATTTTCTGCTCGACATAAAAAAAAAAAAAAAATTCACACACACATGCGTTTATAAATATCGGGGGTAGACAAAGGCTTTCTTATGCCCCAGCCAGAAAGGTTTTTCGGTATCCCTTCGGTTGTCTTAGACTTAAATTTACTTACAAAACCAAGATATTCTTTTTATACGATATTATTACTCTTCCCAGGGTTAACAAAATTGCCAAACTGGTGAACACATAAAGCCGCCGGGGCATGCATATGTTTTGAATTTTTTCATATGGAATGAACATGAATAATTATTTTTGACATACACATTATCAGCTCAAATTAGAGCTTTATATATGGAAAATAAAGAGTCATCGCCTGACCCGAAGTCAAACTGGATATCCTCCGTTAGACTCTGAGTGCTTTAACCGCTTGGCCACCAGAGCAGGAACGATGCTCCTTTCTTCGTATTTGAGGTTTCATAGGATATTATTAACCTTTGGAGGGTTAACGTAATTTTTTCAAATGGGTCGACATTTAAAAAGCTACCGTGATATTCGTAATATAGTAGCACTCATCAGGGAAGATTTCCCTCCAAAGCAAGGAAGATAGTAATAAATGAATAATTCAAACTCGTGAGTCCTGATATCCACTGTAGAGTTTAAACACTTTTTAAATGAAAAATAAAACAAAACAAAAACACGTGCAAGTTAAGAACTATGTTCATTTCTAGATGAGACAGAAACGGACGAATTATATGTCGTTCCTTTTGCTTCAGGTTTTTCCGTTTTAAGAAAGTGTCTTAATGTCTCCAAGTGGTATTGAAGCTCTATGAGTTTAGGTTATTTACTTTTATCGGATAATAAGAAATATCATCAATCAGTTATAATATATATATATATATATGGCCTGCAAAAGGGTTGCTGGTATCTAACTGGAAGGAGACCCACACGCTGAACGTATGTGACGATGTGTGGAACCGGCCAGGCCAGTAACCTAGTGTCCTACCCCGCCTTCAAGTGGTGCAGGCTGAGCTTTCTATTTATGTGGCAAATTAATATTTGCTGCACGGATAGAAAGGCGGAAGGGGAGGGCTAATTCACCAACCCGTCTAGCCAGCGTGGTGAAATTATGGCTAATTCCTCCATTATGTTGACACACCAGAAACCATGGCCCCTAGTCTCCAGGTGCTGGAGTGCTCCTGATCAAGGCAGCGGTCAGTGTGGCATGAAAGCAGGGGGTGCTAAGAATCACTGGAATGGCCCAGGCTGCCGTTTGTTATTGACCTTGGCTACGTTTAATGGACGATCCCTTGCTTCTGAAGCAAAACTTCAGGAATTGGAAGAGGAACTAGACAAGATCAAATGGGACATTGTAGGACTCAGTGAAGTTAGAAGAAAAGGTGAAGAGTTGGTGGAACTGAAAAGCGGACATTTGTTTTATTATAGAGGAACGGAAACTGGAAGAACAAGTGGTGTTGGCTTCTTAATCAACAAAAGGGAAACAACATATCAAGCTCATCATGGGGGATTTCAATGCAAGAATTGGACAACAGGAACAAGGAGAGACATCGGTTGGTAAATACGGATATGGGGAAAGGAATGAACGTGGCGATCAACTCATCGAATTTGCAGAAGCTGAAAACCTTAGCATCATGAATTCATTTTTTAAGAAGAAACCGCAAAGAAAATGGACATGGAAACACCCAAATGGGGGAACTAGTGAAATTGACTATATCCTGGCAAACAAGAAATCAATTATTGAAGATTGCAGTGTACTGAACAGATTTAATACTGGAAGTGATCATCGAATGGTGAGATGTAAAGTGCACTTAAATACTAAATTAGAACGACAGAAGCTCATTAGGAAACAAGTAAGTAAGAGGGTGGATCTAATGAAACTGAAAGTAAATACCGAGGCATTCAAGTTGGAATTAAAAAATCGCTTTTCTGCACTGGAAGGACTTATTGATGAAAGTGATATCTCAGAAGCAAATGAAAACATTGTTAAGACAATAGTTGAAACTGCTGGGGAAATTGGTGGTGTAACCTGTAAAAAGCACAATAGCAAATTATCTGAGAAGACGAAACAGCTCATGAAAAGGCGAAGAGATATGAAGGTGGACAATCGAAATACCAGTTCCAGGATTGAGTACATAGAACTTTGTAAAACTCTGCGCAAAAGCATGAAAGAAGACATAAGAAAATTCAACTGTGAGCTAGTAAGGAAAGCCATTGAAAATAACAAGAGCCTTAGGGTTGTTAAAGGAAGTTTATCTGTTGGGAAGAAACACATCATTGCATTAAAAGGAGAGGATGGCACCGTAACAAGAAATAGGGAAGAAATACTTAGAAGAGTTGAAGAATTCTACAAAAAACTATATGAAAGTAACAGTGGATTAAACGAAGACACTGAAATAGTCGAAGGAACAGCTCCTAAAATCTTAAAAGAAGAAGTTTCATTTGCAATAAAAAATATGAAGAAAGGAAGAGCCCCTGGTGATGATGGTATTACATTAGATATCCTAAAAGAAGCTGGAGAATATGTAGAAGACATACTTGCAAAATTCTTTACCAAATGTCTTAACAGCGGTAACATACCAAACCAATGGGATTCTGCAACAGTAATTCTTTTGCATAAAAAAGGTGATAAAGAGGATTTGAAAAATTACCGACCAATTAGCTTGTTACCTGCTATTTATAAAATCTTCACAAAAGTGCTAACACATCGCCTGCAGAAAAAATTAGATGCAGCTCAACCAAGAGAACAAGCTGGATTTCGAAGTGGATTCAGTACAGTGGACCATATTCAAGTATTAAGAGAATTAATTGAAAGAACACATGAATATGAACTTCCATTGTGTGTTGCATTTATTGACTATGAGAAGGCCTTTGACTCTATTAAAACATCAGCAGTCATCAACTCTTTAAGATCAACAGACATTGAGGATGTGTACATTGACATGGTGAAACGTGTGTATAAAAATGCAAGTGCAAAATTTCGGTTACATAAAGATACCAAAACTATCAAAATTGGTAAAGGTGTGAGGCAGGGAGATACCATTTCTCCAAAACTTTTTACTTCAGCTTTACAGATGATTTTTCAGCAGATAAATTGGAATAACAAGGGAATAAAAATAAATGGTGAATATTTAAATCATTTGCGGTTTGCTGATGACATTGTTATTTTTTCAACGAACCCAATAATTTCGTAGAGGAAACAAAAATACAAGTTGACAACATTGAGCTAGAAATTGCTGATTCATATATTTACCTTGGCCAGCTGATTTCAATGGATGGCAACATTATGAAAGAACTCAACAGACGTATTAAACTTGGCTGGAGTGCATTTGGAAGAAACAGTTTTATCCTGAAGGGGAAATTGCCTTTGTGTCTAAAAAGAAAGGTCTTCAACCAGTGTGTATTGCCAGTCCTCTCTTATGGATCAGAGACATGGAGTCTAACAGTTGGAGCAATACGAAAGTTACAGACAACGCAAAGGAGCATGGAGAGGTGCATGCTTGGAATAACTAGGAGAGATCGAAAAAGAAACACTTGGGTGAGAGAGCAAACTAGAGTAGAGGACATCATTGTTAAAGTAAAAGGGCTGAAATGGCGATGGGCTGGGCATATTGCAAGAAGAACTGATCAACGATGGACAACAGAAATTCTGAACTGGATTCCAAGAGACCACCGAAGACCTAGAAAACGTCCTCAAACTAGATGGGTGGATGAAATAAGAAAACAGGTTGGGGTGACGTGGAAGCGAATTGCTCAGGATAGACTTGTGTGGAAAGCATTTGGAGAGACCTTCATCCAGCAGTGGATAGATAATGGTTGAATATGATGATGATGATATATATATATATATGTTTTGCTTTACTATCTTTTGTACAATTATTTCAGCTTATAAGTAATTATTAGAATTACCGGCGAAGTATCCCAATAAAATTAATTACATTTTTATTTGAAATTAATTACACCTAACTTCATGGATTGAGTTTTTTAAAATGAAATTTTTGCCATAATATTTTTATATTTAAATGTTGCTATTTGAAAGTAGGACCTGCAGGACTTGTTTGTCGTTTTTTTTTGGAGGGGTATTACACTCAATACTTCAAGGATTTCTTTCCTCGCAATAACCACTCTGTAGCAGTTTGTCGTAAGTGTCTTTTAACATAAAAATCGTCATCGTCGTAGAGCTTCTTTTAGTAGGGTAAATCCGGGTTACATGCCACATGCGATATAGATTGCTCACCCCCTAGTTCTGAAACGGGCTGTGGGATGACACTGCAAAAAATACCAAATGTGCGCCATTTAGTATTTGAAGCGTGTTTGGTAAAAACATCGTGTTCCTGTGCCTTTTTGTTTTTAAATTAACAAATATATAAGGTGAGTTATAGAGTTTATTATGAAATATTTTCGTGTGCTATCGTATTTTGTATATTACAGCTAAGACTTTAACGATGTCAGTGGATTCCCTGTTTGAGCGAAGCATAGTCTTAGTATAGAGAGGTTTCATTGTTATTTCGCCATGTTTGAATTCAAGATCAGGAAGGCGTGGGGTGAGGCATCTATACCTTGCAAGTTGATATACATGCCGCAGTTAAAATCAGGGACATATGCCGCGCGTATTCTTTCGGATGTTAATTTTAATTTTTTGAATTTTTTGTTATTTTGTGCCTGAGTATATATTTTAATATATAAGTGAGATTATCAGTCTGAAACGTGAAGCATTGTGAAGATATGTTCCTTGAAACCTGCTTCATTTCAAAGAAGTTGAAACAACACCTATACACGTTCAGTAATAGAGGAAAATACCTCTTACAAGTTATGATGCACAAATTTTTCCTCATAGAAATATCTTTCTCTATATCTTAAGCTCATCGCAAAGTCGAATAGTTTTTTTTTTCAGTTAAAATTTGTGTTCATGTGAGAAAATATTTTAACCCTTTGAACAAAAATGTATTTAAAACTTTTAAAAATTCTCTTTTTTCTGTTCTAAATGTTCACTTTTATTTTATGGTGTAAGAACGACTAAGGTTGTGCTGTGCCAGCATCTACAGCTTTTAGCCGAAAACAAAAATTTTGTGGTCTAGACAGGGGCGGACTGGACCCTCTAAAAGGGCGCATACCTTGAATTTTCGGAGGGTGCAAGTTTTTGTTCATTCAGAGGCGCAAGTCTTATCGCCCATGAGGGCGCATCGGAGGCCCTGTCCGCTCCTAGATATAGGGAAATAAAATTCTGGACTATGGTGGGTAGGCGTTCTCTGGTGTCATTGGAGCCAGACCAGGGTTAATCCTACGATAATCGAACGCGTTTCTAATACGCCACGACTGGGCTTTACCGTTCCAAAATGGACAAAACTACAGAAAAATATTCCAAATTTGCATGAAAACATTTAAATTACGTAGGCAATCATTTTTTATTGCTTCATTTTCCTTTCTCGTCTTCCTTTGCTTTTCTTTCCTCATCACCTAACATTATCTGTGTGTTGTTGAGTTTCCTTGTATCTTAAGGACGAGATGGCGTTGAAATAGTTGATGACGCTGAAATACAACCACATATGCAAACGAAATTATTCAGATTTTGTTTCTAATTGTTCCGTTAACAAACTTAAACGTTCATTTTAAATGCCGCAACACCAACTGTACGTTGTAACGGCGTTGTTCCATTATATAGTATTTAATAAGAGAGACTGGGGCACATTTGAACACTTTGCATATTTGAGCATTGAGAATTACCCCATATAGAGACAATATTTTTTCGCGTTCAAAGCACTGGTCATAAATAAGTGGCAACACTGCAGATGATTTGCATACCGGTAGCCGTCCAATTCATTATTGTGTAAACATTCAGAGTGAAAACGTTTAAGTCCTTGAAAAGTATTCATCTTCTTCAAAAATTGTAAGGGTATAACAACAACGTAGAAAGTGAAAAGATGAGTTTGTTTATATAATATCATTGGCTAATCGATAATGTTAGTAGCTGTTATTGTGAAATGTAAATATTCCTTTGATTTTCATTGTGGAGCGCAGATTTCATTATGGTGGATATGTGGGGCAGATTTGAACGTCACTTTCGGGGCAGATTTGAACGTCACTTTCGGGGCACATTTGAACACGGTTCAAAGGTTTGCCCTGACTTTATCACAAAAGTAATAACTACAGTAACTGATTACAATTTAAATAGTTAAGCTAATATTATGTAATATTTTTTCAGACTGAAGGAAATGGTTCGAACATACACAAAGAAAATTAGTAAGCCTCCAATATCTAACGCTACTCTCCATGCAGCAGTAATGACTGTAAATGAGAAAGAACTCTCTTTACACATTTAACATAGCTTCTTTTGGTAGTAACAGCGATAATGAGTTTTCGGCCCACGATGACGCGGATGACTTAGCTCTCGAAGATTCACTATGTGCAGAAACAACTGACATTATCGCTGGTGATTTTGTTATTTTCAATTTTGTGACCAAGAAATCCGAAAGTATCACTGTTGAACATGTAGAAGAATAACAAAACATGCTTAAATTTAAAATATGTTGTCTGCGAAGGCTGAAAGAACCGTGAAAATTTGTGTTTCCAGAGAAAGATGACATCAACGGAACAGAAAAAAAACAATGCGATATCGAAATTACCATAGCCCCATGGTACAAGTGGAACAACCAGACTCTAGCAATGAAATGCTTCGATTTTGATTTCAGTATTTTCAAGCGAAACATAATGTAATCATAATATTAATTTTATGATACCAAATATTCAGTTTCTAACGAGTTCAATAAAAAATTCAAGAGTTGTTCAAAAGTACCCCATATCTGTTCAAATCTGCCCCATACATGGGGCAGATTTGAACGTGTTATAATAATTTCATAAAAGGAATTTACTGAATAAAGTATGTTTGATTCTTGTGCACAAAATTTGTGACATGTACTAAAGATTTTGTTCGTTAATTTTTGTCCATTAAAACTTAACAATATGATATCGGATGTGATATATAAAATAAAAAAGGCGGAGTGTTCAAATGTGCCCCAGTCTCCCCACTATACTGTATATAAATAATACAAATATATAGCGCATTAGTAATATCATATCCGTTCATTATTGGTCAAAATTTAACAGCACGTTTTACTGAGAAAAAATACTGAAAAACCGCTGACCTCGTAAATTATCTTTGGGGCATGCCACTAACGTTGACCCTATTGCGGTCAGCATAATATAATTTCTGTGAAGATCGCTTCAACAGAACTAGATCAGGACAGATCATTTCTGTAAAAATGTTCACGATTCGGAAAGATAGAGTTCACGAGAGTGACCTCGAAGTGACGTAAAGATTGTTGTACGAATTACAAACTTGCGAGGTACACTTCTTGGAACGAGTGTCAACCTCAATTAAATACGCAGATTTTAGTTTGTAGACGACGTTAAAAGTCGAACACTTTCCTGCTATTGAAAGCAAAACTATGCTATGTACATTGGACTCAGCGCCGGATTGAGGTTTTGAAAATGCCATGGTTACTGAAAATTTTGGGGCCCTATTTGCACTTTTTACAAAAAAGTGTATGGTAACCAGTGGCGAAGCGAGGTGGGGAGGGTGACACCGCTGCTAAAATCCCGGGCGCAAAATTTCAATATTAGACTGGTGGAAAGGAGTGCTAACGGGTTTTAGAGGGCACAATACTTAACTTGCACCGGGCGCTGGCAATCCACGATACGCCACTGATGGCACCACTCTGCATCCAGTCTTGATTTTTAAAATTAATATTGGTATTATTTCTGTGCAAACATGAAGAGAAGCCTTGAATTATTATTTATTAATATTTATTATTTAAGAATCACAAGTTTACCTTACATTAAGAACTGCAGAGAAAACCCTGATTGCCCACTTGAAATATATCAATGTAATATACACATACACAGCATTTTAACTTGCTTTTGTGAATATTTTAATGTTTTTAAGTAAAAGTTATTAAAGTTTGATACTTGTATGATACATCTCGCTGAAATCTACACTCTGTACAGCGTATACAAAAACTATATTTAAGTGTATATTATAGTACAACAAAATTAGAAATGAATACAGTAAGAGTTCATACGTAATTTGGCGCAGTATAGCCCAGATGCTCTTGCGCCATAAAAAATCCAAACAAACAAACAAACAAACATACGTAATTCAGGAGTTTAAGTTTAAAATTTCTGTTTCCTTACTTTAAGGTTCGCAAAAAGATTGAACGACATCGTTGAACGATAATTCCTTAACAATATCATACTCTATTGTAAAACCGTAGCCAGAATTTAATTTCGGGGGGGGTTCAAAAATTTTCAACATGTATCGATACAATCATCGCCTGTAAAGCCAGAAACAAGTCTCATTAAAAATTTAGTTTCGGGGACGGTCCCTAAGATCCTCATCTGGATACGGCCATGCTCTAGTGACACGATGGCAAGGCCATTAATTGAGTCTTCGTTGCAGCATTGTCGATCGCAATTTATTTTGTATTAAAACCATTTTTGAAAAAGAACTCTCTACTCTACAGTTGGTTATTGTTATTGTTATTACCAAATATAGTTTTAGGGCGGTAAATACGTTTAGGAAAACACCAATCAAATCGTTACCATACATATATTTTACAATGTCTTGGCAAGTAATATCTTTTTTTTGTCTGCTTGTGTTTTATGCACGGAGTACAGTTACATTTTCGATAAACTTATTGAATTGTGAAATTTCACTACGTAAAGATTTATACAAGTCCTCACTATAAAAATCTAAATAGTTATTTGGAGAGATTTTGTCCACGGTATTAGATAAAGTATGACAATTAACTACGAATTCAAACAGAGACTGAAAGATTGTGCCCCATGTGAATTTTTGGATTTTTTTTTTAAACCACAGGCCCCTTTGCCCAAGTGGTGGGAACTTGGTATGACAACTGGCGTGGGCATTTTAAGGGGCACATTTAATGGGCACCTAATAATTTACATTACTTAGCGCATCACCTAGAAGAAAAATAGGGAATCGTGTATAAAACATGCTCTAGGCAACTCGAATGGAAAATAAAAAAATAAATGAACATGTGAATAAAATGAGTTAATTTTCCAAATCCATTACATTAAAAACATTTAGCACGTTATAAGCAGTTATTCAAAAACTATTTTTACTTTTTTTGGCCATACTATTTTGGCTATACTATTATTATTTTGGCTTTACGATTGTTTGGCCATATTAAACCTTTCGCTTTTACCCTCTCTTCCATTTCGAACTCGCTTATTAGAATGGAATTACTTTCGCATCGAACCAATTAAATAATTGAATTCTATTCAACAACTATTCACCATTATAGTTTATATAATATTATACCTATTTTTATGTTAATATTAAACACACATTATAACCAATATTATAATACCAATGATATATATATATTACTAATAATACATATATGTAATACCAATATATAAAAACTATAACTTATAGCAGTGTTTCTCAAAATGTGGCCCGCGACAGCTTATTAAGTGGCCCTCAGGATCATCCCTAAATTTCAAAAGAAAAAAAAAAATAAACTAGAAATTACCGGGTAGCTAGAATTTAGGTTCGTGCGAGATTTAAGGAATTTCTCATAAATATTACCTGTTATAAACCTTACCTTTCGGCGTTTCGTGAAAGATTTGAATCCTCTAAATACACCCTTGCTGTCTACATTGCTTATTATTATTTAATTAAATTAATGATGTCATTTTCATTGTAAATTTGACAAAATAAGATCGTAACTCATTCTCTTTATCAAATAGCATTAGTCTAAAAATTATTTTGTTTCAGGTGAGTTTGGCAACCAACCCATGTTTTAAGAACATGGTCGGATATTTTAGAGATTTTTTTGCCAAAAGTTAGTGCTTTTTTAAAGTAAAAAACCCAAAAAGCTTAAAAAATTTACCACAAAACGAGCTAAGATTAACTACAAATTATATTTCAATGAATGAATAAGTCTCTCCTGCGGAGCTCCTATATACGTATCCTACATAAGCCTGTCAATAAATTACATGAATCGAGGGTTACTTATGTCTTTCCTTGATCAGTATGACGGTGACTAAGTAGGGCTTAATATTATTAACCATAGTTGGAAACCTTAATTTCAGGCAATATATTTTTTAATCGGAGGGAGAAATCACCCCTCTTCCTGGTGGTCCGCGATAAATGAAGGAATGCTTAAAATGGTCCGCGAGCAATTGAAGTTTGAGAAACACTGACCTATAGTATGCATATCAAATATATTATACCTATTAGAATCGAATTATTTCCGTGTCGAGACGATTAAATAATTGAATGCTACTCAACAATTATTCACCATTACAGATTATGTATCTCTCAAGTTGAATTCATTATGATTATTGTTGTCGTTTGCCCATATAAGCACTTTTTAAATTGTTTAGAACTTTTAAGAAGAATAAGGAGAAAATAAGTTACGAGAAATGTTCTGTTGTGCATCGGTTTACGAAGTAGATTAAAGTAGCAATGGAGAAAAATGTATCTCCATATCCTTCGATTCCCCGTTCAAATACTTATATGAGGAAGTTTTCCTCAAATAATGCATGTCTATCGTATGCACTATACGGGACCTATCTTTTAGCATGTGCACAACTTTAGAATTGAAAATATTTAATTTTATCCCAAGTTTGTAGAGCTGGTCATCCGAGGTGAAATACAGGCATGCCAAGAGTACGCGGTCTTCCCGGATGGTCATCCTTGCAAGAATTCACCGCGCGCAATGCTTTTTTGCTTCGATGATTGGACGAGGGAAAAACCCGGGTTTTCTCAGCTCATGTGGGCGTTGGCTTCAAATACGTCAACTGTAATAAAACGAGGTTAAATGTATGCCATACCCTCCATTTTTCGTCACCCTATTTTGTAAAATCTATTTCATATATAAACTGGTATATCCTTGGAAGAGATCAATGTCCCTCCAAAAAATATTAATTTGCAGAAAATCAATATTTTAATATGGCTAACGTTATTTCAACGTTTAGGTGTAATCGCTTCCATCTATCTTAGCTTGCTGACATTAATTTCAAAGTGTCATTAACAATTATGTCATCTTATTATTAGTGACGTAATAAGAACGGTGTAATATAAGCGCGATGAGGTGTAACGTCAATGCATAAGTGTTTAGCATGACGTAAATATATAAACTTACTTGCCAATCAGGAAACTCTAAAATTATATAACCTGCAGCAATGTAGAGCTTTCGAAATTATTCAGGGGGACCAAGCACATATTGTAAATATTTATACAGTATATGTAAAATTGTTAATACATTTAAAATTATTGGGTTGGGCTTGTGCTCCAATGAGCCCATATAATCCTACGCTTATGATTACCTGAATTAATGTCTCATATAGCAGATCAACCATTTGAATGTTCTCTAAACACGGCTGGTGAAGTTGCATCAAGCTTATTCAAATGCCATTTCTTTCCACTAAATTTTAGTGTTTTGTCATTTAAACAGGACTACAAGACCAAGGTCTCAACCAGGATTTAATTTCGGGGGGGCGGTATTCAAAAATTTATACAAAATAGCGTTGAATAAAGATGTGTCAGTTTCATCGTAACGAAGAGATATTAATATCCCATACAAAAACATCTGAGAAGGTTCCAATTTTGCTTTCAGACATCATTGTAATTTTTGCTTGTAGGTTTGCCATCAAAATTTAATTTTTTATAATGACCTTTTTTTAAAGAACATGTTTTCTATATTTTTTCTTTAAAGTATTCTCAAATTAATGGCATATGAAACAAAATCCCGTGATCAGAATTTTGATGATTATTCAAGATTTTAGAGTTTTCTTTTCTTCCCTTTTAACAAGTTTGACAATGCATATATGTATGTATTTTTGCGGTCCTATTAAAAATTTAGTTTCGGGGCACAGGTCCCTAAGATCCCCTGGACACGGACATGTACAAGACGATAATTTTGTTTGAACCATCGGCGGTACTTCCTATTCAAAGATCAAAACTAATATTTTCTCCATGCCCAATTTTGTGAAAACGCGTCAACAATAAAATTGCAATATAGCTTTTAGAATTGATGCATCCAGATATTGAACCAAATAGTATGTATATATATGATGTAATCCACCGAAAATAACGACTCTTTGGATTGTTTGAAATAAGAGACCTCTAAGTAACACATTTTATTGAGCTGAAATTTATAACTGCATCATGTAACATTAAATATTGGTTCTAAACTTTGAGTTATAAGTAGAATATAAGAAAAATCATAAAAAGCGGATTATGTAATTATACAATTATCTTGATCATAACGTCGAGAAACACAGTATTTGAGTAAGGTCTAATCATTATTTCTTAATATGGCTATTACAAACCTCTAAAAGCAGTTATATATAGCAAAGTTATGAACAACGGGCAGGCATTCCGTTTTCGCTGCGGAAAAATCGATTCATCCACCCAAAGCGTGCTGTTCATTCTCCTACAATACAAGGAAAGGACCAAAAAAAAAAAGTAAAACTAGATTCAATCAAAATGTGAACTACGACTTAATCTTATATCAGGAAAAACGCTCGATAAAAAAAAAATGACTAAAATAATTTTTGGAATTTCGTTCTGCGGGATGGTTGGAAAATAGGTTATAAATGGCACTTGTGGTCCAATTTCTTTTTATGCAGTTTGAAGTCTCTCATGATTCCCTTCTCCTCAGACTCCGATCTTTGGCAAAGAGTTGTGATGCTAAAACTGGAATTCCTCTCACCCCGCTTTAACATGCGTGGAATTTGAGTATCAAAAAATGCGGCCGGCATGTGCTCGTCGCGAAGTGTTTCGCTTACATAACAGCGACACTTCTTGTAGGAATGGCTAATATGTTAGCACAGGGGTCTTTAACCCGCGGTCCGCCGACATGCTTTTTGCGGCCCGCTGGTTCATGAAAAATTACAAATTGTTTCACATAAAAACATACTCCTTGCGAATCTTATGTCTATGTATTTTATGTTATTCTGTTCACATTTTCACATTTAGTTATAAATATTTTAAAATGCTAGAGAACTAAAATAACTCGCGGTCTTCCCTCAATCGTTTTTTACTTTAATCAGTGGCGCACCCAGGATATTCCCAAGGGGGCAGTGATGCAAAAATTTTTCGTGGAAAAAATGGCTAGGGGGGCTATATCGATGTTGTTTTTTGTGTTCATTTATCATTATTAAATTGCTACTAATTTGACAGTGCAATATACTTAAATGATTAAAAATAGTGGATTTTGTTCGTACAATTTTACAATGGCCAGCTTTTGTTTTCCACAAAAGATCACTGTTTTAGTAATAGGTTTAAGAATAACCCTATTGTGCAAAACTTGCTTTTGCTTGCCCTCTGTCCACTACTTGATCTACGGAAGCCTTTTTTCCTTTTGCGACCTTCAAAAAACTCAACAGCTTCGTGAACTGAATCCTTATGATAGAGAAAAGTTCTATGTTGGCTGAACTTCTTCAATGGCATTTTCTTCCAATTATTAAATTCTTTTGAAACAAGTTGACCTGTGGCTTGTGTCGATCTTAAACCGACTTCATGGGGTGAAAAGAAAGCACACAAAATTTTCTGTAGGCACTGTCTTCTGCATTTAGGCAAGCTAGATAGTTATGCTTACTCAGTTCAGAAGAGCAGAACTTCCGACTGTGGTGAGATTTTCCTTGACTTTATACAGCACTATTGTGACTGTCGTGAGAAAACTGAAATTTGCATATGGTTACCAAAGACTTTTTAGCACTGTTATCCTATCTTCATCAGTGAGGTTAGATTTCTTGACATAATTAGAAATATCTGCAGTCAGAATTTCCATTTCAACTGTTTTGGCTACCTTTACCTTCTGGAAAGCATTTGAAGACAGCCCCAAGCCACTGCTGTTGCTTTCCTCAACAGCAGTCTCATCAATGTCACAAGAGTTCAGGGAAACGTTGCTGAGATCGTCACTAATTTCACTACTTTTAAAAAAATAATTTCATTGTCTGTTGGCATAATAATTTTTCACTTTGTTATCTCAATGGGGGGCCTGGGCCCCTTCGGCCCCCTATGAGGATGCACCAATGACCTTAATTTTCTTGCGTATATCGATATTAAAGGTAGTTTTATTGATTTGCAGTGCAACAGTGATTTTAAAATAAAATTCAACTTATGACTCATTGAATTCTATTCTAAATATATCGATAAGAACATCTTCCCAACCATCGGACTGCATGCTCTGAAAACGGTATCACTATTCGTGAGAACTTACGTCTGCAAAAAGCTCTTTTCAAAAATGAAGTTAATAAAATCGAAAATTAGGACCAGAATAACCGATGTTCATCTTAAAAACACTCTTAGGGTTGCGACGTTAAAAATAAGATATGACAGGCTTGTTAAAAATAAACAGTGCTATAAATCTCACTAAAAGGTTTGATTTCGCTTTATATATTAACAACTAAAAGTATTGTAAATGTTTTTTGCTTCCATGTGTATTTTACGTTGTAATATATGCATATTCAGTTACAGCGGTGGATCTAGAAAATATTTTCGCGGGGTAGGGCAAACCAATATAGAGATTTAAAAAAAAAAACGACAACAAAAGCGAATTCAGGAATATCACCCACCCCCCGGATCGGCCTTTGTTCAGTCCTAATATTGCTGATACAGTAGTGCGGCCCGCGGGCCTGCAAGAATAAGCAAAATTGACTCTTGGAATGAAAAAGGTTGAAGACCCTTGTGTTAACACATAGTTGACCGAGTACCTTATCAGAGACAAACGCCTGTGGCCGGCTACAACATTGAAGTAATGTTTAAATTGTAAGCCCGTTTAGGTACGAATGAATTCGTCACCGGTCAGTAACGGCCAGTATGCAAGTGACAAGTTCATACATGTAAGTGACAAGTTTATACGTCTTCAATGTGTTAAAGTGTTCTTCAGGGGAAATAGGGTTTGTACAATAATGGGTCGAAGAGAAACCTAGAAACACAAATAATGTGAGCATACATATAGCAAACCTTTTAATGTAACTATAACGCATCTTGTTTTAAGACTCACTATACACGTTGAATAGGAAATATATATGTGGAAAAGGGGGTTCTCCCTATATCTAGTGGCGGATACAGACTTTCATTTTGAGGGGTTCAAGGGCAGAATTTGCCATGGTCTTGGAATAACACCCTTCATTTATCATAAAAGTTGGAATTTTTTACAGTAAAACAATATATTTTCGGGGTGAGTCATGACCCCTGTGACCTCCCCTCTGCGTCCACCCTTGTCTATATCTCTATATAATTACATTTAAATGGAAAGATTGTGGCGTAATGCATTACAAGAACTAATTTCTATAGCATCCATTTTTTTAACAATAAAACTAGAACCTGCCTTTAACTCGTAAGAGTCTAAGGAAAAAAAAGGAAAACAACCATAACATAGACTGGACTTTAACCTGCAATCTTTAGGGTTCCCTTCTCAGTACTCTGACCATTAAGCTTTTGAGGCCTGCATGCCTTCTTTTCTTACTTAAGTTTGTCTCTCCCAAATTAAATAGAAAAGGGAATAATCGCTGGAATTCATTTCTGCCACATCCCTGATTTTTTTGGTTCAAATTAAAATCTATATTAAAATCATAAAAGCCTAAGGAAAAAAATGGATAGAGGCCATGCCTTAGGTTGGATTCGAACTAGAGGCTTTCGGGTTGCAGCCTCAAGAATTTTTATGGTTCTAATAGATTGGAATCTGTTTTCACTGTGATTCCAGGTCTGTTAGGTTATTTTCATTATTTTTCAATTATTTATTATTCAAAACAAATATGACGCATCATCCGCATGGGGGTGTTGATGGGGTTGTAACAAAATTTCTTTGCAATGGGGGCATTGCAATGAAATTTTGTATATTTAATATAGGAATATGTGAGTTGTAGCTCTGTAACCCCCCTTCCCCGTGAGCCTATAACCCCTGTTTATAAACTTCCTGCGTACGCCTATGGTAGTCACGTAAGTGGTTCCTAGACAAGGGCGGACCTAGAAAATAATTCCGGGGGTGGATGGGGACGCAAAGCTTGAAAACCAATGTAAAGACTTAAAATAGGTGTAAATTTATTATTCTCGAAGGAGGAGCGTGCCCCTGGATCCGCCTTTGTTCCTACATGGGGGTAATCCATCTTCATATTGACCACGCCCAATGTCGTTCTTGAACTTCTGGAATGGGACGATTTTTTTTTAAACATGGTATGGTCTTTGCAAGAGTGGCTAAAAGTATAATTGGGCGATTTTTATGAAGGAGAAAACTGGCCGGGGTTTATGGTGACGAGTAATGATTTAGGCACTTTTTGCCAAAATGTCCAAGTTGATTTCAGGCAACCAGAAAGGTCGACATTCAGATAAATGTCGATCTTTCTGGGTTGAACATGAGGATATTCTGTTTTTGCACCCATTCACTGATGATATAATTAATGCAAAACAAATGATGTATAATTAATGCGCAACAATTGCTGTATAATTGATGCACAACAATTGATGTATAATTAATGCACAACAATTGATGTATAATTTAATTTAAAATAAATTTTTAATTTCACAACTGAAAACTTCCAATTTCGGGTTAAAACATCGGAGTCCTCGAGCGGCATTTGGGTCCACAACGTATACTTCAGAATAATCATTACGCAGTATGCTTCCTTTTCAGCAACCCACCTTCTGCCAGAAAAACCAACTAATAAAAGAATCCATAAAAGCAGACGAACAAAACGATTTCTAAAATACCAATTAATAAAACGATCTCTGAAAAATAGATGTACGAAATAAGTTTCGAAATCTTCATTTAAATTTAGAGATAAACAGTGAAAATATTTTATACTTTCGTGATATAGTAAAACCTCCCCACGGGGATAGAGATTCTCGTGGTGTTATTAATACAGAACACCCTGTATATACTATATAAGTTCACATTCTGCTCATTACAGAAGTAAGCCCCCATTTTGGCGACAGCTATTAACTATTTACCTACCTGCAGTTTTAATTACACTACCGTGACGCGAATACGCTTAAAGATTCCAAATCCAGATAATGATGAATAAACAAGGAAGAAAAAAGCAATGACGTCCGAACCGTGTAATCTTATTCTTAAATAAAGGAGATCAGCTGTTTCGTGTAAGGTCCACGGGTAAAACATGGTATCAGCTTTTTCTCATCAAGAGTTTATTTCAACGCACGTGATAAAACTCGCATGCAATGTCAACGAGTCTTTTGGAAAACAGCCAGTGTAAGGGATTTTATCTCTTCGTGAGAAAAAAATTCCTCTATTTTAATTGGCGGAATGTTCGCTGCGATTTTCGAAAGTATATTTATATTTTTTGATATCTCAGCTTTTTCGTTTCCTCAGTTGCCGTCACTGGTCTGTCTGTCATCATACTCTGTGTGTGTATACAGGGTGTTCCAAAAACATAGGTTCAGAAGTATATGGTCTTGATCCCTGTGCAAAATAGACCACAACAGACCTCTGTATGGGGGTCGGAAATGAATATCCATAGAGTTGTGCGTGCTTTTGGTTCGCAGAGGCGGGAGCTTTAATAACCAATTGAGACCATAAACACCCTGTATGTATCTCTTCCCTTACTCCCAGCGGGAGCTATTCATAGGAAAAGTGTTTTTTCTAGCTCAGTGGTTGCGGTTCCCAGATGTTATTTGCTATAACAATGCGGTAAAACCTTCATAACGGACACCCCCCCGAATAGCGGGTAGTTTTCCAATTCCCAGTCCCAAAGCTTGTTACGCATTAACACTCCACATAGCTGACACCTCCAAACGGCGGGCAGAGTCTCAAGTTCCGAAGTGTCCGCTATTTAGAGGTTTTATTGCAGTTGCGGCAGCAGAGAATCAGTAGTTGTGCAAATTACGTAAAAATATTATGAAAATTTAATTACATATACAACGAAATCCCGATTTTACTTCCCCGAATAATAGGGCCATGCCGAAGGCATGCAAACGAGGTATTTGCCTCAAGTCAAAAGCTTAAAGGTGCACCAAATAAGGTAATAGGTGTAGCTTTTTTTGGGAGGATAGGTGGTAGTTCTAGACCAGTGGTTCCTAACTCAATGTAAGCCGCGGACCACTTTGAAATATTCTCACAAGTTGACAGCAATACCTTAACCCTTTGCACTAGAGAGGTGACTCTCGCTCACCAGATGATTCGATGCCGCAACTCGAGAGGTGACTCTCGCTCACCACATGATTCGATGCCGCAACTCGAGAGGTCACTCGCTCATCACTTAGTTTGACGCGGAAACTCGATGCGCGGCAATGACTATTTATGTTTAGTTTCTTTCTAGTGGGTTCCTAAGCTCTTTGGGTACAATCTTATGAAGTGCAGAATGATATACCTTCTTCAAATGGAGACAGGATTTTCTTATCTCAAATTAGTCCGCGATCGCGTACCCGACTGCGTTTTTGACGTTAGCCCTCGCCCGGCCAAGCCTAGGTCTTTTTTGACCCGGCGTTTCAACAGGTCTTACATTGTTTCTCCTCTATTCAGGAGGGACTTGTTTGTGTGTGTGTGTTGTTCTGGAGATATCAGATCGTAGTCGGGTCCGCGAAGGCCCAAGCTTGGCTCTCAATGGTCGACCTTCTGAGATCAGTTCGAACTTGACAGTCGTGGCAAAAGGATTAGCAGGAGTTAGGAAGGATTGCAAAGTTTTCTCTCGACGAAATGAGCCCAGCAAACGACATCAGACAACTAATTATTGTGATACTTGTCCCGACAAACCGGGCATGCATCTTGGCATTTGTTTTGTGAAATATCACACTGAGAAACCGTACAGAGATTAATATTTAAGAAATTGTCTTCTTAGACATATAAAGATAGATAAAATATTGAAATATAAAAGCTTTATACATTAATTTGTATGTATAATCGTTTTAACACATCTTAAGCAGGAAACGACTAAACTCGTTTTATACATATTCTTATTAAAGCGCGGAGAGACGGAACTCGTTTTTTCTACGAAAAGATACGTGGTGGCGCTATATACGAAAAGGTATATACATGCATAAAAAAAGTTGAAAAAAGAGTAAAAGTATATACGAAAATTATATGTATAGCATCCGCTATAAGGTGAGAGTTTGGCGAGAAAACACCCACTTAAGGTGTGTTAAGTTAGAGGTAAGAAATTCACCAAGAACATCGAGAAACGTCTCGAGTTGCCGATTTGTCCGAGTGCAAAAAAAGGGAGCTGGGTCTTTTGAGGGGGGTGTTTGTGAAATCGTACTTTGGGGAAAAAAATAAATAATAAACAGAAAAAAAAATCTAATGATAATACGGTCAAACCTCGTTAAGATGAACACGCTTAAGACGAATTACTTTTAATACGAACCGTTTTCTGAAGTTCCGTCAGATTGTAAAATACTACAAATATACTATCAATTTCATTTTTATATTTAATTTTAATATTTAATAATAATAATATTTTTATAAGCGTTTTTATTAATTATTATTTCTTTTTAAATAATGACCCGTCTCGCGGACCACTTGGGACTCTTTGGCGGACCACTAGTGGTCCACGGACCACCAGTTGGGAACCACTGATCTAGACAGACGTTCATCTGTCAGAATTCAAACGTAATATTGCTTTTGTAGGTGGTACGGACCATAATTAAATATTTTTCTGAGATGTGAGGTATAGAAAAGGTTGGGAAACCCTGCTCCAAAAGAATTATAATGGACATCATTTAAAGTTCCACAATTGATAAAAATTTAATGATTAGTGCAGTAAAACTTCGAAAAGACAAGTATGTTACCACCACACATGGTTTTTCATGGTCTTCAACAAGTTCTCATGGATTCAAGAGTTAAATTTATTCCGTATCCGAACCCCTACATGTTTTTGAAATAGTTAAATTAATACATTAGCGGCAAACTATTCAAAATTAGAAAGGTTATGCATTATTGATTCTAAGAATGAACTTTAATAATTATTAATTAATACTAAATTAATTCATTAATATTTTGTTTCTATACATGCATATATTCTCGACGAGCAGGTTGAATTATAGGCCTCCCAAATAAATTATGATAATTCTTGTCAACGGTTAGCATGATTCATATATTAATTACCCTTCCTTCATTACACATATACAGATTATTATACCTATAAATACATCTGACGTCAGTAAGCATCGAAAACCACAACGCAATTTATCTATGTTGTGGAAAGTCGTGCCTAGCAACGGAATACGGCAAAAACACCATTGTATTTGCTTTGTCCTAGCGCTAATTTTACGTACTTAAGATTACGAACGAAGCTTGTTGGAAATAATAGTTTTAATGTCTAAAATACTGGTAAAGTATAGATACTTTATATAAAACAAGTGGACGAAAAGGTGTTTTCTTCTATTAACTTTATTAGTTAATAGAACGGCATTTGGAACAAAGGCAACGGCGATTCTGTTCAAAGCAGTACTTTTTAAATCGCGGTACACGTATCGGAGCCGGCGTTTGAGACTTGAATGATCTTGCGCAAAAGAAGATGCGTGGAGACATGCCAAGCAATTTTTTATTCTACATGAAGCTCAAATTAAAGAAAATATATACACACATGAAACATTATGGTTCTAATTTCGATTTATTATTATTTTTAAATAATTAATTAATTAAGATTACGATTTGAATTTCGAACCACGAATGAAAACAATCGTTCCACGTAATAATTGGGACATGTATATTTAAACTATATACGAATATTTCTAGACTGGGAATCAAAATTGCAGGCTGATCTACACAAAAACGAACGTACTTCACAGCGTTCTGTACTATAAAGTTTTATTATTATATCTTTCCATAAACTCAATTAAAGTGGTCAACAACAATTAAAGTGGAATAAAGCAATTATTTTAAAGTTTGCGAGAATTATACAAATGTTAGGAGGAGGAAGAATACAAAGGGAAGTTTTCATTGTAGAATTCCTGAAATGTTAATAAGGCGTATGCTTCTTAAAGCTAATCTTCGCAATGGTCAACATCCCGTTCGAGTGGAAAAAAAGCTCCAATTCACGCATATCACTATCACCACTACGATGATATATATATCATCATCACCACCATGATAATATATATATATCATCACCGCCACGATGATATACATATATATGAATTGTGACCTTTCATTGCATTAAGGTGCAGTTTGCACGATAAGCATTGTCCGAGTCTGATTTTTTTTTACAGAATTGAAGATTCGTAGTTCAAAATTCGCCGATAGGTAGCGCTTTAAACATTTGAAAGACACTGGAAATGACTATTGTGTGCTCAACTTGTGTATTACACTAGAAGGTGATTGACATAATTTACACCACAAGGTATGTCACAATTCAGGTAAGTGACAACCACAGGCGTAGAATTATATGGGCCCGTGCCCCATAACAATTTGAAATAAATTGCAGTTTTATATGTACTGTACTGTATAAATGACCATAATATGTACTTGGGTCCTCCCAATAACTACGTTGGTGATGACAACACCCTTGGAAGAAAAGTGCTGTATATCTAAATGGATGCAACTGACCTTATGCTGAATGGCATCTTTTCGTTCTTACAGTGTTAAAAGGTCTACTTGATAAGGAGTTGAGAAATAACTCACAATCAGCAATCAACTGATGTCTACATTAGTGACAGGAGGCCACAAGATCTTATAATGCCTGCTGATAAATCTGTTTTCACCGAAGACGTCGATTAGAAATATCTTTACTAGATTTACAATGTGAGCTAGTGTTCCACCCTGAATAAAAGCTGAGAAATTAATCTTCTGCAAAAATGAAATATGATGCCCACAGTAATGTTTATGTTGAACACTCGCTAGTGTAATACACAAATTGAGCACACATTGTCATTTTCATTGTTTTTCTAATGTCTAAAGCGTCGCCTATCGGCAGCACCGTAGCTATAGTTCGTTCGTGGAGAATTGGCGTGCAGTCCCGTTAGCAGACGGCTTGTTTCATTGCAGTAGAGGGTAGAGCGTCTTCCAGGACTCATTTTTCGAGCGCGAAAAACGAGCTCTGGAAGACGTTTTACCCTCTACTGCAATGAAACAACCCGTCTGTGACGTCAGCTCCCTTGATCTAACGGAACCGTGCCGCCAATTTTCCACGAACGAACTATAGTGATATATCTTAGCATTCAAGAGTAGATGCTCTTGTCTTACAGTTAGTATTTTTCCAGACCTTCGTGGAACACTGTGAGGGTCTCACCGACACCCAGATAGAGTCCCGCGAACTATGGGTGAAGAACCGCTGGGCAACAACAATTCGTCTTCAAATTTCAGCTTAAAATATTAACATCTTGAGGTTCCATATCTCAAGTGAATATTTATACTGATTTTTTAACATTTTTTAATGCTTTTTTCATAAATTACTTTGTTAAAAACGCCGTTTCTCCCTTGCCATTCTCAAGTAGTGGAGAGGCTGATGAGACTGGTGACAGGAGCGTCATTGGCAACACGTGGTGCAGGAGCCAGGGATGGATTCATACGCAGCTGAATCAAGTCACGGAACGAACTTCCGAAGTTCGACACCAAGATGAATTTCTTCGGAACTTGTGCGGAACCTGTAGATGACGAGTAATTAAGCTGCAACTTTTTTGCTGGTCCTTTTTTACCAATTAGGACCATATGTTGGATCAGGAAACAGCAATATTACACCCCACTCCCAAAAAAAAAGTTTAATGTTTTTACTTTTTGACATTAAGAATATTTTTTTTTCTTGTGTGGAACCTAAAGATGAAAAGTGATTGAGCTAGAATTATTTTACTGCGCTTTTTTCAAAAAACAGAACCATTTTTTGTTGGATCAGGAAACAATGAAATTGAAAAAAAATTTTTTTTTTTTCCTTTTCATTCAATCCTAGTTAGCATCCCTGAAGTAGAACTTTGATACATCAAGATGATGCAGATCTGGTTTATTTTAAACCATCAATGAATTCGGATCATTAGAAATAAAAAACTTTTTTCTTTTATCAATAATAATTTTTATTCAAAATTATAAGAATGAGGTGATTTAAAAATATAATTTTTCAAACCTAAATAGACTCCAGAATTAGTTTCAACTTGTTGTAGAAACATTTGATGTTACAGTTTGTCGTTTCTTTTTTTTTTGTTGAAAAAACATCGGAGGAAAAAATTCGGATTATCGTTACTCTACTGTGCTTTCAGAACATGCATATAAAGTACACTATACTTCATACGCGTGTTATAAACAGTATTACAAAGCGCTTATATTCTCTCTGCGAAATTATCTTCATGATGCCACATGGAATATTCTATTTAAGGGAAGTCTCCCAATTCTAAATAGGAAACAGAAAAAATCTGAAACTCGCGTTGAACATCTGCACGCCTTCTGGACACAAAATTTCCTGTTTTGATTCGGTTGGAGTTTGTGTCGTCATGGCTTTGGTCCGAAGGCCAGAATTGGGTATTTGTATTAAGCGGCCACATTTCAACCCCGTGCTTCTCAATAACACATTGAATGATTATTCATGTATTGAATTATACATTGAGGCGTGGGATTTCTCGCCTTAACGTGACATTTTAGAGCCTTTTTGGCATGATTCGTGAGAAAGGGGCATTTGGCTTGATTTGATGGCGCAGTCCATATCCAATTGACAATGAGTCGGTTGCCCATGTGCAACGAAAATCTTGATTTGTATTCTTGGAGAATTTCGTCCGTCATTAGGAATACTTAAGAACTTGTATTGAATAGCCCATTACAGGTTAATGAAGGGGGGGGGTACAAAATCGACATCGAAGAAAACCATCCAGAAAGGAATATTTCTAATTTAACAATCACTAGATCACAAGGAAGTTCAAAGCAGTTATGGCCATCTTAAATTTCTTATATAGATCCTAAATTAGCCAAATTAATTACTGGAAAGGACATTCTATAGATCTTAAATGAGTTAAATTACGTAAGTCAACGTGGAGTTTTCAGAATTATGGGGGGGGGGCCTCCCCCCCACAAGCGAGACTGAGGGGTATGTTTTTCGCTGTTTTTTTCAACGTCTAATTCGAGCCCATATATATATTGAAACACATTTATGGATATTAAATACGGTTTCAAAGCATACAGCTAATAAATTGAAAGTTGGTATATATTGCAATCGAACCAGTTTATTGCCAGAGAAAATAAAACATTTATTTGGTTACGTTCAAAATATACAGGACAAAAACCTGTTATTGTAAAGAAAATCTGTTATAGCGAATAACACTCTAGCAAAATTTCTCCTTAAATTTAGCAGTTCCAGTACAAAAACATATTTTCCTCCTTTTTGTAAAGATTCCGTCTCGGAGGATTTAAAACAATAATAATTTTTTCAAGTGATGATGCGAAAATATGATATTCAAATATATATGATATATAATATAGTTAAATGATAATATTCGTTTTAACTGGTCTGTCAGTTTCTTCTTTATCTTATTTTAATGTCGACCCGCTTTTAACGAGAAAGGGTATCGGTCCTTCCATGATCGTTATAAACGTGTTCAGCTATACAACAAAATAAGGGATGGCTACCCAAGGGTTTAAATTTCCCTATGGAAAGGGAAATTTCCCTACACACACACGCAATGGCATGCCTGTAAGCTCTGCTATTATGATGTATGTTCAGAAAACTATAGTAAGAACCTGTTCTGAAACGTGAAAAATCAAAAACATGCCAACACAGCGATTTCCTGCCTCTTTCTTTCTTTTTTTTTTCTTTTTTCTTTTTTTTTTTAGGGAACGGTTTCAAACGGCACGGCGGAAAAATCATATTTTTAGAAATAACCCAAAAGGGGAAAAACAAAAAATGGATTGTAATGTTTCCTGGAAAGGACTCTTACAGAGGTAACTTTTGTATTAGGAAAACTGCTCGATTTTTGAGGCAATCCAAATGCGCGTGGAGAAAACATCCTTTGTTTTTGTTGATAGCATTGTCTGGTCCCATTCATAACTAATCATTAGGATCGAAGGCGTTTCATATTTTTACGATAAGCTTAAAATAATATGCTAAAAGGAAAATAAGCAATGACAATTGTTCTAAAAATACACCAATGCGTACTTATGGCAGCACAGATGGGATTGCACTATTCAGAAAAAAGGGAAGTGAGATTAAATATTTAAGATATATAATCGTGGTTGACATAAAAAAAATGAATGACATAAGCACTTTCCAATTTGTGCCCAAATGTGTAACAGCGCACAATTTGAAAATTACTATACTGAAAAAAGGTTTTTATTTTAAATTCGAAATTTTGACTTAGTTTTTGACTACTTTTTTCATATCGGAATTCTTTCAAATTATATATAATTTTTAATTGGTTATTTGAACACAATGACGTAGGCAAAGTCCTTATGAGCTTAGTAATTATGTAATCATTTTCATCAGACGGTAGTGGTAACACTAATCAGTTACATTATTGGTCATACCTTTAAAGTTTCTTGTCAATAAATGAACTGACATGGTTTCAGTTCTACTTGGAACTTCGTTAAAGATTATTTTGGCTTGCAAATGGTTAATACTATTTAACTACAACTATCTTAATTAAAATATAGTAACTCTATTACGTAACACAAAAATTAATGCTAATAAGTTTCTTTTAATAAACTCTGTTAATTAAAATAATCCAATTTTGGAACTTTGTGTCATGTCTATTACTGTAGATGAAATTGACCTAGGAAAAGCCTCACTATCTCTCAAAGTTTCAAGGCACCCTTTGCAAAAGAAGCTTCATAGTTTTCTGCTCAGTTAGCGTTAGTTTAAGACATAGTATTTTTTCATAATAAGAAATATAAGAGCCATTATTGGTTCTATATATTTGATAATTTACCGGAAATTCCGACAGCTCTTCGTGTTTATTATTTTTAATGAGCTACAAATTTGTAAGTTTCGGATGTCTGTTTCATGGAAGCAAATAACGATTTTTTGAGCTCGCATTTCTCTTTTTTTTTTTGAGAAAATTAGGGAATGCTCATATTACTCGGTTGCCCTATTTTACTGGTTTCGGCTGCCGGATTTGGCAGCCGAATTCCCGCAGTGACCTTGACACGCCGTGGCTTGGAACGCTTTTGGAACTAGTTCCTTAAAATGAAAAACGGACAACGGCCGACGATGGCTTTTAGCCCCGAAACGAAATGTGAGAAAGTTTGTGATCGTCATACTAATGGGGTTCTTTATTTCTAATGAGCCGGACCATGATAAATAATCGTTTTGAGTCGAAAAGTTTCAGAAATATTACATCCAAAATCCACTCTTTTTAAAATGCGATGATACGCTCTTATGTGTTATTTCGTTTCAAAAAGAAAGAGACTTGGCAATGGTATAATGTTTATTTCTTTGTGTCATTCAAAAATTGTATGTGTTTTATGTATATGCCTTCAAGCAAAAAGAAAAATTCTCAAATAATGACTGATGAATAGGCTCTGATTGGTAAATTGAGTTTTACTAGATGTTTTTGTTTGTATTTTACGACGCAAGGACAACTAAGGCAATGTTGGGCAGGAACCCTACACTTTTCCGAAGGATCTGAACCCCTGTTGCTTATGAAACAGAGTCCATAGTATATGGAAGGTACCCTGGATCACGGTAGGTAGGAAAACGGTACCCGTTTTACCACACCATTGGAATCAAACGTGGGCTATCGATTCGACAGATGAACGTGTAAATACTGCGCCACCGTTGGACATACAGGGTTTTTCTTTGGTACTTACAAGGGAACCACCCAGACTAAAACGCGTAAATGAATATCTGCCTTATAAAGTTTTGTAGATTTGGGACGGACCCCTAATCACGAATTTGCAGTCAGATTTCTGTAAAAGTCATCCATTCTAATTTTATAGGGCTTCAAAAATAAAAAATGCTATATTTAGACATTTTGATTATTTATTAAAAACTAAATTTTTTGAGAAATTAGCTCAAACATACAGAAATCGAAATTCAATCATCTTCTTCTTTTTCTTTCGCTTTGCCATTTTCCCCATGTTACATTATTCATATTTTATCCCTGTTATATTATCCATATTTTTTTTACATTACTCATATGTTAGAAATTGAAATTCTTAATATGGTTAAATGAATAAAAATTTTAAAAAATCCACAGATACTTATAAATTCAAAAAATCATAGCTTAAAATATGAATAAAAACAGTCCAAATTTGGCGCGATTCTGATAAGATGTTGGTGAGTTTGGCGATAAAATCGTGTCAATCATTCAATGCACTGATAAATTATTGTACATCTCCTTTTCGTACTTTACGGGTGTTGCGTTATCGTGTTTCAATGCATAATGAATGTGGTTAATATTGTACTATCTGTTTTAAATTTAACTATTGAAAAGTATGAAGCACCACCATCAATCATTTCTGAGGATAAATTGTGAAAAAATAAGGAGATTTTGAAGTTACAGAAAATTTTATTTTTAATAAAGTAGAGCAAGAAATTGGCTTAAATTTTCAGCATTTAAGTAATGATGACGATTTTAATAACTCAAGCGATGAAAATGATCCTCTTTCAATAAAAGAACACGGTTGCAATGATGATTTGATGATTTTACGGCAAATGAACTAGAGTCCGATTTTACGGACAAAAAAAATCACAGAAAATAATAATTTTAATTCTTTGAAAAAAATAGTTACATTTTATGAGTCGTGAAAACAAAGGAAGTTATAACACACTAGGACACGTCATCCTAAAATTACCGGTCGTTGCCAAATTAAAATATTTAAAAACTATATATCCCACAGAGGTACGATCCAGTATAAATGCAAGAAAATAAAACCAGTATTAAAAAAGTTTAAAAATGGTAGCGCGATTGTTCTATTTGTCAATCGTATTTGTCAATCGTATAGTGGCAACCTTGACAAGCATTACCAATCAACAGTTTGTTTGGTTTGTAAATGTATTTCGTTTGAAAAAAGTATGAAGAAGCTATTGAAAAAGCTGTTAAGGCATTAAATTATGCAATTTCCAACTGCAAAAGTATTATGTTTTATTTATCTACTGTGCAAGTCTTATTCAGAAGACTGCTAAAAGCAGAGAGCAAAAACACAGTCTGGTGAAGTATCGTAGTCTAATGTTTGTAAACATTTTTTATTCGATACATAACTTGCTCATTGTGAGAGATATTAAAATCGCTAATGAAGAGATACTAGCCGCTAGTGATAAGACCCGAAACCATATTATACCCATAAGGGTAAAGAAATAAGAAACCAAACTAAGGTTACTTATAGAGTTGGCAAAAAAAAGCTAAAATTCTGGGAAGAGGGAATATCTTTTTGTGTTATTCTTATTGAAATTATTAGCATGGTTTTTAAATTATAGCCTAAAATAAATATTTGTACATTATAAAATTAAATTAATGTTATATTGCTGTATTGCATTTTTTTGGAGAATACTGTATTCGAAATCCGCTGAAAAGTAAATAATAAAAACATAAATCTCAACAACATCTGCAGTTAGCATGTAGTAGTATTTTTGTACAGTGCTTTAGCTTTATCAGATTGAATGGTGTAGTTGTGCAGAAGAAAATGCTCTGCAAGTGTAGATTTTATCGCATGTTTTTACAGCTTTAGTATTCATGTCAAAGGGATAGATTTAATCGGACTGTCTGTCAACATAGACGTTTCCGCATTTGCAAGGTAGTCCATAAATACCTAGTGCTATTAGATGGTCTTATGGCCGCTTGATGAAGCAAAGGGAAAACAGGGAATTTTCCTGCCAAATTGAAAGGGTAGTTGGATATCGTAGTTTAAAAGCAATTTTACCAATTAGTAGCCGCTACTATGGCGGCAGAACTGTTTTGCGATTTTCTACAATAATAATAATAATTTTATTTAATTTATTTACTTTATTTATTACTATCTATTTTATTTATATTATTATTATTATTTCATATTATTATTATTATTATTTCATATATTATTTATTTCATATATATATTATTATTATATTTATATTATTATTTATTTCATATATATATTATTATTATTATTTATTTCCATATATATCATTATTATTTATTATTATATTTATTTTTCATTATGTATTTTATTATTCAATGTTAATATGACTGTACCAGAGAAGAATAAATAAAGGTATAGTATTATTATTTTCTGGAGAAGCCTTGCACCGAAACAAATCGAAACGAAAAAAAAAATATCAACAGGAAAACGTATTTTTTTTATATAATTCCTTGGGCAGAAAAAGAGGATGGATGGACGACTTAAAGGTTTGGATTGGCCTAAGCAGAGAAGGCATTCATTATCCATGCGTACAGGGAAATGTGGATCGTATTGGACGCTAACTTCCGAACCGGTGAAGCCACTTAATATGATTATTTTTTAATTACTCGATTATTTTTTAAGTAAGAAACTAATTTTTTGCTAAAAGTTCTAAATATGAGAGGTTTCAATAAACCCTATTTTCTATAAATTTGTTTGTAGTTGATCAACTGAAATTAGAATTAATTAATTAATTAATTGATTGATTTATTGATTGATTGATACTTTACATATATTTACGGCGAGCTTAGTTCAGTTTTTACTAATATTCGTATTTTCTGATGTTTTAAAACCTGCATATCACTATTTTGAAAGTTATTACTGATGGAAAATTATCACAGTACCTGTATTTAAAATATATATTATTCTATTTCTGTACAATGGAATTCTAGTCTAACCTTCTCGGTATCCAAACATACAATTAATAATTTACTCGTATTTAAAATGAAGTTTTGTCGATTGTCGTATGAATCTAATTTCAATTATTAAGCGAAAATTAACGCAGGTGTATCAGTAAGTTAGGAAACGCTTCAGTTGATGGTGCATTTCACTCATATCTGATGTCTCAACACTGCTGAAACGTTGAAACAGGGTTTGCGTTAAACAAGAGCTTCCACATTTTATGTATTCAGCTGTCTGTTTAACAGGAAACCGTCATTGCTGTGAAATGATAGATTTAACCTTGTGGCTTAGGCGTAAAGCTATGTATGTGGGCACAACCAATAATTTGAAATAAATTACAATTTTACATATATTGTAATGTATAAATGTACATAATATGTGCTTGGGTCGCCACTATAATTTTGAAACTCTGCATTGATGACTAAAGATTAAGTTAGTAAAAGTTAAGTTAATAAAAATATGCTTACCCAGTCTTTATTTTTTGACTTTGTCTGTTTGTTTTTGCGGCTCAAAGACTACAGTGGTCATGCTGCGCCGGGACCTACAGTTTTCCGAGGAATCCGAACCTCTTAAGGCCTGGGGAACCAAACCCCGGACTACAGTGAGCAGTGCGATCTTTTATGAGATCTCTGAGTAAGCGTTCTTTTTGCACTGCTGGGAGTCGAACCCGGATTAGCCACGCAACGGAGAACGCTTTACCGCCCACCGCAGGGTCTTTATTGTTGAATATGGTTCGATTCTTCTATCTTTTTAGACTTGCGTTTGGATGATGTCGTAAAAAAAGGTTGAGTTTCTATTAACTCATTTAGTAGTTCCTTTTCAATTGAAATTTTTAACAAGTTTCTAAGTCTGTCTTCTAACATCGTATTACGTAGACTGATTTTGATTCTGTTTAAGCAAGAAAAACTCCGTTCTACGGAAACACTAGTGGACGGAATAGTCACTATTAAGCAAAAAAGTTTATAAGCTTCTTTAAAAATATATTTGTTTTCTGTTAAAATTTCCATGAATGTTTGTAATTTCATATCTCTATACTGCTTATCCAGATATATGTGTTTTAATTCATTTTTCAATCTTTGGAAGTCAGTAAATATATTGGGGTAGTACACATTTAAATTATTTATTGTTTTTGTAGGAAATTTATTGGAATACTCTATAAATTTTGAAGTATCCATTAATGTAATAAAATGAAGCTTTTCCATATCTTGAAAACGTGTAGTAATTTGTAAAGAAATAGTATCTAATATTTCATAAAATATGAATTTTATATTTTGCAAGAACTTTATTTTGTGTGAGCGTCACTTTTTTTTTGTCCCTCACGGTGTTCAGTTGGAACTGTTGTTTTCGAAATCACTAATTCGAAAATTTCCACGAACGTATCCTCCTTTCGTTTGATGTTTAAAAGAATCTGCGTATTTTTAATTTGTGAGATGCAAAAATTAATGTCAAATGACTTATTTTGTAGTACATTGAAGAGAACATCCGTAAGTCCAAAAATATGGTTAAAAACAACAACCAAAAGTGAAAATTCAAAGTCGTTAAATATATTTAAATAGCCGACACTCTGCCTAAGCGAAGTTTGATCGGAGGTTGGATCGTTCATAATCTCAGTAAATACTTCTTTTAAAGAATCCCATTCTTTATTTATAACACTCAACATTTTAGAGTTTGATGTCCATCGCGTAATAACAGAAGTAGGAATTCGTCTTCCGACGACTGTATCGACCACGTGAGTTCGTTTGGCAGAATGATGAAAAAATGCAGGTATGTCGCTTTTAGTTGCAAAAAATATGCGACACTGTGAAATGCTGTTGCAGCTTTGTTGTAGCACTAAATTCAGACGATGTGCCAAACAGTGAATAAAAACTGTATGTGGCGTTACTTCTTTAATTTTGGACTGAAGACCATTTAAGTGCCCTGACATTACGCTTGCCCCATCAAAACATTCTCCTATAAGTTTTGATTTATAGTTAAATTTTTCGAGGCATCTTGATACAAGGTTAAACAATGCTTCGGCAGTCCGATTGGAACTGACGTCATAAAATCCCAAAAATCTTTCCACTGACTTTCCACCAGCAATAACATACCTAATTATGATACTACATTGAGATTTTTGGACAATATCTGTGGAATCGTCTACTTGTATAGAAAAAAATGCAATCCTTTATTTCTTTTTCGATATGTTCATTGATATATTGCCAAATGCAGTCAATTATTTCATTCTGAATAGTCTTAGAATTGCCGGCAAACATGGGTGTGATTTTTCAAAAGTGCTCATGAATGTCCACAGGGCTTATCGAAATAAAGGTTTCTAACAATTCTTTAAAATTACCATGATTAGTGGAGGTTACATCTTTGTGATGACCATGAAATGCTAATTCTTGCTTCCCCAAGTAAAGAACAGCACGAATGGGCGGGCAATTGAATGAAACGTCCATTAAGCTGCATATTTTCGTTGAAGCGTTTAATATATATTGCCTAAAGTATTCTTTTAAAGCATCCTCAATACCACTTAAATTTTTTTTTAAGTTTGAAAAACATAATGTACAATCCACACGATCAAAAGAACCTTCATGTTTGTGAAGAGCACGGGTAACGTTACCAAAATCATTGAAACCACTCTTATTCCACACATTTGATTTAACACCAATGATTAAACATGGCATACAAAAAAGTTTATTTAAATAATAACTCCCACACAGCCATTCAAACTCCGAATACCACGAAATCTTAAGGAAAATGCTGATTTTGCTCTTTTTTTCTTCTTTTTGCAACTTTGCGTTGGCTTAAAAATTGTAATTGCTCACTGAAGCCGGGTTTTAGGTCATTTAGAAACGTCCTATGAACGTAATGGGTTAACCTAACGAATCAAGTAACGGAAATGTTGTTTTTCTAGGCGGTTTGAGAACTTGTAGCATAGTGCGCATATCTGAACTTTATCTGAACTGAAGTTTGATTCAATTCTTTGATTTAATTTTTTTTCTTTGACCAGTAACACCCCCACAGAAAATTTTTTACCTCTAGAAACCTCTGTGGTAATCAAAAATCTCAATTTTTATTTCTGATCAAGCCATACCTCTGTTTTGGTAATTTTTATCCTTTTTCCATGCAAAATCTCTAGATTCAGAGGTAAAACCTCTGATCTGGCAATACTAGCTGACATGATGATGCGATAAAAATTTCTCTTCTCTGACAGTACTTGCTTTCGCCGTAAATATTCCATCGCCATGGTAACCATGTTCGCAAAACATTTCCGTTTTGAAGCGAAGCTCTGAATTTCTATTGTCGCTTCATCCGTCCCTTTTTCTCGGCGGGCAATATTTCGTTGGTGCGTTTAACGCGTTTAAAGCGCTGACTTAAAAACGTAGCCTTCTGTTCCTGAATGTAATTCCAATTATATTAAAGGAATTAAATTAAAAACAAATAGTGGGCTCAAAATAAAATTCTAAATTTTATTTTTCTAATCAAATTTTAAATTTGACAAAAAAATAAAAATAATTTGGAGATTAAATTAAAAAAACTGTTCAACCGCCCAATTTCTTTAGGTGAAGTGCCGCTTCACTCGCGTCACTGGTTGAAAGTCATGAATTTTTTTCAAATGTTTCCACGTCATGGAAAGTAAAGCTAGATTTGAAAGAACAATCGACAAGAAAAACATTTGTTTATAAACCTGGACATCGCCTTGTTGACATGTTCTATTGTCTTAATATATGCGTAACTTATCTCATCGTTTACTGAGACCTTTGATACTAAGATAAGAAAGGTTATCAGTTAGGTTGAATGACGCCAGATTCATTGACACGAAGGTTCTAGAGCTGTGTAGAAATATCGGAGAAAAGCAGTGATTCAGGCTTCATCGTTACACCTAATGTATTTATAAAAATGCAAGCAGACATATAATCGTTTGTTTCGACTACCTCTGCGATCAGGGGCGACTTAAGGGCCAGGCGACCCAGACGGTCGCCCAGGGCCTCGTTTTGTTGAGAGCGCCAAACTGAAGTCAAGTTTAAATTTTTTTAACTAACCCAATAGTAGAAAATCTCTCTAAAAAGAGACAAGTTTAGAGAAATTTTTAGAGACATCTTTAGAGAAATTCTTTCAGAGACTGTTGGCCACTTTTATCGCGTAGGCTATATGGCTCACTGTGCATCTGTGAAAATCTCCTGTTTTCGCCGGAGTTGGTGGTGGGTGCTAAAAAGCAATCCGTGCTTAAAACCAACCACGAGCCGCTCCTGTATGTGATAATCCAGACTAGGGGCATTGTTTTTTATGCCGTATTCCTGTGCCTGCCTTATCCGGTATGCCGGATAATTCAAGAAACACCAGATTTTGGAATTTCAACAGCTGCCCGCATCCAGTTTTTATATTTGCGGCACGTTGTATAATACGGGGTTTTCTAGCATTAGTAAAACACCTCTTTTATTCGACATGTCGACTAATTTGCTGAATGGTATGGTAAAATTGCTCAATACTACAATAAGCTACAGAGAAAC
>QLNU02015360.1:114695225-114727749 GCA_006491805.2 Dysdera silvatica | reverse complement strand
ATGAAGATAAACTATTTACAGGATGCATTCTGTCTGATCACTACATGCATTCAATGAATTGTCAGAACGTATTCTTTCTGACCAATACATTCATTCAATGCGTTGTCAGAATGCAATCTGGTTGACCAATACATTCATTCAGTGCATTGTCAGAATGCATTCTGTCTAATAAATAGTCTGTCATGGACCTGCTCATAGTGTAGGTTTTAATTAATATTTAAATTTTCATACTTGTTTTTATAATATGTGGATATTGCTAATTTTAATATTTTACCTTCATATTTGTTTAATGCAGTGGTACACTGGGATAATATAGCTCTTTTCTCATTTGGCAAATGCCAAAGCTAATATAAAGAAATGTTCTATTGTATTACAGGCATTGCGTAAGCGTCTCCCTTGATAACGTTCCTTCGTAATATAGTCATTTCATTACTTTATCTTCATTGCTTCCATTGTTTCATTTCTTTTCGTTATTTTATCTCCATTACTTTCATAAGTTTATTTCAATTCTTTTCATTATTTTGATTATTTTATTTCTATTCTCCTCATTATTTTATCTCCATTCGTTTTAAATATTTTACCTATTTTACTCAATTTGCTGTAATTTTGTTCCCGTCCAACTCATGATTTTTGCTTGTCTATTGTTGCTGCGTGTTTTGAATTGGAGAAATAGAAAATAATAGAAATTTATTCAACCCAATATAAATATACAATTACCGGTGATTCATCTGTTCCAATGATTCTAACGTTACAATTAACGTTTTTGAGATTTAGAGAAATTAACATGATTAGATTAGAAATGGAGGAAAGCAGAAAGCAATAGCTTGTTACGAGGCTCTCTTCCAGTTAGATGATGCATTCTGTAAATCACAGTTTTCAGCCCCGTTTCTTCAATTTCAAATTATTTTTATAAATTTAATGAATTTTGGGGGTGGGGTAACTTTCTTTTCATTAGACTATAAAACAAAGAATTTTTGTGTAGATTTATGGTCTCATTTGAGAAACTGTAATATTGGGCAGAATCATAGGCGTAGGCAGAAAAGTGGGGTTAATGGGAGGGGGTTTACAGCTCTACAACTCATATATTCCTATGTTAAATATACAAAATTTCATTGCAATGGGGGGTTACAACCCCAAAATCTGCCCCCAGCTACGCCTATGGGCAGGATGAGCATTTAGTTGACGCATACACTTAACTGAGATAGAGAGGGTGTAAGGGAATTTGAGCGGCAGAGATTTTTAATTTAATTATTTATTTATTCAAATATATATGTATATATATTTGTAATTTTATTTGTATAAGACTGGTTTTTGGTTCAAATCAATACTTAATATTATTCGATTATTACGTATTATATATTAGTTGTTTTTAAATGGTATTAAAATGTTTTGTTTTTATTTTTACTTCATATTTTTAATATTTTTTACAAATTGGTACTATCATCATCATCAAGTGTCTTCTCCGATTCGGAGGTTGACTACCAATATGGACCAGGTTTTCCTATCTCTACTGGCATCGATAATGTCTTTCGTGCTTAGTCTAGTCGAAGCTTTTAATTCATCCCTCCATCCTCTTCTTTCACTGCCTCTAGGTCTCTTCCCCACGATGTTTCCTTTCAGTGCCAGTTGGGATAGTTGGTATTTTTCTCCTCTCACTATGTGGCCGCAGTATGCTAACTTTCTTCTCAGAATTGAAGTGAGAATAGTTCTTTTGTATTGGATTTGTTCAAGACTTACCGCTTGGAGATCTTGTCAGTCCATTTTATCCTCAATAGTCTTCTCAGGGTCCACATTTCAAAATCTTCGATTCTAATTTTGGCGTCTTTTTTTTTAATGTCCAGGTCTCGCAACCATAAAATAGTATAGGCCAAATATAAAGTTTTAAAATTAAAATTCTGAGATGTAAATTTAATTTTCTCTCACCAGAACTTTTTTCATTTCACTGAATTTTGTTTTCGTCAGGCCAATTCGATACCTTATTTCTTTTACTTAATCGTTATTGTAGCAAAAACGTTTTCAAAAATAGCAAAAAGAATGTACTTATTCTATGGCCATGTTTTTACAATAGGCAGTGATGTCGAAGATTTTTCTGCTAAGATACATAATTTTCGTTTTCTTCACATTAACGGTACATCTCATTTTTTCGCTTGTTGTATCAATTTCATTGATGAGCACCTGCAAATCTTTATTTGAGGTAGCCATTATTACCATATCATCAGCATATCTCAAGTTATTTATAATAGTTCCATTTATCTTTAAACTTTCTTTCCTTTCTTCCATGACTTCTTGAATCATTTCTTCTGAATATAGGTTATAGAGGATGGGAGAAAGAACGCATCCCTGTCTGATTTCTTGCTTTATTTCCACCCCTTTTGTTTCATAGTTGTCGTTTTTGATTTTCGTTTTTTGATTCCAGTAAGCTGCTTTAATAATATGGATATCTATGGTATCCAGACCTGTCTTAAAGAGTATTTCTATCAGCTTGTCGTGTTTTAGCTTATCGAAAGCTTTCTCGTAATCCACAAAGCAGAGCAAAAGAGGGATATTCATTTCAATCGCCTTTTCTGCCAACTGCGATAATGAGAAGATTGCTTCTCTTTCGTCGAAACCAATCCTAAAACAGAATTGTAAATTACCAATTCTTATACCAAATTACTACATATATGAATATTAAACACAATGTTAACGAATCGGGTTAGAGATTTGAATGTTGCTAAGAAAAGAATGCTCCACTTTTCTACAGTTACATGTGATTTTTCGTTTTCTCTCTCTTTGGTTTTTAAGGTAGAATTAACGCATAAGTTATAGTTAGGGTGTAACTTGAGGATTAAAATATAGCGTAAGCTGGGGGCAAAAAATTAAAAACAAATTATGGAAAAAATATGATTTTGCCTCTGTTCTAAATAAACTGGGGGCATTTGCATCCTTGCTCCCGCCAGATTACGCTTATGGTCGTAGTGGGAAAAAACAATGAAAAATAACCATGCTTTCCTCTAAATATTCAGTATCCATTGTATTTCATAAAAAGTCCAAAGTGCGTGGTATTGCGATTGAATTACGAGGCACTGAGACCAACAATACCTCCATTGTGTTTTCGACATCAGTGTTGAGCGGAAAAGAGAACTTCGGTGCTTATTTGTGGAGTAAAAAGCAGATTTCGTAGCCTTTGTTCAGTGGGTGTTATTTTTAGAGACTTCATATTATTGATGTATGCACGTATCACCGAGGAAAAAATGGCCCAAGTTTCCTCCATGCCTTCTGCATTTTGATTCTTCTTTCGCACTTGTTCACCCCTGCACGTTTAATGAGGACATGAATCATATTCACTGGAAGATCATGATTTTTGTTTTCTTGTTTTGCATGGTTGACGCTTTGCCAATGTTTACGGTGTGGAAGCTTATACAGATACGGTTCTGAAAATATTTTTTTTGAAGCAAGTCTACCATGTAAAAGGGCTGGAGGACATTTAGGCAATGTATTTACTTAGCGTCAGGGGCATCAATTTGAAAATATTGGTTGGGGTGCTGAATGGAAGAACCACACGTGGAATCAAGTAAAACAACCAGAGTCAGCAAAAACATAAACAACAAAAATTAATGTATTTTATACCATATATATCTCCAACCCAACCTTCAAGTATAGACTGTATTTCTTTATTGATTTTCCATGAATTTTGGGAGTGCTGAAGTGGGGACTGGGCACTTTAGAGTTGGCGCTCATGCTTGGCGCCATGGTTTACTTCAAGTGAATTTGAATAAGCTTACTTAAAGTTAAGATTTGAAGATGCGTTGTTAAATTTTTTGAAAAAAATGGGTACTCTGACTCATTACAGGGTTTGTTGCTTAAATGTAATTATTTATACCTACCTTAGCCGATTTTTTGTATTACACTAAACCAAGAGTCAGTAGCCTATGGTACATTTTATGCAACCTGCCGCATATCTGATCAGTTGGTTGCGATAGAGTTAGAATGACAATTTTTGGTAACAATCGTAATTTAAATAGATTCAAAAATATTTTTAAAAAAAACTTCATAAAATTAGATAAAAGGAAATTTCTTTGATCTGACATGGGCCATGGGCGCCCATATGGGGGCAGAGGGGGCTCGAGCCCCACCTAGTAATTTAAAAATTTTATTTGCCCGAACCTGCTATGCATTTACTTTCAAAAGTTTTACAGTCACATTTTAAAATAAGGTACTTTTTAGCTCATTACTAATTGTCAAGCAGTATCAATTATTTTTGTAGCGTTTTGGTATCTTGTACATTCACTAAAATTCTCGACAGCTTTGAGAAGGAGGTAATAATTTTTCCCAGACCCCACCTTTAGAAGTACTCATATGGGCACCCATGTTATAGGCTGATCGTTTAGCTTTTTCTCGAGAGAGAGAGAAAGAGAGAGCTCGCGTGTTCACTTCTTGTATTATTTTTTATCTATTTAAAATACGTATGTTTTTAATATTCCATTATAGATTCCATTGATAGATTGATTTTATATAATTTGATAGTTTATCAATGCCTGTATATTATCATTTTTATTCATATTAAATGGCCCAAAATAATTTCTAAAATTTCCCTTTCTATTTCGAAAGTCTAGTTTCCTGGAATTTATATGGAACTATGGTAACGTGATCTAATATCCAACAACTGCTCTTACCTATGATAAATAAATTGATTACTTTTCATTGACTCTTTTACCACTTCACTTCTAAAGGATTCGGATTACGGATTTTGGAAACGATGCAAAACCACAGTACCAAAGGATTACCAATTTTTAAAATAGAATATGTCCAAACAACACTAGTACAGTATATAGTACACTAGTTAGTTTTACATAGCTTTTTTTTCTATACCACGCTTATTATTTTGGAGAATATGCATACCTCAACCCTTTTCTATAAAGTAGCATATTAAAATAAGGAAAAATATATTATAGTTCTCGGAAAAATTGATCGATATTATTTAACCACCATAATTTAAATAATTAAATCACTACAGATTAAATTCATGAAGACTATAGAATGGAATAATAGTTTAAATTGGAACGCGCTATTTATCAAATATGGTATAATACCAATTAAATGAATATTTTGTTCTGAAATTAATGTTCGGAAGAATAAAAGAAAGTAAATATATGGAAATATGGATACAATATTTTGATAATTCTTTGATAATGATTTGATGTAGTATAAATCTAAAAAGAAATAATCTAATTAATCTCTCAAAGATTAGAACTGAACGATATACAAGTATGAAATATTAGAATAATTCACTGGATTATCTTAAAAATATAAATAACATTAAATTTTTTAAAAAGAAAATAATTATATACTTATCAAAAGGAGTTTGTATGTCAGTGGACCAATTAGGTCTCCAGCTGGTTGATTTTTTTTCATTTTTAGTGGGGACCCATCAAAGAGGCATGCAACTGTATCGTCTTATTAATTTGCTTGTGACATTTTTATACTTGTTTGTAAAGGTTTATTCGTTGTAAAATTTGTCTATTTGATATTTTAATTCTTTATTTCAAGATTGAATGCATGGTGTATCCCATATGACAAATAAGCAAATATTATTATTATTATTATTATTATTATTATTATCTTAGCATAAAAAAGATCGAAGAATGTTTTCTTAAGAGTGTGGGAGAACTTTCATTTTGCTCTTACGAAGTCCAACCACCTACCAAAAAAAAGAAATATTATAAATATTCAAATCAAACCGGAACGACTAAATGGCCATGATATGATTATTTCCGCCATCAATGCTGTAGGATACTTTTCCTCGTTGATTGTTTTTTTGTTTGGAAACGTTATCATAACTAGACCATATCGTCGGTATCACACCTTCATCCTACAGATAAAATTCACTAACGTGAACATAAAACAAGGTTTTTCCCTTTGTTTTAATAATTTATCTGTAGATATGATTTTTTCTAGACTTAGCATTGTTCATTTCTTTTCATAAAATCTTTAATCGCGTAAAC
Source organism: Dysdera silvatica (assembly GCA_006491805.2). Taxonomy (NCBI): domain Eukaryota; kingdom Metazoa; phylum Arthropoda; class Arachnida; order Araneae; family Dysderidae; genus Dysdera; species Dysdera silvatica. The sequence continues at coordinate 114,721,765 of QLNU02015360.1, read as the reverse complement.
CGATAAGCACTTGCATATCTTATTAAAACGCCTATTTACTTATGATTCGGTTTCATACATAAGGGTAAAACTGCACGGAACTAAAGTTGCATTGATAAACTTTGGGTTTTTTCATGAGTATTGTTTCGGCATAATAATATTTGATGATTTTAATTGAAAAATTATTATGTGTTCATTGTTATGATAACATTTCATTATTTATGTGACTTGTATAAAGGATAAACGTATTTTAGATCGAGATTCTGCATGTTAGATAAGGGGTATCCATTCTGATGTCCTTGTCCATTAAATTGTAATGTCTTAATTTTTAAATTTAAATTAATGTCTTAGTTCTTAAATTTAAATCAATGTCTTAATTTTTAAATTTAAATCAATGTATTAATTTTTAAATTTAAATCAACGTATTAATTTTTAAATTTAAATCAATGTATTAATTTTTTAAATTTAAATTCATGTATTAATTTTTAAATTTAAAGTAATGTCTTAATTTTTTATCTAAAAAAAGAGGAAGCAGGGACACATGTTGTTGAAAAATATTCATGTGTGTCTCACTTTCCTAATTTTCTTAAATAGTCAAACTTAATTATTCATAGGTATGAAGGCTTACTAGTTGTAAGTAATTGTATATATTTTATGATTATGGTGTGTGAATTTTTTTTAAATTTTCGCCATTTAATTACTTTCGCCATTTCGGCACTTTTAGAGATTTAACTGTTTTTTTTTAATTTAGCAACTTTTTGGGATTTAACCACTTGTTAGATATGGCCACTTTTTGAAGGGTAATTAGTGAAGGGATTAATCATTGAACCTTTTGGTTATAAAGGCAACTGCGCTAAAATCGCCATATCTACTTCTAATACTACGGTCAACGAAACGACAGCAACCACAACAAAATGACCACATTATTTGCCACATTATTATTTTCAAATCTGTTACTTGGGCATTAAATTAAAAAATTATGCCTATTTATTTCATTTTTAGAGCTGGAGTTAAATGTTCAAATGAATGAATGAATAAACAAATAAATAAATAAATAAATTTAAATATTCAACGTTCGATGAATGCTCATGTGAGAGTTATAGCTCACACTGTATGTATTTTTACGATACCAAAACTAACATTTTCTACTAAAATTGTTGGAAGATCGTACTACCTTATTTTCGCATCATGTATTTTTGAGAAGCTGAATGGATGTTTTATTTAAAAAAAATTCACGCAGTATATTTAATGCAAATTTTTAAAATAATGGCAAATACTCTCTATTCATTATATGAAAAAGCAACGAAGAAGAGAAGAAAAAGCAGGAGAAATAGAAAGATATTTTATCATTCTGTTTCACGAAGCTACGATTAGCTTTGTAAACTTGGCAATAAAAAATGTAAAGGCGTTCATATCAACCCAGTCCTCTCCTTTATTTCTGTTCACGACCAACATCCTTGTCAATTTCCAATCACTTGAAAAGCACAGGAAGGCTTTGTAAGTGACCTAACATATGGCAACGTTAATTTTCATTCACATACGTATTCAATAATAAGTGAGAAGATAACGAAGAGTTTTAAAACGAAATCTTTGCAATAATCAACAAACGCTACCATGTACTTAGTATACCTCTTCCGCATATGGAAAATGGTTTTGTCTATGGAAGAAAGCCTAACAAAAATCACAAATTGAAAATTTATTTTAAAAAAAAAATAATTATAGAAAATCGAGTTCGTTTATTAATCATGAATGTGCGACAATTTTACAAAATTTATTAATTGCTATGAATAAAATTTTGAGACGTCTCGAATCTTCCATTGACCAACCGTTTGGAACAAACAACTGACCATCCCATATCAAGTATGAGTGACAAATACGCTTGAACTTAAAATACAAACAAACGTTAAAAAGAATGGCCTTTTCTTTCATCATCGTTAGTTTATAAAAGAAAAAAAGTCCAATCTGTACCCAGAGAAGTATATTTGGGTAGCTTTAGAAGGCCACATATTCGGCTCCCACCCATACTAGTTGCGCCCACGCTAATAGCAATAAGCTTTATCTTTTTTCTCGTGTAATGTAAGGTTAAGCAAAGAACTTAACTACGGTTGAAATTATTCAGACATATATAGTAAAAAACTTGTTTTTTAACAACTAGAAAACAGGACAACAACTGATAATCTGTCTTCTTATTAATAAACGTGTTCAAAAGAGGCATAATTTTAAAGAATTAAGATATATATGAGAAGTTAGTTATTATCCAAAGCAGCGGTTCTTCAACTGTAGTCCGCGGACCCCAGTGGTCCGTGAGACCTTATCAGGGGGTTCGCGTGACCCTCCCATTGTTCTACAAAGGTTGGGAAAAATACTAACAAAGGGAACCTACAGTGAGTGCCCCGCTGATTTTGATGAAATTTTTTTTTGGTGAAAGTAGAGCCAAATTAAAGAAATATGTGTCTCAACATTCGTGCCAATGTGGTTAATTTTCGGAGATATGATTTTTTAAAGATTTTGCATACTATATGAGCTTAAAACACAATGCTCTCTGCAAAGCACCTTTTGTACCTTTACAACTCTTCAATAAAATATTAAAATTCGTGTAAAAATTATAACTGCGAAAAATAGTATCACAGAATTAAATATGTAAATATGAATTTTATTAAAGTAAGTTTATGAGCAAAATCCGATTGTAAGCAAAGTATTTTACTAAAAAAAAAAATACACAAATACATATATAAAAAGGATGCATTAAAAAAAAGTGATCGATTTCCCCAGGCATTGAACACAAAAATACGGAGCGAAGAGCCGACAACTTAACGACCCAGCTACCGATTGGCTTGCAGAGGGCGTCGTGTTTTAAGCTCATATATTGGATGCAAAATCTTTAAAAATTCATATCTCCGAAAATAAGCCGCATTGGCACGAATGCCGAGACACGTATTTCCTTATTTTGGCTCTATTTTAACCAAAAAAAAAATCGGCGGGGCACTGTGAGTTCCCTTGTACGGTTCGTTCGCGCCGAGTTGACGCCCGATCCGTTACCGGACGGGTTGTTTCCACTGCAGTTTAGGGAAGGCCGTCTTGGAGGAACTGGTTTTTCGCACGCGAAACAACCCGTTCCATAACGGACTATGTTACTCTTTAATGCTAAGAATAAATTATGAGGGAACGAAAAATTCCTTCCTTAAATGGTGAAAATTAGTGATTAAACACTAGAAATAAATATGTATGATGCAAATTCTGGGTTTTAAACTTTAAGTTAATTCTTGGGGGGTCCGCAAGGGCGAGTGATCTCTGAAGAGGGTCCGCTGTCTAGGAAAGTTAAAGAACCACTGATCTAAAGTATGACGCCATTACATGGTGTGAGATAAAGGGAAGAAAAGCAAACGCCTTAAAACTACGTATATTAATACTAAGTAAGTTTTATTTTTCGAATTATTGGGAAGAAAAATAAGGTGACGAAACATTATTTCAAAAGTATCTCTTTTGTACGGATAATAAGGCCAGGTTTTTGATTACCTTTTCGCTAACATTTCTTTGTTTATGCATGTAAATAAAATTGAGATTATGTGAGCAAGGCAGCGGACCACAGATCCCGAATTTTTGAATGTTTTCTTAGCCCTGGTTGTTTAGCCCTGTTTTCAGCAAGTAAACATCGGAATAAGTCGACATATCTAATTAAAAATGCAGTTAAAAGAGCAAAAAAATAAAAAACTCTCAAAGAAGAGAGTTCTTTGCTCTCCTTAAGCAAACTGCAATGCCATTTAGACAATCGAGTAAACATTGATGAAAACGCAGGAGGCACTTCAACTGCTGCTTTCGATTAGATAAAGCGCAGCCAAACACGTGAAACAGGGCGCAAAGCGATGAAGCAAAACCTCACTGTTCAGCATTCAAAACTGTGGTTAACTGCAGATAGTGATAAACTGGGCATCCCTTTACATGATTTGATATATAGAAGTGATTTAATGAAGAAAAAAACCCAAAATATTAGTTAATTTATAGAGTGCGATAATTATAAAAATAACAAAGACTAAAAATAGTTGAAACGGACCATGGAACACTTAGTGCTTAAGTGTTTACCGCTCTGATGATCGCGATTTAAACACATTTGATCTTTTCGTATTTCACAAGATACGCCACGAGCAGTGCTGGATTTTCGAAGAGGATGGGCCTAGAGCTTCAAAACCTAGGGAGCCTTGGGCTATTACGCATACATACATTTTAAACATTGTCATAGACCTTTCTTACACATGCTGTCATAACACACTGTAGTCTTTAACCAACCAACTGAAACAAATTGAAAACGTGATTATTTATGCAGTATAGCCCATTTGGCGCAGTATAGCCCAGATGCTCTTGCGCCATAAAAAAGCCAAACAATCAATCAATGATTATTTATGATTATATGCTATTAGCCAATGAGAATACGCGAAGTACATGAACCCTCATGAGCAATAGTGCACGTACGTATGCATTTTTTTGAATGCAATGTAAATTTGGTTCATAGAAACCAAAGTTAAACCACATGAGTAAAATTGAAGTCACGTGAAGTTGTAGCCCACTTCCTAACGAATCATGAAAGCATGATTGAATGAGAATCTGACGAAAGATCCCAAGTCATCCACATGTGTCGTGTTTAAATCATTCATTTAAAAAGGATGTGGCTTTTTTCATTCGTTAAGAATTTAAAAGGATGTGCTTGTATGTTTCACTCCAAGTGCAATTGAAATCTTGTATTTATTAACGTAAAAGCTCAAGTAGAATCTTGTCCCCACGTGGCAGCTTTTTCAATCGCCAGGTCATTTTTCCTCTGTTTTTTACATAAAATGTATCTTTAATTATAGAAATATTATAGCATACAGAATCTTTTAATAAACAACTAATGTTGTAATGTAATAAGCAGAATAAATATGCGCAATCAAAATATATGAAAAATATATATAATTAATTAGATAATACAGCGTGTCCCGATAGTTTATGAACAACTATTTCTTTGGAATATCAGATGAAGTATGCAGAGAAACGAATTCAAAGTATTTTATGCATACAGCATATCAAAAGACATATGTTGCAATGTTTAAATATCATTTAACACTCACACATATTTTGTGGGAAAATGAAATTAAAAAATGCTGTCCCAAAAGTATATGGACAGCGAATTAAAACATCGTCTTGATGGGCTAAATTTCAAAATTTGCGTATTACTGTGGTTGCTTTATGACGCAATGATGTTTCTATGTAATTTCGCAGCAAATGTCTTTACTTTTGTTAAAAAACTTATTTTAGTTTAAAAAATGCCACGAATTTTACATTTTTCTCAAGACGAGGTGACAAAAATATGGCGTTTAAAAGCACAAGGATTAAAAATTGGTGATATTGTTAAACAAATGCAACGAAGTAGATCTGGTTTATTTGTTTGTTTGAATTTTTTATGGCGCAAGAGCATCTAGGCTATACTGCGCCAAGATCTTGTATCCACCTAATTTTGTCAAAAGGTGACACTGTGACTGCAAGACAATGGTATGGGCGACCAAAAAAGAAAGACAAGTGACCGATAAGACAGGCAACTTTTAAAATCAGCTTATACTTAAGAAAGGTGTGTATGTTACGTTACATAACGTAGGATTTAGCTACTGTTATGTCAAAATCTGCCCTTCATCGATGTTTACGGGCAAGTAGAATTCATATTGATCGTAAAACGCGTCGCTCTCCATTGCTAAAACCACATTACAGAGAGATGCGTTTGCTTGGGCCAAGAAACATATGCATTGGACCGACGACGAATAGTTATGCGTTATTTAGTGGTAAAATGAAAAATGTAATGTAGATGGTCCAGATGGTTGGGCTTATTATTGGCAAGACATACGATGAGAATCTCGCACTTTTTTCAACCGCCATCAAGCTGGAGCATCTATCATGGTGTGGGCGGCATTCTGTTTTAATGGTACCACTGATATCGCTTATATGCAAGATCGACAGTGTTCCAGTGATTATTTGAAGTACTTCAAAGTGATTTACTGTCTTTCGGAAAAATGTTGGGTGGTAAACAATGGGTGTTTCAACAGGACAACGCTTCTATCCACGTCTCTAATTCAACAGATAAGTGATTTGTAAAAATAATGTTACGGTTATGGAGTGGCTAGCGCTCAGCCCCGACCTCAACCCCATAGAAAACCTCTGAGGACAGGGCTTAATCACCGCAAAGGCGTCCAAAGCCCGGGCTTTGGGACTAGACTCTAGCAGGAGTGGGAACTGCACGGTGAACAATCCTTCTGCGCATGTGCGTGGTCCACGCACATGCTCAGAATATAATCTATTCTCAAAGCTCGGGCTTTGGACGCCTTTACGGTGATCAGGCCTTGCCTGGGGATATTAGCACATGATGTATATGTCAACGGTCGTCAATTTTGCACAGTGGAAGAGTTAAAACAGCAAATAGAACGAAATCGGTCCTCTAACCAGAATTTCTTCAAAACTCGTTAAAGGTATGCCTGATCGAATCTGTAAAACTAAATAACTATCTGTAAATAAATATGTCTCTAAATAAATATCTGTAAAACAAAATAACGGATACAAAATATGAACTGAAAAGGACAAAATGTACAATCCCCATGTGCTTTTGGGACAGCATTTTTTTTTATTTCATTTTTTCCACAAAATATGTGTGAGTGCTAAATGATATTTAAATATTTCATCATATATGTCTTTTAATTTGCTGTATGTGTAAAATAGTTTTCATTCGTTTTTCTCTGTACTTCATCTGATGTTGCAAAAAATTGTTGTCCATAAACTTATGGGACACGCTATATTATTAATTAATCATTATATGTGATTCATGAATTATGCGTTTGTATTATGTAATATTACATAATAATAAAGTTTATTAAATACAGTCTAACTCGGTTTTAAATTTAATAAAAAATTCCGTGGTGGAATTTTAGGATTTTGACGTAATAGACGAGTTGTCGCCATATCCGAGATCGTTATAACCGAATTATACTGAAATTGGTTATTGAGATTAAAGTTTAATTGAATAATAAAATACAATCACACTCATTTACTATAGGGAATGTATTCTTCGAGAATGGAGCGCTATGCAAATTAACGCTATGTCGAATTATTGCGTAGTCGGTCCCAATTAATCGGCTCACGGATAATCGAATACCGCGCTTATGAAATTAAAATCTGTTAGAAATTATCTGTTAAAAATTTCCACATAAAATGTTAAATTCCACCTCTTTAACGAATAATATTTGGGGGCTATCCTCAGATAATCGAATAAAGATGGCAATCTTAGCATGAAAATCAGTGCTCAAACAAGGAAAGAAAAGCGTGTAGAGGAAAATTTACCTTTGCAAACCTCCTTTTTCCCCCACACCTAGTTGTCGTGAAGGATTTTCAAGGGCTCCCTCATGACCGACTCGACTAAAGTCGGCCATGGGTCTCCCTCTTATAATGTAGGGACTACGTTCGCGTGTAGCCCCTCTTTTCCTTAAGGTGGGGATAGTTTCACCTTTGACCAATTAGTCTGACTCCAATCACTGGATGCCAGTTATCGCATTGTCGCGTTGTGAAAAATACTTTCTTTTCAAATAGACATTGAGCTTATACGATAAGCTCAATGAAAAAAGCCAATAAAAAGCTATAAAAGAAAAAAGCGATAATAAAATCTAATAAAAAGTAAAGTAACGCGCTCTCGTAACTCAAAATTGCAGAAGAGTTACGAACTTGCGTGCAAGTAAAACCGCAAATGAACGCCAGTGTACAACTTTTTTTCCATTATGCATGGATACGTTATAACTTATTTTTGTACAGCCCGTGAAGCAAAAATCCGAACATTCGTTGCTATTTGCGCAATAATTATCCTACAAAAAATTCAAAAGTGCCAATCGATAGCGAACAACCAAATCTACCATTTGATGTTCATAAAATTTGCATAAAGGACCGTCTTCATATCAAAACTTGCAGCAACTTCGAAAATTCCAATGGCAACAACTAGTTTTTACTAAATATTTCGAATATGAAAAAGAAAACAAAAAAAACCTAATACCAAATTTCAATTCGTTTGATTCAAGGGTTTATGAGTTTTTAATATTAGAAATATTGAGCTCATATGAAAGCTTACCCATGAAAGCTTACTATAACGGTGGCTGTTCTTGAAAATTTTTAAACATTATTTAAAACAAATTTCTTCATATTACGAAATTATTTATAAATTAATTAATAAAATTGTTTATAAAATAATTAATAAAATTATTTATAAAATAATTAATAAAATTATTTATAAAATTTTTAACAAATTTTTTAATAAAATTATTTATAAAATAATTAATAAAATTATTTATAAAATTTTAACAAAGTTTTAATAAAATTATTAATAAAATTATTAATAAATTCATATTACGAAAAAAACCAACATAAACTTCACCAAAAGCTACGTAGCTAGCTAAGTGGAATCGCTTACTAATATTCATTTGGTTGGAAAATCAAACCTCGTATTTACATGCAGCAGGTGTTTGCACTTTAAACAATTTAAAATCAGGCTTTTTGGGAAGTACCGCAGATGGCATTTTCCAACCCTTTAGTTGTCTCTCGTTTCAGAGTTATTAATGGGATCTACGTTATACGACAAACCGATGCGTATGCGATTACTTGGTCGCTGTTTGATTCAAAAATACCATCCTTAACTCGCGCATACCGGATTTTTGTTGGAAGTTTTGGCTGGGACTCAAAGAGACAGTATTAGATCATTCTTCCCTGCAAGACGACAGAACGGGGCAGACAGCTGAGGGAATCGTTTTGTTGATGAGAAGACAAATTGTCACAATGACTCCCCTGTCTATAGATATTTCCGTGGCTGATGCGCGGAATATCTATAACGGATGAGTGTGCTCTTGCAAATATCCTATTACAGTAGCTTTTTCATCCCTGTCAATTAGCCAATGAATAATTTTGCACTCTCTGCTGCAAAAATATTTTGAAGAAATTTCAAAAATTCCCGAGAGAGTTTCCGAGCTAAAAATAAACCCAATTAAATCATTTCTGGCTGTACTTCATGGCACAGAAAACGAAAACAGCTATTCCTCAATCATATTTTGGCAAAACCTTGGCTCAGCTATTGTAAAAGTGTAGAACTAATTGTGCGCACTTCTGACCCTTTGTTAGTTATATAATCTATTAGGGAAATCTATTCTCCTTCTCTCGTTCCACCGTTTAAAAATAAAGTTGAGGTAGAAAGCGAAACAAAAGAAAACACCTCTCGTGCCCTTGGTCCAAAATTTAATATATATATAAATCGTCATTTGAGGTCGCGTTATATAGTATATAATGGCCATTTCAATTCTATATTCCCGGAATATTCATAAGTAATTTAAAACGGGACTGACGATATAACGCTATCTCAAACGACGATTCATTACCAAGAGTTAAGCTTCACCAGGTTTGAACCTGAAATAAATCGTAGGGAGATGAAATTTAACAATTATATTATGTTCGAAAAACAATAATGAGGCAATTTAGTCCCTTTGGCTTGAATTGCAACATTAGGGGAGACCTGAGGGAAAAAAATATTGCGTAGATTACATTTTCCCTGTCAACACAGCTTTTCAGTCCTGGTTCGTGTGAAATGTTTGGCAATCAAGTATTTTCTTTCTAAACGTTAGATATAATCCTTTTTGCTTTCCATGCAAATACATGTAAATCAGATTAAGACACAAATTAAGCAAAAACAAAATGAAATCTTTTGAGAGTTGCTTCACAAAAAGAACTAGTTTTAGAGGAGAAATTTTCGTAATATTCTCCCCTCCTCTCTTTTCATTTCGTTTTGCAACAGCTATTGCCGTTGCCTGATAATGCCCCTTAACTGAAAGTCTGATAAGTTACAATAGAATTTCTAGAAAATCGAAAATAGAATGTCGCAACTTTCTGTTGCCATTGACTGTCGAAGATTATAATTTTTTATAGAATGCGGAGCGTGCAAAAATTAGACTAAAAAGTTTTACCATAAAATAAAGAGCAAATAAAATGAGCAATATTTTTGCGAATCCCTGATTTAATTAATAAAAAATGGCGAGATTTTTTAAAGAAAACGTAGAAAATTCTAAAAGGGAAATAAAGCTTCGAAAATTTAAGGGGACGCGAAAGCAAAATCATCGTATTTTGCAATTTTTGGCGAATCTCTTTCAAATTCGGCAAAAATATGAAAAGTCTCATATGCAATATATATATATTAAATATTGCGATGCCATACGAAGTAATTTTGAGATATTCATAATTTTTATGTATTTTAGCCCATTTTTACCCGTTAGCAAAAACCTTCCTTGCGATTCAAATATTTTTTAATTTTCATTTCAAAATTTTGTGATATGCCTATATTCATAACTAACAAAATATAGCGTGAATTTTTAAATTCGAATAATAGTGAGTGAAAAAAATTTTTTTGTTCAAATATTCATCAAAAAATGTATTTTTTACGTATTCGTGCATCATGGTAGAATAAAATTTTACAAGAAAATTTGGTGCAATAACCAAATTCATGCTACAGTTTGTTCCTATTGTAAATGCAAACATGTTTACTAACAATAGAAATGTTTTAAGTGCCAATTGCACCCAGATTTGAGACTTAGTAAATTGGAAAAATCTATATTTTTGATAAATATATCCGTTGAAACCAGCGTGTAAAACACATTTTTTGATTTCTTATTCATTATTAAAAATATTTGGATTGGTTCGTTTACTGACGTATGTGAATGTTTGGCGCTAATGAATGGGGGTTGTAGCCCTTCATTTTGGCAGACTAACTCGGCGCTTTCAAGCAACGAAGTTGCAGTATTAATGTGGAAGATATTTTCCCTTTTCATACGGATTAGGCATCGCATTTAATGAAGGTGTAATTTTTTTTTTCGTACTGGAAAGCAATACTCTTCACATATATTATACCATGATTTGAAAACATTATTTACATATAAGAAAAATCCAAGACGTTTTTAATAATTTTCAGTAGCTTTTAAATTTGGCAATCGAGAAATGTTAACTTAATCCTATGACAATTAATGCGAACCGGCACTTAAAAAGTAAAATTTTCATGCCAAAATTTGAGGAAATTATTTTAAATAACTCGGCATTTGAAGAGGAAGTGACATTGCATTTCAAAAACGAAAATGACTATTGTAATATTGATGATGAAATAAATCCTGCGACGGAATTTGACCGAAAATTTTACTTTACCCCAAATGAAGGTTGTAATTAATTTTTATGACTCGTGTAAAAGCAATAAATTTTAGCAAACATAGCAGCGTCATAAACGTATCCGCGATCAGAAGCAAATTTCTGGTTTCAAAAATGATGTGTCGAAATGTGGTGCTCGCAAAAATAAGTTTAAAATTCTAAAGAAAGTGTGACAATCGAAATTTCATCGTATTCAAAGTCATAGTTTACCAGTTCGTGATAGTAATTTAAAAATATGGGCCACTAACATTGCAAAAGATTTAAATATGAAATCTAAAATATCTAGTAACTTTATCAATAAATTAAAATTTGCCAATCGAATCGTGAAACAAAAATAAGGAAATATACTACTGTCCGATCACTTCATGATGTTGAAACTAATGAAAACAAAGCTATGGAATTTGTTTTATAAACAAGAGATTTAATTTCAGGCTGTAATATACGGAACAAGTGCTTAATGCAGATCGGAGTGGGTTTCAGTACTTCATCCCAAGCGACATAACGCTTTCTATTAAGGGTGAAAAGTGTACAGTGGCAGCTGTTGAATCCAAATTTGCAGCCACACATTCGTATATGATAATGCCACTTCTGTCTATGACCGACGAGCTGAAAGGGATATTACTGTTACGTTTATGTGAACAGTCAGGAAAATGTGATCCAGATGTTCAAAAAGCATTATTTCGCCTTACTAATATTTTTAGTACATGTCCCACATCAAGAACAATGGGAAAAGATACTATGAAGGAATAGATTACCAACTGCCCGAAACCAATTTTAAGTTCCCCTTCATATCATACGTTCTATTGGATTCCTGGACCGAATCAACAGACAAGGCAACATATAGTGAACTTCCGAATATGTTGTTTAAAATTATAAATTCTTCCTGGCACAACAGCTCTCGTGCAGCCCCTGGACGTATGTTTTTTTATTTCCTTATTAGCTTGTGAACTTCATTCTTACAAATGAAATTGCAATTAAAATAACTGATAGTAGTGAAATAATTTAGCCACATTCTTTAGTTTACAACCAGTTGCAATCTAAGAAATATCAAACAGTTCTTCGTTATCCATGGTCCAAATTTAATTATAATGACGATAACATTGAAAAACCTGGCAATGTATCTTCAATTTTATTTAAAATGGATCACGATGTATGCGATTTTCAGTCATGTGAACAATTTTCATTTATTAAACATGACATTTACGAGTAACGTTGATTTCTGTTTACAACATTTCTATGTAGATTACCACTATCACATAAACGTAGTATAATTAATTAATCATGTATAATTTTTCAGTAACATTTCATGTTTATATTCTTGGACGACAGCGGTTTTTGACCCTTCTACGGTTATTTAGTGTACATTTCCCGCTAGCCATAGCAATACAAACTGAAAATCGAACGTTGGACGTACTGCCTTATAAGTTACACTGGTAAAAAAGAAAAGAATAATTGTACATACGTTCTTCTTTCATAAGCCAAGTTGGTTTGCTTTTTAAAATAATTATTTTGCTATAAGCTGTTCACTTTAGTAGAACAGTTTTTCCAAGTTTCGTTTTTACGAAAATATGTCTTTGGTTTGTTTTTAACTCTCTAAAAAGCAAACGAAATTATGTATGTAGTTATAAATTTCGTGTTATAAAGTCAAAATGTTCTTATTTTTGTTATTAAAAATAATATATGGTAATTATGTTTAAGAGAATACAACATATTACGTGCGTGAAAGTCATAAATGACGTAAGTACGGATCGAGATTCAACTCACACTTATATCAAAAGTAATTACATTTTACAAAGTTTTTTACAATTGAAAATACGGAGGAGTTGAAAGAGGGTGAGGTGATAGCAAAACTTTTTTCCGTCGTAACATAGAACGCGATTTTTCTGTTTTCGCCAGATACAGATACAGAATTTATTTCTTTTGTACAAATGACCCAGGCAGCGCCCATGCATTTTGCATTGATATTCATTTTGTTATAAGTTAATGCCAATAAGTTGACTCATAAGTAGTTATATATAGACTTAGTTAGCAGAGGCTTAGGTAGTAGTTATAACGACAATAAGTTGTTATAAGTTAATGTCAATGAGATGACTGTTTTCGCTACTAAGGAGTAACTTTGAATTGCGGCAACCATGTCCATCATTTTGCGCCAGTTATGCAAATGAACTTGGCTGAAAACTGGCAAATGCGCCAATTCAAATATTTTTAATAATGAATAAAAATTTCAAAAATGCGTTTGACACGCTGATTCCAACGAATTTATTTATCAAAAATATAGATCTTTCCACTTTACTAAGTCTTAAATCTGGGTGTAATTGTCACTTAAAACACTTCCATTATACGTTTTAAAACAATTCATTAAAAATTGAATCGCAAGGAACATTTGGCATAAGCCCAAAAGGCGAAAAAAAGCCAAACTGAGAAAAATAGGCTTTTATACTCATAATAAAACTTCTTATATACAGCAATGAAAGTGAGTCATTTTAAATGTTGTTGTTCAACATCTTAAAATTTCAGAATTTTAAAACTGACACAAAAGATATATGCGCAATGAAATAAAGAATTTTTTAATGCAAAAATCTAAAAAATATTCTTTTTTTCATTTTTTCGTCATTTTTTGCTTTTGTGTCCCCTTAAAAAAATATAAGATATTTTTTAAATGAGGCGAACCTGATGAATCAGATTTTCTAGCACTTCAAATCAGAGAATTTTTGAGCTCTTATTTTTTCAGAATATGCACTAAATAGTTCATAACAAACATTTTTTCGGGTAAAGGATTACGTTACTCACTATGTATTTAATGCGCTAAATATTTTACGACGAAAATTTAATAAACAGAGATGCTTCACATTAAATCAAACAACTATACAACTATAGACCGTTTTTGAGCATCTCCGAATAAAGCGTATTTTAGGAATAATTACTATCGCTTTAGGTCATGATACTGAAATTGAAGCGGTAATGTATTGTTCATTAAATTTTAAACATATTTAAAGCTGAATATTATTAAATGCATGTTACATGTACACATGTTATCTATATGGATTTTATTTTCGAAGTTTGGAATTTTAAATTTCAAGAGGGGTTTAGCAAGCGATCTGATATAACGAGCATTTCCGTTGTTGTTTCCAAGTTGCTCGTTGTACACGGGCCCTACTTTACTTTATTGTTTATTTATTTGAAAATGTATGTAAAACTAAGTTTAATCTTAAACGAATTTACTTTTCAAAAGGAGCTTCTTAGCCTTAGTTATATCAGTGGCGAATCTACGGGGGAATTAATGAAATTTCCCTTCCCAAATCCATAAAAATGCGGTGAAAATCGGTTATAACGAGCGCCTTTTATAACGACCACCTTCATATAACGACGGAATTTTTATAAAAACTTTAATTCCCTATTTTATTTTGTTTTTCAATTGCTCGTTAAATCCGGGGTCCGAAAAAGACTTGTTCGCTAAAAGCAGTTAAATTCCATTGCGCTTAATCATTATACCAAACAAAATCCATATTTTCCTCGCTATATCCAGAAACTCGCTAAATGCGGGCTCGTTGTAGGTGTGTCATACTGTGTTTTACATCCCCCCCAAATCCCCCTCTAGATCCGCCTCTGGTTACGTGCCCACTGGCTCCCAATAGATTACTCAAACTTTCACAAATGAATAAAATTTTTAATCATAAAATACCAAGATTTATGCTTTGATAAAATTTATCAAGCAAATTAATCATAAACTACCAAAATTTACGCTTTGATACATACAAATTAACACACTCATCTAATATCAACGTATCCGCCCACTCATGAATAAAAAGTTCCATATTCTTGTCCTTAACTTCCCAAGAATTAACCTTGGAATGCCAGTCATCGGCTACCTTAGAGCATAAATTAAATTAAAATATTTTTTATTTACATTTGAGTAATTGATTCTTTGATCCATTTTTTAATAATTTATTACTTAATTTACATTTCTGCAATTCGCTAAACGGCGAATTATGAAATAACTACAATCTCTTTTGTGTTGGCACATGTGGCATCATTGTTAGATACTTTTACTACAAGGGTCTTCATATGTCTTGAATTTCTTTTTCTATTCTTTTTATTTTAATAAGATTATTTATATTCTTTTTTATCATAAAGCAAATTCTTTATTATTCAAAGGCCTTTCAAATAAAAAACTATGGACTAATTTATTTTGTTTAATAATAAACCTAGAGTAGTTTCTTAATCTTGTCTGACATAACTAAGAGGTACGTGATTGTTTCCAATTACCTGGTGTCCTATAAATAGGTTTATGTATAGGTTTATATATAGGTTTATATATGTTTATAAATATATAAAACCTGCTGCGGTGATTGCGTTCGTTCAATAGATAATAATGTACAAATGTAGATGTTTAATGACTCAGGCCGGCTATTTTGGTGAGCATTATGTCAGGACACTTTTGAAATGTAGCCCAATTACCGCAAGATACCCCCCACTGAGAGATCGGATTAGGAATTAGAATACTTCTAGCAGACAAAACACGGTCCACCGCAATGAGCGAGGCGTTGACGGGCACAGACGATTGTTCTCGCCCATTTGGAAATGAGCAACATCCACAAAATGAATAAATAGCATTGGATAATATCATGGTATTTTTCTTAGCATCGCCAGTATTCACGGGGAGAACAAGTTAGGTGATTTGCTTCTAGGGCTTTATTCGTAAACACGTTCATTAAGGTAGAATTTTTACTGGCAATTGTTGTCTTTGCGTTTTAAGGAGGAGGACAACAACTATTGAAGAGTTGTTAAGAAAATAGGTATCTTCTAGCGGACGAATGATACTATACTGATGTTTATTTTTAGAATACTAGACAATTAAATACACAATGTTCTGTTACCAATTAAAATGATAATATGACAATAGAAATAATAATTATGAAGTAAGAATTGTTCGTTAATTTAATTGGCAACAGCTGACAAAGCCCACAATATGAAGTTACTACAGTAAATATAGATCTAAATAAAATGCCGCTTCTTAAACATATTCACGCAACTTCCATCTCTCGTTGTCCTTGCTATTACTTGATTTGATATGATACTGTCTTTTTTTTTATATGCTATAACGTTTTCGATATTAACTTTTCCTTTAGTGTCAGCTTCTCCCAATTCTATAATTACTCTTGGTACGAATATTGTGTTGTTTTTCAAACAGAATTGTTGTTGCACAATAGATGTGTACGTCTGTTTGAGCGTGCGCTTTCTTTTACGCTTTAGTCTTTCTTTCGATCATTATGAAGTAATGGGGAAGAAGTAGTTTGAATGTCCATATGCAGCCCCAAAATTAAATGACGACCGCCGTATCAACTATGCTCACAAAGATATGATGACCGTTATTTTATTATTCAGGATTTATAAGACTATACATAATACTAGCAGATATCTCTATGTGTGTAGGTAGATACAAATCAACAGAGGACTCAGAAATACACACAGTACTAAAATACTAGACTGTCACCGGCTCTTGCATGAGAACGATCAACTTCCGATACTCTATCTCTACGTGAATAAAAATGTCTCTCACATCTCTCGTCCTCGCTTTATATCTCTTAATTATGGATTTAAAGTTAGTTCTACAATCAGCCCCTCTTAGTCGAATTTTGACGGTTCCAGCAAATATTATTCGATTAATTGGGGGTATTCTCTTATCTGAGGAAATAAATGAGCAGCTACATATATACTTTAATGTCTTAGTGCACACATGATAAACATGAAATAGTAGTGAAAGAATAATGCTGCGTAAAAACAACAATAACAAAGATAGATGTCATAGGGGAGACCGGGGCTAATTGTTACATGGAACAAGTTGTTACAGTGAGTTTTCATGTTCCTCCGCTAGGCACATCATTTGCATATTCAGAAAGTATATCAAATGTGGCGCACGCGGCTCTCATCTGTACTTTAGTGTTTGTAGTGGCAAGTGAAATCATGTAAAGAGCGTTTTTGTATTTTTTGATGTAAAAGTAATTTTCTGCGGCTGTGTTTGGAACGTGTTTTTCACCAGAGGGACTAAAGTTATATAGTTCTTATTTGTCACGTTTCTTACTCATTATTTACTTCAATTTTAACTGGATATAAAGAAATTTATTGTTTTAGTTTAAAAATGTGACGAGGTGAAATGAAATGACGGTCGGGGCCAGTTGTTACAAGAGAAACGGGGCACGTTGTTATCCTGTAACAACGAAGAAAAAAGGGAAACTCACTAATCCTGACCGACCCACCAATAAAAGAATACTTGCAGAAAAAAGAAACTATTAATTAGACTTCGTTAGAAGGATACAAAAACAGGAAGAGGGAGCAGGAAGACAAATCCTGGCAGATTGCGCTGCTGAAGATAAATCTAAAACAGTAACCAAGAATAAAATCAAGAAGTATTCTCTCTCAATTTCAGGAAGTGAAGATGAAGATTGTTTTTTATACAATAATTTTTGCCACCCACATTTAAGTAGCTCAAACTAGAGCTTTTTTATATTTGGAGACAAACTCTGTGAAGGGTAATAATATCTTACAAGATTGTTTTTGTATTGCTTGTTTAAAACAATATTCCAAAAGTAAGTAGGGTCATATCTGGATCCAATGTATGGTATGTAACAGGGAATAACTCGCCAAAGAGATTTTTGTAGCTTTTCGGCTAACTTGTACCTAAAATTTCTAGTGGAATTAGAAAAGATTTTGCTGAATTAGAAAAGATTTTGCTGAATTAGAAAAGTTCTTTTCAAGTTAATAAATTCTGGTCAGAAACAGTCAACTCCATGCAATGTCATTTAATTATTTTCATACTTTGACTGGATTCTTCGTTGCCGGTGCGCAGCCTTAAAATCAAATTCCATGATATGCAGCCTCAAAATCAAATTCCTTCGTCTCTGGCCCGTTGATTGATATATTCATCAAATGCCTTATATTTGTAGCATGGAGTCTATTACGAATATACATCACCTTTCCAATTTTATTTGGAACTTTTCGGCGAATTGCTCAGCAGTTTTCCTAGTCGAAGTTTGGTTAACATCGCCTTTCGGCGAAAAGGCTACCTTCAGGTTAATCCCTAGTATGTAAAGCCAGGCTTCATGATTGCTGTGCTGAGAAAGATCCATTCTATGTTTATGTACACTCTTCATAGGATTTGTTTTCCCTTTCTGCAGATGATAAATTTTAATCGATTTTTTTAGGCTAACAAAGTTTGTACGCTACTATTTTATATTTGCATCGTGTACTTCTGACGAATATGTATCCCTAAATTGAATCGTAATTTTTATGTTTTTGAAATGCAAATTTCACTCTTTCCATTTATTTTTTGCTCCTATGATTCTACTGTTGAATTCTAAAACCTTTGTAGAAGAACTCTTCACGAAATCAAAAAACTTTTCGGAGCCGATACATAATTTTTTTCTTTTTCATTGACTGTAGTAATTTTATATGTAATTTTGTATAATAATATTTGTTGTAAAAACATGCTCCAACGATGTAACAACTTACCCCACAATGGGACAAGTTGTGACAATATTCCACCCGCCAAACAAGCGATATTTTAAAATCTATTATATGAACTCTTATATGGAAGCCAAATATATGGTGCTTACTCCTCCAAATTTTAACACTTTATGGGTAGTAGGAAGCTCATAAAAAATCGTCAGCTAAAGTTGTAATAACAAGTCCCGGTTTCCCCTACATAACCTATGCACTTTTTAGTGAAAAAAAAATTGTGTACTAGTTCACACTTGCGATTTTACATGTGCGGAGTTCGAAACTTTTCTGCAATTTTGACTTACAAGCATGTATTTTTTTATCTATTATTTTATCTAAAACTTTTAACTTACCTCATAAATGCAATGCCCATCGGGAAAGGAAGCTTGTTCCACAGCGCGCTGACCGGCAACCAATGATTAAGGTCAGACTAATTTGTCAGAAGTGAAAATAACCCCACGCTCAATTATAAGAAAAAGAGGGGACTACGAACCTATGCTTACAGGTCATTATACGTTTTACGTTACAATAGGGAGACCTTGAAAATCCTTCACATAAATAGGGGCAGAAGGGGATGGAATACAAATTTTCCTTTACACACTTTTTTCCCTTGTTTGAGCACTGATTTTAAAGCTAAGATTGCCAACTCTATTCGCTTATCCGAGGATAGCCCGTAAAGTTTATTCTTTAAAGCGGGGAAATTTAACATTGATCTTATGGAAAATTGTTCAGTTCTAATAGCTTTTATGCTTATCAGCTGGTTATTCGATTATTCATAACCCTATTAAGTGGGACCGACTGCATATATATAGTACCTTTTTAAATACAGAGTGCGAATCATGCAATTTGCTTGAGTTTCGTCCTATATATTAACATACAGGATTAATTAATTATTAATATACTAGCAATGATCAAAGGCCTTATATATTCACTTAGATGCGATTCTTTAATGTTATTAACAATTATACGCGATTACCTATTATTAACTTTATGGCTATTGTCCCCATTTTACTGCATTTAGTGAAAATTTTTGCCCTGACCTTCATTCTTTTCTACACCTTGACCCGTTGTATACAGTAACATCTCCTTTTGAAGACTTTCCATGGCCAGAGAGAAAATGTAGCAATGGTTTCGACAAAACAATGGTTTCAGAATTTTGTTTTGAATATAGACATAGTTTCGCATTAAAATGAGAAAAGGACAGATAGTCATTAGTATACAATGACGATGGAACCATATATTTAAAATAAATATATACTTCGAGGAAGAAAACACAAAAACTAAGCAGGAATTTTTTTTTTTACGTTTCTGAACTTCCACTAAAAAGCAGTTCATTTTGTGAAAGCTATTTGCCTCGTTAACTTAGAATTAACACGAAATAAATCTTGAAATTGATGATATTCACCGGCATTGTTAAAGTGACAGGGGACCCGTCCCCCCAATGTTGGTATTAGGTTCTATGCCACTCCCAATTCAATTTATGAGTTTGTTTTTCAACATATTTATTGTCAATACAAAAGTTTTTGGCGTATATTGAATGTAGCAATTTTTATGTTCCTACCACTGATTGGGGCGGACGGGTAGGAAAGGGCGGTAAAAAGTCCACAGGTAATGCTGTAAGGCAGGGGTCTTCAACCTTTTTCAGTCCAAGGGCCAATTTTGCTTTATTCTTATTGGCTCGCGGGCCGCACCATTGTACCAACAATATCAAGACTGAGCAAAGGCGGATGTAAGTTTAGGGGTAATCTCCTGGGATTTGCTTTTGTTGCCGGGTTTTGTTCAGATTCTATATTGTCCCCCCCACGAAAATGTTTTCTGGATCAGCTGCTGGAACCGAATATATATATATATTACAATATAAAATACGTATGGAAGCAAAAAAAAAAAATTTACAATACTTTTAGTTGTTAATATATAAAGCGAAATCAAACCTTTTAGTGAGATTTATAGCACTGTTTATTTTTAACAAGCCTGTCATATCTTATTTTTGACGTTGCAACCCTAAGAGTGTTCTAAAGGTGGACGTCGGTAATTCTTGTCCTAATTTTTGATTTTACTAATTTTATTCTTGAAAAGAGCTCCCGAACAGTGATATCGTTTACAGAGCATGCAGTCGGATGGTTGGGAAGATGTTCTTATCGATTTATTTAGAATAGAATTCAGTGAGTCGTAAGTTGAATTTTATTTTAAAATCACTGTTGCACTGCAAATCAATAAAACTACATTTAATATCGATATACGCAAGAAAATTAATGTAAAACACAATTGAGGGAAGACCGCGTGTTATTTTAGATGTCCAGCGTTTTAAGATATTTATTACTAATGCCCGGATATTGATGACATTTGTATTTTTTTTTTTTTTTTTTTTTTTTACATTTTTTGGCTTTTTCTGTTTTTAGGGAATTTTAGGCGAATTTTTCTTGTTTTAGGTCGTTTTTTGCCATTTTTTTCCATAAACATTAAATTTTCGTAAGAATTACAAACAAGTTGCAATATCCAAATCCATGATTTCTAAAAAAAAAAAAAAAAAGCTGCAACAACTTTCATTGTCAATCAACTAAGTATATCAATCGCAGCCTTTTTAACCTTGTCCTTAGCGCCATTCTCAACTTTTATTTCTACCGTATGTTGACTTTTTTTTAAACCGTGCGATTACAATTCCCAACTTTTGTCTTTTATTAAGTATTTTTATTTAATTTCGAAAAGTTAATCATTCAACCATCTGTCAGCTACTTGAGAAATATTTTACTCTTTTGTGGCCAAACGGAGTGGAGCGCAACAACTTTTTACATTTTTTAACAAATGCTATACCAGACATATTAAAAGCTGGGAAAACAAATGTTTTTATCCAAAGCTAGTGCATGTCACTTGCCTTGATCACACCTTACATTAGGGTTGCTGAGGAAATTCAGGCAAATTATCTGGACGTCGATAAAGATAGACTTGTTTCTATTGTTACAAAAAAATTTTTGAAATTTCATTAGCTTAGAGAAACCTTTAAAATGAAAGCTTCTAGTTTAACTTTGCCACCAAATCCTTTGACAACGCGTTAGGGAACATGGTCGTATGCTCAATGGTTGCATATTTGTTACAGCGAAAATTTTGATGCTGTAAAGATTACAATAAACGATTTTCAGCCAGAGGATTTAGTATCTATACAATTTTCACAATGCCTGTTCTCGTAGGAAAAAGTGGAAGGAAATTTGACATATATAAGATCAAACTTCAGCATTTTACCTTATATTATTAAGGGTTCAGAAGCACAGAATGGCTATCGTTGACCCAATTGTTACATCGACAAAGAAAGCGAAGTAGTAAAATAGGCCAAGGGGAAGACTGGACACCCCATTGTTGCAAAATTAAACTATGTTGCAGGAAAAATAAACCTCTGGATTTCCGACTTTGAAAAAAAAATTCTGGTATCCTAACTACAAAGGCAGAAACATTGGTAATTGATGAAGAATTTTCTATACGAATGAATGCGTTTTCTTCAAATATGTTCCAAAAACATATGTAAGTTTCATTCTGTGAGTCATTGTAATAACATATGTAAGTGTTGAGAAGAGCTTTTCAATGCATCAAAATTTGCTTTCGGAAAATAAAATAGACTTTTGACAATGTTAAAAAACGCATAATTATTCAGTGCAATTTTGATGTTCTTGCAAGTGATTAGATCAAACATCATTAGAGTTAATTTATAACAGGTATTTACGTCCTGTTTTCATTCTTCTAACGTATCATGGTGAAAGAATTAAAATTCTGAACTAGGAATTGTTTAAAGTTGAAGTTATTTAATTTACAATTTGGGGAAAACATAATACAAATTGTTTTGCGGGATTTTTTTTTAATATTAAGGGCATTTTTTTGACTTTTTTAGGTCATTTTTCATCCTCTTAAGGGGATTTTTTCATCTTTTTAAGGGCATTTTTTTAGGAATTTTTAGGTCATCAAGATCCGAGCCCTATTTATTACTAAATGTAAATATATGAACAGAATAAAATAAAATACGTAGATATAAGATTCACAGGGAACAAGGAGTGTATTTTTGAATAAAACAATTTCTATTTTTTCATGAGCCTGCGGGCCGCGGGTTGAAGACCCCTGCTGTAAGGGCAAACTTGACTAACACGACGCCAGGTATCAGAAGCGTGTAGGGCGGATTAGGTGGAATTGGTATTTATTCATTCATTTTTGTATGATGTATTTACAGAGACGGATTTAATTAATGTGGTGCCCGGTGCGAGCCCAGAATTTAGCGCCCTCTCCCCCGCTAAATATTATTTTGAAAATAATTTCTTTTAGGACACAGTTTTTAATATTTCTAGAAATCTCCTTAATATCTTACTGAATCTGATTACAAAAATACTAAATATTATTACAAGACGAAAAGACACGACAACAATAAACATTTCCTTACAACAAATAACATGTAAATTAATCATAAATTTTTTCTCTGATGTGCCAAAAATTAAATTGTTTTAATATAAAAATTGAAGCCTTGCACGAGTTTCAATAATACGGACTATCCTATATACAGTCAAATGAGTTCATCCACTTTGATGGAGTTTCACTTTCCTAATTCCTTAATTGCAATATCACATATGCGCATACGAAGAATTCGTACACAGTATTAATTCTGTATTAGCCTAAATTTATTTTTATTGGTTTCAGAAAACGTATAGAAGTAATCATAATTACATACTGCATTCAGAGAACTTATAAAATATCAATTTTTGATTTGATTTATTAAAGCTTATTTAAGAATAAGCGCTTAGATGATCCAATTGGATTTGGCCTTGTCTGCCTTTCTGGGTCGCTAGACCAATTTGGCGTGTGCCCCCACCACCGCCCTTCATCTGTTACTGTATATTTATACTGCTTCATTACGATAAAGATGACGCATCTTTATTCAAAGTTATCTTGTAAAAACTATTGAACGCCCCGAAATTAAATCCTGGCCACTGCTTTATGTGAAATGCGTAGTTAATGTTCAAAATGGTTTATGCAAATCAGTCATTTTTAGCAATAAAATCAGAGGAACTAATCTATTTAACACCGATTGATAAAAAGTTTAACATAATTTTGGCGCCAAAAACTAGCAGAGGTAAATATAAGAAATTATAAAAATTTATAATTTTGATGATGGATTTATTTCGCTATCATTGGGGCTCATAAGTACATGTACATGTCTCTTATTATAGTCGATACATAACACAAATATTAATTTAATATTATTAACTAAGTTAATAATATTAATTTATTAACTCTTATTATATAAAAGTTATTTGATTTTCAAAAAAAAAAATCTATTTTCGAAAATAAATAATACATTTTTTTCTTTGATACCCACCAAAATTTAAATGATTAAATATAACATTAAAGCAAAAGATTATATTTCTGTTTTGAGAGTAAGGTGTTTCCAGATTATAAAGCATGCTGTTAACCATACAACGTTTCTCAAAAAATTTAGCTACATGGTTTTTATTTATTTACAATTTTTAATTAGTTAAAAGCAATATTAGATGATAAATTGTATTTTGCAGTATGAGATTATTACCCTTCACAGGGTTAGAACAATTGCCAATGTTTGTGCTAACCTGTGAAGAATAATAATATCTCATATATAAAAACAATTTATTATCTAATATTATAAATCATCTGCTGTGATGAGAAAAATTTCCAGTCTTAAGTTAAAAGCAGTTACTGAAAAAACATAAAATTTTTCAATCTTTTCAGAATGAAAATGTTCACCGATTAATGACGATAACAATTTACTCTCATTCATGACTAATTTTTAAAAATTAAAAAAAAAAAAAAATCACATTTGTATAAAAATTAAATTCCGAAAATGATGGTACGTATTAGGGTGCTCAATGCAATTTTTAAATTGCTTAAAAATACTTGTAAAAATAAATATAGTCGAACTAGGGGCGAACCGAGTCCTCTCAAAGGGCGAATACCTTGGATTTTTAAAGGGCGCATCGGCCCAGGGGCCGGCCGCCCAGTCCGCCCCTGGTGTATTGTATGTAAACATGAAACTGGAAATATAACTAGAATACTAATTTTATGGAAAGTGAACGTCATCAACAAGAAGCACATTTAAATTAAACAATTCTTTGTGGGTGTCTGTTATCCCTGTAAAGAGTGGTTAACAACAAGGCCTTAACCAGAAATTTTTTCGGGGAGGCAAAAGATGTTTACAGCCTCGCTAATTAGTAAGTATTGATAGCAAAAACATTTTGGAAGTTTGGGCCCTTGGGGTCACCCGCTGGCTACGGCCGTGATTAACAACAGGCTGTCTTCTACTGGTATACCGCCTCCCCCAATATTTTTATGCTATCGGCGCCCATGACCACAAATTAAAAGATGTAGTAAGCTCTGTATATTCTATATATGAAATGTTTAATTTACACTCCGTTTCTTTTATTTCTGAGAATAGGAGTTCTGCATTACCTCATTTGTTAATAGAATTGCTTAAATACAGTAGTCCGAAAGTTTAATACAAGTCTGTTTTTATAAAAAATGTATGAAAAATTATTAAGTTAACCGAACTGTTTTACGTGTAAACCTAATATATGGCAAGAATGAGGAAATAAATGCATAAATTGATCGTATAATTTTTCAGTTTGTTTTTAATTAGCAACATTAAAATGAAACTAGCATGTTTTTGCATTCGAGTTTAATTTTCACTTGATCTTTTCACGAATTATTTAATTTTTCAATGGACATCTGTTTTGAAGTAAAAAAATAGTATTTTTTTTTTTATTAAATCACATAATTTTCGCTAGTTGCAATTGTTTTCGCAGATGGAAATTTGTGAAGAATATTTCAAAAGAAATGTTGTGTTTAACTGTAACTCTCTATATTATTATACATAGGTTCGTTATTAAGCTACGTAATCATTTTATTGATCCCGTAAAGCTATCACTTGTGTATTTCCAGCAGATTGTCAGTTTCAGCTGAGGTGGAACATTAAAACCTATTCA
Organism: Dysdera silvatica; assembly: GCA_006491805.2. Classification (NCBI taxonomy): domain Eukaryota; kingdom Metazoa; phylum Arthropoda; class Arachnida; order Araneae; family Dysderidae; genus Dysdera; species Dysdera silvatica. The sequence continues at coordinate 114,696,077 of QLNU02015360.1, read as the reverse complement.
AATACAAATATATTGGCATGTAATCACATGAATGGAGTTTTTAAAAGCGGGAAAGTCTTTCATGTCTCCTAAAAGAGTGCTACATGACGAGGATCCGCCGGCCGTTGTGTTCTGCTGATCCATCATCAAATGTGTCAATTAACCGGAGTTTGCTTGTCAGCCACTGACAACACTTGTCACTATCAGAAACATGCACTTTGCTGTCTGTACAGCCGCTTTATTCAGTGTGTTGCGAGGTTACAAAAAGACGAGTTATTTATAAACTGCAACAGATTTTCCCCTCTTATTTGAATATGCATTTTCGTCGGTATTTCTTATACTTTGACTGATCCTACTGTTAACCTGTTAGCAGGCGGCGCTAAAAAGCCTACACCCTCAATGACTTACACTCCAGAAAGAACCGTCCACCCTTGCTTCTGAAACTGGCCAAACTCTTTCCTGTTGCCTTCAAAGTCACAATCTTTTGGGGTAGGGTGACAAAGAGAAAATTCCACTTATTGTTCCCTGTAAAATTGGACGTTTTTAATGAAATAATGCTATATAATCAGATGGGGTGCAAAGCACCCCGCGCGCGTTCTCGCGTTCCTCTAATCGGAGCGATTGCTCGCGGGTTAAAGACGAAAAAGATGAGGTCCATTTAACTGCCACTTTCAAGTAGGGGATTAAGCTGCTATTTGCTCTTCTCCCCCAATTCCCTGTTCAATGAATTTTGAAAGAATCGAATATATACGGATTGAGGGGCCCGTTCGCAACAAATTTACTCGTAAATACCTTTATTTTTTAAAGGTTATATATTAAGCTATCATAAGTATGAATAATTAATTATGATATAAGCACAAAGAGTATCAGTAC